>VDFB02075321.1:19043391-19183637 GCA_007258455.2 Sequoia sempervirens | reverse complement strand
CTCTCCCACCCTTCCACACTCTCTCCCACTCCCACCCTCTCTCCCACTCCCACTGGAATTTAACTAAAGGAATAGATAATGTGAGTGTATTATTTGTTGCTAGAAATGTTCCACGGAGAAGGAAAAAGTGAAAACTAATAAATAACGCGAGCGCGTTATAACGCGCTCGCATTATAACATGCTCACATTATATTTTGCTTTGGGAATCCCCAAGCCTTAGCTTTGGTATTCTCCTTGGAATACCAACCCAAAGGTTTGGAGGGCATTCCCAACGACTAGAGATGTGTTTTTTGCAAATTCTACAAATTTTCACATAATCGGGTTTGTGCTCACCATCAGGATTGCATTTGCTTCAATATCGACAAAATCAAACACATGGGTAATGTTAAGTTCTCTCTTATCTTTCCAACGATATAATTTTTTTCAGTTTCTGACAATGTTAGGCCTTTCATCCATAATTTATTTTCTTTGTATGTTTGTTTTTTAATCAAAAACTAGTGTTCTATTTTTTATCAAAAAGCAGTGTTGTGTTTTTTATCAAAATGCAATGTTTGGTTTTTTTCATTATAAGTTAACCGTTCATCGAAATTTCAAATAAATTACATTTTTAGAAACTAGACTCCATTCTACAAATTTAAAAAAATAAAAATTTAAAAAAATCTATTACTTTCCAAAATTTGTAGGGGGAGCACTACCAAAATTCTTCTTTTTAGGAAGTCACCACCTAGAAAATTAGTAAAAAATCAAATATTCATTAAAAAATTATTAGAAAAATTGTGCATCAACTAGATGCTATTAGCTAACTTTTGACCATAGTGATTTTAAAAATACTAAGAAAAATTTCACCGTGCTTAGGTCATACAAGAGTTGCTATGTTATGTTTTTCTGACAAAAACAACACCAATTTGTGTGCATCCCTCTATTGAACCCCTTAATCTAACCATTTTCAAAATAAATTAGTAGTTTAGAAAGTAGACTCATAGCACTTTGATCCTTGTTTTTGTTCCATCTCAAAATTTTGAGTGTAACTATCCTTAATTTCATGTCCAAGGTCAGTATTTCCTGATTTCAGGAAAAAAGTGGCCACTTAAGCCCCCTTTTTGGGAACCATTTTGGTGCACCTACCCAGATGAAATTATCATCCTCCAATTCCACATTGGAATCTATCTAATATTCCCCTTCACTTGTTTCATATTCATTGTCAAAGTAGGGGATAAATGACTCAGAGCCATGGTTTTCAGCGTCATCTCGCAATTCAGATGGTGGGGCTTGTATGTCATGGGGAAGGGAAATGGACTATGACTATTTGGTGCTTCATCGATTTTAAATGTTTTCCATTTATTTTTTTCAGAGGTCAGCTCCCCAGCTTCAATGAACAAATCATCGAGGCAACAGTCACTTAAGGATCATTGGGAGCCAAATTCCCATTCTTGGGAGTCAGTTTTGATAAGGGATTCCTTGATGGTCTTGACACTTTTCGAAGCATGCATGCACTCACTTGAAAGTCCATTGGTACATCGATCATCATTGTCAGGCAATCCATATCCTAATCCAAGATACTTTGGTATTTTGAAAGATTCTATGGGCTCTCTTCATCTAGTTTTATTTCTACCTAGGGCAGTAGTTTCATTGTAGCCCTTAGCTTTCATCATGTCATATCCCTTGCCATATTTCTTAACTGGTAATGGGGGTAGATCAACCATTTAATTATAGGGCCATCCTATAATATCTGCAAGGTCCTCGTTACTCATGTCTCCACATTTTATGAAAACCATTTTTGGTGGAACTTTGAAAATTTCTTTGGGTTCCATTATGAAACATGGTTGACCATAGACCTTCAGAGACTTGGGTATTGTTGTGATGCTATATGCCATATTCAGTTTGAATTCTCCACAACCTAGGTCCTAGATCTTGACATTGGATTCATATTTAGGAAGTGTGGAAGATGGTGGCATTGTGGAAGATGTGGATGGAGTGGTCATGAAATATGATGCGAGTGTGGATGGGTTAATGTATTTAGAAGAAGAGGAGCTAGGAGCTTCTCAGTTGATGGGAACTCATTTTTTGGAAATATCCCTTAGGTTGGTACAATATTGAAAAGGGTTAGGGTCTCCATATATGGTGATTTTTGTGCCATCAAATGGGAATTTTAAGCATTGGTGATATTTGGAGGGGATGACTTTTAGGGCATGAATCCATGGGCGACCAAGTAAGATGTTGTAAGGTAATTCTAGATCCAACACCTAGCAAGTTGTATCCATAATGACTAGTCCCACTCTGAAAGGAAGAGAAATAACACCTCGTGAAGAATGCTCTTTGTCATCATATGCTTTTATGACTATACTCTTTGTAGGGTCCACGCATGCATCAGAAAATCCTAGAGGCTTAACTAGTTTCAAGGAGCATATGTTCAATCCTGCTCCACCATCTACTAAAACTCTTCTAACCTTGTCCTTATGGACGAAATTTTCAATATGTAATGCATCATTGTGGTTGGTCTTGGATGATTAATAATCCTGATCAGAAAAGGTGGCGTGATGAGGTGTAGTGAGGTATCCCACCATGGTCTCAAATAAATTGAAATCAATATCCAGCGAGATAGAGGACTCTTGCAGGGTTTTATCCAGTATAGCCTTATGCGTGGGAGAGATGCGAAGCAACTCAAGTATGGAAATATGTGCAGGAGTTTTGCCAAGCTGGTCGGTAAGGTTAAAATGACTCTTAGGTTTCCATTTCTTTGTGGATGAGACAGTTTGCAGTTGTGACTGCCTAGGAGATGGACTAGGTATGGTAATCTTAGGTTGCCTAGCAAGAGGTGGACCAGGTATGGTGATATTTCCAGTTCGAGTAGTGGAATTGCATTGGGTTGCTCATTTGACTATGATGGTGTTGATGTATTCATCATCAGTTCAGACATTGTTTATAGTAGGTCCACTGAAATAGTCGTACTTGGCGCAAGCGTAATTGGCTTGATTATCGTTTGTCTTAGGACCTGACGTGGAAGCGTTATTAGAACCATGGTCCTGTAATGGGTTCTTATGGATGGTATGGTCGACATTTGATGGAAATTGTGGCCCACCCAATTTGATTATTCGACTCTCAATAAGATCTTGCACAATATTTTTGAGTTGTTGACAAGATGATGTCTTATGTCCTTTAGCCCGGTGGTAATTACAAAAAGCATTATCGTCCCACCATGGCGGTTTTAATTTTCCTAGGTCATACGACTTTGGTTCTTCAAGTGTGATGAGACTGTTTTGAAGGAATTTCTTGAGGACTTCTTCCATGGGTTCACCCAAGGGAGTGTATGTGTGACCCCTGGGGAATTGTCTTATCTAAAGGTATTGTCCTTGATTTTGACTGTTTTGACCATTTTGGTTGTTTGGGGTGGCATTGGTGGGGGGTGTTAGTATCATCGTTAGCTTTTTTTGCAGTTGAACCCCTTTTAGAGCCAATACAAGACCCATAGTGTTTACATCCTTGGCATCAACAACATCGTCATTGGTAACATGTTTATTTTTGACCCAGTACTTATTTTTGTCAGTGGGAGGATTTGCAATTGTGTTTTTAGGACCGTATTTTAGCTCTCCCTTTGCAACAAGGGATTTTTGAATCTTGACACCTTTTTCAACTAGTTCTATGAATGTTGTGCAACAATGCACTTGCACTACATATTTTAAGGGACCTAGAAGTGTTTGAACAAACATGTCAACCTTTTCCTTTTCAGGTATGTCGATGTGGCGATGACTAGCTAGAATTCTCCATCTTTGGAAGAATGGGATGAATGTTTCGTCAGCATCTTCTTGCGTGAGATTGCATAACCTAGTAATAGAAGTGTCCATGTCAATGTTGTACGAGTAATTTTTTATGAATTTGCATTTAAGTTCATCCCATGCTTGGATATCCTTTTGAGTGGAGAAAAATTCAAGTGTAGGATCTGCAAGACTTTTAGAAAAGAGTCTCATCAAGTATGTTGGTTCGTATGCGACGTCCATACAATTGGTTGTGAATTCTCAGACATGTTCAATACGATTTTTCTTTCCTCTATATTTGGTAAAATTTGGTGACACATATTCCGGAGGAAATGGTGGCATGTATAAGTTTATGTCAAAGGGATATACAGATAAATCATGACACTTCTGATTTCTTGTTGGATATTTGTATGTTTTCTATGGTCTTCTCTAGACCCATTAGCTTTGCTTGCAAAGCATCGATTAGAGGGTCATTTGTGGCCCCATACATTGGATTGATTGGTACACCATGGGTCTCCATTTGTTGTGAGTGGATGTTGGTGTGTTGTTGAGGGGCATGTTGTTGTGACATGCATGATGTGTTCTGATTTGCATGTTGTTGGTATTGAAAGTTCGGATTGGGGACATGTTGGTGGGTATGAAAATGGGATGAGTATGTCGAAATGTATCCCCTAGCCATTTGGGTCGATATTTGGGGAGTATGGCGACCATGAATATTTTAATGTGTGAATGATGCCATGGGTTGTGTGTTTTGATTTCCTTGTGCAAATTTTTGGGTTTGTACAAGAGGAATGGTCGTATTTTTTCCTTGGGAGGTGATGGCATTAAGCGGTGTTGACGTGTTAACATTTGGTTGTGGTCCTTGAATAAAGAGACGTCGTTTACCTCTACCCAAAGGATTATGTGAGGTACCAATGAAAGGATATGATGAGGATGCATTCATGGTACCAGATGTAGCCATCAATGGAGGATTCGCATGGCTTGATGATGCCCCCATGGCATTTACCGTAGTGGTAAAGAGTGGATTTGAATAACTTTCCCACATTACCGAGGACCCACAGGTGGTTCCAGCTGATTGTGATGATATTGTGGATATTGTGGGCAATGTGATGGATTGTGTTCCTCCAATAGATGTAGCGTTTATTGAATTGGAGTTGTTTGGAATGTTGGAGGTAGCACTCATGGTCGTTGTGACATTTTGTGAGGTCGCGTCAAAAAATGTATTGCTTGTGGTGTTTGGAGGTTGACCACTATTGGACATGTTATGTGTATTATTGATGTTATGGGTAGTAGATGTCATTCTCAAAGTATTAATGTCAAACCCATGGGGTAATTTAGCTCCTTGACTTAAAATTATGGCCAAATATTCGTCCCTATCATATAAGACAATTTGTTCTACGAAAAAGACCACCTCTGGATCTTGTGCTACTACCTCACGGTTTTCCTCAAGTATTTTTCCATATTCATCCTTACGTAAGAATGGTTCAAAGGGGTTGTTTGATGAGGATGGTATGGTCGTGAGAGGTTGAGTATTCGTGTTGTGAAATGGGTGGTCAAAAGTCCAATTTGGGTCATAAGTGTGATTGGTGACATTGGAATTAGAATCTTGTCCAAAGTTTTCCATTTGTCTTTTCTTTCTTTGGAGTCTAGTTTCCACCATAAAAGGGAATTGCTCAAATGAGAGTAATGGAAATGATGACTAAATGCAAGGATGATACTAGCCTATGTTTTTTGCTTTTTTCGATAAAGGATGACAATGCAAGACTATGCTTTTGGATTTTTGATAAAAAGGAATGACAATGGAATAGTGTTTCCTAAAGAAAATGGCTAATGCAAAATGACGACTAGGATGACAAGTTATGAATTTTTTTTTGTATTTTGGAATAAAGGATGACAATGCAAGGTGATGACTAAGGAAATAATTGATGCAAAATGACAAGGTTGGAGAAAGGTTTTTCTAACCACTCTAAGCTTGAATTATGTATCAATTTTGGTTATCCAAAAGACTTGCTAAAGGGACTAAATGACAAGGTCGAAATGATGAGTGAGCCTACCTAACTAGACTATTAAGTTGGAGGTTCTCACAAAATGACAATGACTGAAAAGAGGAATAATGACTAAGTCCCAAGATAACCTAATTTTGAAAACAATGGTTTTGCAAAGTGTGGTGAGTTGGTCTAATCCAAATTTTTCCAAGATGAAACCTAAGGAAAAATTTATGCTAAAAATGACGATTATGATGCCTAGGGAATGCAACTAAAATTTGGAAAATTTAAACCTATGGTTAAGATGCAAGCTAATGAATGCCAATGATGAATGTTTTGAGCAATTTTGATTCTTGTTTCCAACAGAGACCTTTGAAAAATATGTTTGACAGTAGGCTAAGATGTCTGGACTCAAATTCTTGTCTGAAACAGGGTTTATTTTGTTGACAGGAAAATGTGTCGTTACAGGCAGCAAATGCGTTGTAATTATCAAATGTAGCGTTGGAAATGTCAAATGTGGTTCAGTTTTTTAAATGTGACTTTACAGATGTCAAATGTGATTTAGTTTTGCATATGCGACTTTAAATATGGAAAATGCGTCTCAAGATAGGAAAATGCGGTGTTTGGATTAGCAAATAAGTTTGAATAGATCAGATGCGTTGCAAAATCTGGCAAATGCAGTATGAAAAAGTGATTGAGTTTTGACAAATGCATTGTAGAATGTAAAAAGGTCAATTTTTTTATGTTTGTGGTCAAAAAATATGAATTGCTTAAAGTTTGACAATTTGTTTCCAGATGTTTGGGTGTTGTTTGTTTCGTTTTAGTAACCAGCAAACACTTGGCAAGCACAATATTCTGAAAAGTAATCAAACACACAAGAGAACAAGTACAATCCTATGGTTAAGCCAAGAAAGTATTCGCTAGACTCCACATGGGTTTCCCTAGCCACATATCAGTAGCGTGTGAATCCAGAAGCTTGGTTGCACAACTCCCCCTTATAGTGCACTCTCTTCTTAGGCCAACCAAGCTTCACACCCCCATGAAAATCCCATGGCAGATTGATCACCTTTACTAAAGACTGTGAAGATGTGGAAGGCTTCACACCGATCGGTGCTGTACTAGAAAATAGAAGGTTTTGGGATTACTACACAAGAGTTTTTAGTTCGGGACCCTCGTTCGAGTGGCCATAAATGGGGTGCAAGATTAATCTTCATTTAGGAGGAACTCCAGCCTAAAGAGGTTAAGCTCAACAAGGTTTTGGGGAGTACTACTTGGTCCGTATGACACATCCACACTTGTAATCTTAGGTTTTCCCTTAAGATTCACATTTATATACTGGTCGGGCTAGCTTGGCTTTAGCTCCGTTTCTGGTTTGAGTCACGTTGGGGTGATGAAATCGATAGGTACACCCAATTTCTAGAGGCAATAATCATTTCTCTTACACCCAAGATCACATGACTGCACAAGGGGAGATGATACTTTGGTTATTGTATCAGGGTTACACAGAAATAAAGTGGGTCTAGCTTTCTGATCACCTAGTTTGCACAGGGTGAGAGCATATTTTCCTACCACTTTCAAACACAATCAGACAATATAGAAGACATGTTAATTTAAAATGCACCAAAAAGAAATGTGTTTTAATCTAAAAATAACAAGCACAATGTTTTTTTGAAGCAAATCTTGGACACTCGAACCTGCAAAAACACTTGTTAGGAGTTTTAGAAAAATTATTGGACCCATGAAATGTAACCAACACATGCTTCAACAAAGATTAGTAACACGAAAAAAAAAACTAGAATGCAAAATGCAGAAGAAAAACCAGAATACCAAAAAGATCATAATGCAAAAAGAAAAAAAAAAGAAAAACTGAATGCAGAAAAGAAGAAATAGTTACCAGGAAAATGTGTTAGAACAGAGTGAATGCGTCACTCTATGCAGCAAATGCATCTCGGTCCCGCATTCTGGTCTGACAGACAAATGCATCTCAAATATCAAATGCATCTTTTTAAGCTGCGAGTGCATCTCGAGAAATCAAATGTGGCTTTCTAGACTTTGTATGCGGCGTATCAGAGCGTTTACGTCATGACACATCAGATATGGCTCGAGAAAACTCAAATGTGTCGTTCCATACCTGTACCTGCAAAAAAAAAGAAAACCGAAAACCGTACGGAAACTACAAAAAAAAATTAAATGCGTCGGGTTCACCAATGTATCAATGGGTTATTTTTAGGTAAGGTTAGTAGATTAGATCAATAATAAAAACCCAAAGAACTATCGAGTACAATGAAAGAAAATAAAATAAATGAGAATGATTATACCTATTACTTGTTGAAGCTTCCATGATTCATCTCCAGAGCACCTTCTAGTTTGCAGTGTATGATGTTGCCCTTAGATCGAGTGTGTGAGTAATTTGACTATGACAATGTCTTATGCAAGTTTTCAAGGATTTGAAATGACAAAATAAGACTATGCCTATGACTATTACAAATTACTATAATCAAATTAAAGTAAGCTAAGTGAAAATTATGCAATTAAAATCTAAGCATAAACATCCTATAATAATCAAGTGGTCCCTAAATTGTGAGCAAAATTGACATTTTATAGAAAATGCAATTTTGGATGGACAAACGAGATTAAAAGCTGAAAAAGCCTAAAATCAGTGGACGAGATTTCATGTGACAAGCCATAATTAGGGTTAGGGAAATATTGTTAAATGAGTAGTCAAGATGCAATTAGAGAAAATTGAATTGGCAGTCGAGAATAAATGTGATAATTAGCCAAAAAGATAAAGATTTTTGAAAATCAAGAAGATAAAGATTTCTTGAGTTGTGAGATTTGAAAAATCAAGAGGATAAAGGTTGAACTAAAAAGTAGATTTGGAAAATCAAGAATTTGCTCAATTACTTGATTTTTGGAAGAAGATTACTTTTTTGAATTAAATTAATTCAAAATAAGGATTTTGTGTGACAATAAATAATCCTTTTTAGATTATTTACTAAAATGAAGTGACAGTTAATAAAACGAAATCATTTTAAATAATTTTATTTATTTAAAATGAGAGAAATGTTAAATTAGGTAATTAAACAATTAAACATAATTATTTAATTTAGAGGATTATGATCGATAATTAAATGAATTAATAAATTCATTTAATTATGAGAATTAGTGACATATTAAATAAATAAATAAAATCCATTTATTTAATAATCAAGAAGACAAGGAATTAAATAAATTAAGAAATTTATTCAATTGTAAGAAGATAATAGACCATTAGTGACGTATCAAATAAATAAAATTTATTTATTTAATAATCATGAAGAATATAAGAGACATGAATTAACTAAATAGTAATGAATTATTTAATTAATAGTCGAATGTGAACCAAGGACATAATTAAATGTCACAATTATGCTAGGACGAAGGTGGTAAAATAGAACTTGTAGGCCTAGGTCAATTTTAAATGTCTATAGTATGGGTATGTACATGATCATCATGGAAAAAGTAGGTCCTTAAGTGGCAAAAAATTCAAAAAAATCAGAGTTAGGCAACTTGACGTAAAAATTTGAATAAGTTATCTATATTATTTCAAAAATATGTAACAATAGAATCTGTATAAAATTGAATGTAGTTTCTAAACTACTAGGTTTGTTTTAAAAAAAATTATTTGGTGAAAATTTGAAATTTCAATGCAGTACTTAATTTTCAGGAAAAAATAAGAAGTAGGTGTCTGTCTACCAACCACAATAAAATAATAATATTTTTTTATAAGATTTTAGATATAAGTAGAGGACTCATCTCCCAATGTGATGCATATTTTTTGTATTTTTTTCAAGTAAATAATTAATTATAAATTTTTATTACAACTTAAAAAAATATAAAAAATATCCGACCACCTTAACTTGGTCAAAAATTCATAAAATTCAAATTTTCATTTTTTAATCCTATAGTATGCGAAGCATAGAATGTGACACATTTTGGATTCAAAAATGTGATACCATTTCACAGCTATAGATGTTTTTCAATCAGCCTATCAATCAGACTTTAGTCATAATTTGAATAGAAAATGAATAATAATTACTTATTAAATTCAAAGTAAAGCATAATTTATATTGGTGGAAAGCTGAAAATCTCATTTAAATACCCTTTTCATTTCATCACTTTTGGGTAAAAAAAAGTCATCAGCCACATACCCATCATATTGCCACTTTTTGGCCCATCATGATCCTGCACATACCTGTATATATATGAATATGTATATATGTTTATATTTATATATATGTACATATGTGCATATCTCTCTCTCTCTCTCTATATATATATATATATGTATGTATGTATGTATTTATATATATTTATATATGTATATATATATACGTATATTGATATACATGTATATTTATGTGTATACATGTATATGTAATGTCCATAAAATTTATATGTATATATATATATATATATTTAGCCAATAGGATATTTGTGTGAGATTTGGATGGAATTTTCGTCATCCTGCCTGTTTTCGTGACTTCTGGTAGTTGGGAAAATGTGGTGGATAGGTTATAAATTTGGTCAAAATTTTCATTAGCCTCCCAGTTTTTTAGCCTTCTGATGGCCAGGTAAAGGTGGTGGAGGTGGTGGTTGGCTACCTTGGGAATAGGGTGGCATTTTTCCTACTTCGTGGATAGAGAAGGATGTCAATATTAAATGCTAGTTTGCATCAACATTAATTGTTTTATGCTTTGTGTGTACTGGTGATGGTTGTCATAACAGCTGTCATTTAACGTCTCGGGGAACAAAATGAATTCTGGGAAATTTTCAATAATGAATTGTTTGGTGTCATTATGTTGCTATACCTGCTATGAGAGTCGTGAGCGATGAGGGTAAGCTTTTGTGAGGGTGCAAGATTGATTAAGCTTTGTGCAGCGTCTACAAAGGTGGGTGGAGGTTATGTCATGTTTTTGCATGGACCAATGGTTGCAAAAGGAAAATAAAAGTGTCACCTGCGATAATATTTCACCCATTTTTTTGCAGGAAAGCTAGCAGGAAGAGGTGTGTTTGAAGCAAGTGGGAAGAGGCGCTTTTGGGAAAAATGCTTAGCGATACTGTTTCCTTTGTGTCTTATAGAATGCTTTTTAATTTTAGTGGTGATTGTCGATTGTAGTTGCCTTCCTTGATCCGTATTGTTTCATTTTCAATAGTGTGTTGTTGAGAAGGCTATATTGTTTCAAGTTGCAATAAGGTGGTGTTCAGAAAAGATTTTTTTTGCATGGATTTTTAACATTGAAACCAATATTATTTAATTTATGGTTTCCATTTAGTCATTATGTTTGTAATGCAATGAAATAGTCATTGTTATACATTCTATTTTAAATTTTGTACCCTATATTGTTAGCTGATAGTCTGTTTGTGTGTGCCTTGGTTGGAATTCTTGTGAGCCTCCCTTGTTTTCTAGCTTTTTGACGAGCGTGGAACCGTATCTTGGTGATGGATGTGATAGCACATGCTATTTATTTACTTGTGGTTTCCATTTAGTGGTGATGGTTGCATAGTGGCCAAATACTTAATTGTGTGTAGCTTATGTTGTGTTCTATAAGGAATTGTCACTGTCCCTTTCCTAGCGTTGGCTAGGTTGTTTTGTTTTCCTTTTCCTAGCCTTGAAAAGAGTATTTGAATAGTCCCTTTAACAGCTTCAAAAAGGTGTTGAGCACATGTATGTGGTAGCCAATGTTCTTTAACATGTTTAATAGAAAGCCTATTGTTATAAGAATCCCCTTTCAAGAACGAAAGAAATAACAAATTTGTTTCAAAATAAAAAACTATCTTCTAAAAATAATAAATTTTAATGCTTTGTTTCCCTTTTTCAATAATGTCTTCTTTAATATATATTTCTTATTAAAATGAGTTGCAGGCATGCTTCATGTGGTCCTTAATTATCAAAAGCACACACACACACACACATATAATATATATATATATATATATATATATATATATATATATATATATATATATGTACACATGTAAATATCTATTTATGTAGAGATGGGTATATCTAAATAGATGTGTATACCATATTTTTTACCTCGCTATGCAACTGGCCAATTCAAAATTATAAAGACAACAAACATCCAGACTAAATTTTCCCTCATTTTTTTGAACGAAAAGGCCATGAATTCAAATCTTTTGTTGCCTATAATGTATTGCCTAGCTCAAAGCAAGGAATTATTATAGGAAATAGAAGGTTTGAATTTGTAGCCTTCTCAACAAGTAAATTGAGGGAAAATATTGTTTGGATTTTTTCTCTCTTGAACGTTGGATGGTATCGAGATTAGTTCTTGTATGGTTTGCATGTGTTGGTGATGGTTGTGATAACAAATTTCATTTATTCAATTGTACCTACCGTTTTGTGGTTATGGTTGCAGCATAACCATATGAATGCTTTTTTTTCCTTTCTAGATAATGTTTTCTTTAATATATAAGTCTTATTGAAATGAATTCAATCCATACTTCATATGATCGTTAATTGGTATAACAAGCTCGTAAGAGTCAAAGATTTAGTCATGGAATTCCACAACAAATACCTTAAGGTTCAATGAACATAAATTGGGTAGTTTTTCTTATAATAATATGTTCAAAATTCAATTATTGGAAAATAGAATAATTCAAATGTGCATATGTCTTTCTCTTGCTTGTTGATATCTTGCATTCCACTTTTGTAGGATTTGCATCTAATACTTGTTGAAGCACTCAAACACTTTGTGCTATTTTCCATGGGGCATTGTTGTTTGTTCTTCTGTTGGATTGAATAAATTGTTTCATTTATCATTTCAGTTATTCTTATTGAAAGAATAAATACATTAAGGTTCTTGATGAAGATGATCTTTCTAGTTTTTCTTATAATAATATGTCTAGTAGTTGATTATTGGAAGTAGGATGGCTCAAAGGTGTAGCATTTAATAGTTGTTGAAGTAATAAAATAGTATATGCTATTTTACATAGGGAATTGTTGATTGTTCTTCTGTGGGCTTGAAGAAATAATTTGACTTATGGCTTCTGTGTGCTGCCAATGATTACAAAGTAATAAATCAGTTCATGTTTTCATTGGTAAGGAATTCTTAGCTTTTTTCTTGTTTTTTTAGAGATGCTTCTTATTTGTTTGGGCCTTCATAAGGATTTGTTAGATTGGCAGTTTGTAAATAAAGTGTTAGATGAAACATGGGTCTTGGTTTTTATTATACTTGATTTATGCACTAATATGCATATCGATGTTGTTTGCATCTACTTTTGCACACCCACATAAAAATACAATCCACCATTATTCATTTCATGCATATCTAGGAATTTTTTGTTTGGGAATAAAGGAGCGTCAGATATATATATAGGGGAGGTGCATGGAGATGGGTAGCCAATTTGTGGCCACTTTCAAAAAAAAGTTTTGAAAATTCATAACATGAGTGCATTATGGCTTGGTGTTTTGAGCCTGAGGATCGGCCACAATGATCCCATAATGTGAGCATGTTATAATGCACTCACGTTATGACATGTTAAAAGAAAAAAAAAAGTGAAACTCATTCATTTTTCATTTCGATTATGTTTTTTGTTGTGCCCACGGCCAAAACTCCCATTTTTTACACTCATGTTCTAGGAGGAGGTATTGGGTAAAAATATTGACCAATTGTTGCTATTTATTTGCAAGGATGGTGCCACGATGATGAGGAGATGTGAGAGGTAAGGATTGTTTTCTTTTTGTTTTGAGTTTGTTGGTTTTAGGATGAATTATTTAGTTTTAGGTTGTATTTGCTATATATTTTTTTGAATTTGCAGGAGATGCAAATCAACTTACAAACCCTCAAAATCCTCAACAAGAAGAGCAACCAAATCCTCAAGAACAAAATCCTCAACAAGAAAACCAACCTCAACAACAAAATCAGCCTCAACAACAACCTCCTCCACCAATCACTCAACATGCTTTTGACACTCAACAAAATTTAATGAGTGAAACTGAGAACAATAAAAAAAATTAAGGATTTAATCAGTAGGTTGAGTGATCCAAATGGTTCAACTGTAGAAAGAATGACCCTAGCAAGTTCATTGAAAAATATTTTTAAAAATGTAGATTCAATTAGCAAACAAATAACTAGATGGAAAGATAGGAGGAAGGCGGCTAGGGCTTATTATGCGGGTAAACTATCATATAAAGATGTAAAGGATTCAAAAATTACAAAAGGTGATTTGTGCTCATTATTCACTGACGCACGCACAAATCAAACTCTTACCCTCAATGCAAAGAGGTTTCCTATTCATTGGTGCCACCACTAACAAATTATGAACTATTTTTATGATCTAGGTGGTACATGGTCTTTGATTACCCACCATGCAAAAATTGTGAAGTCCTGCAGTATTTTCTTAGGAAACTATAGAGTGAGTTCATATTGAAAAAAATCCCAAATTATTTTGATATGAGGGACTTCCAAGGGAGAGGTGGGGGGTTGGCTCAGGATAGACTCAGTACATAGCAGGATCCTACGTGGCAACAAAGATGAGCTCTCACTAGGCCACCTCATGAGCATGTTGTTATGCCTTCTATCATGAAGGAGAGTGTCGACATAGAGACATTGTAGGCGATCAACACTTTAACCCAGAGTGTCATCCATCATACTAGCCCTATTCTACAACACCATCCAGGGGAGTCTTTGAATGGTGGCCTTCGAACCCATGTGTGTCAATCTTGTGGGGTGACTTGTTCATATGACCCCAATGACACTTAGGAGGCTACTACACAAGATCCGTATGTAGTGGACATGGAGAGGGCAGCTAAAATTTTGCATGAGGCTTATGGCATTCATAGTCAGGTAAAAGTTAGCATGTTCATTGAATTTAATTTATTAAATTTTGATTTTGAAGTGCAAGATTAACTAATTTAGTTTTGTTATTTTAATAAAATTTCAAGGTCATAGTGTTGAGATCTGATACACCGGCCCTACACCTACTTATTTTTCCAATACACCTATCGGTGGGGTATGTAATTAGTAAAAAATTATAAATTTATTACATGTTAATAGCATTGTTTTACAAATGGTATTTTAAGATGTGATTTTGGATGTTGAAAATGCTAATATTGGAGGTTTCTAGGGAACACCTCCCAGTGCCAGTGGATTTACTCAAACCTACGTGTAGGTAATAGAATAAAGAGTTTAAATAATGAATTGTACTTAATAGATTTGTGTAGTTTATATTCATATTGTTGATTATGTTGCATTGTACATCATTCAAACTAAAAGCATTACTTCACATTCCATAACTAATAACTAGATGTTGATAGATGACAAAATTTCAACTACAATATAGTTGTTTAGAAAGTCAACATAAGCAATGATGCAATTACTTCACATAGCATAAGTAATAAGTCTAGGAGTAGCTTCCAATTGTATTTTCTTGTCATGGAATTCCATGAAACCACTTTTTACTACTCGACATATTTTCAAACAGTTCAGTTTTTACTTTTCTTTTATCATGGAGGCATGTGCTTGCAATGGTGCATCTACATGACAAACTATGGATGCTTGGAAAAAATCTATCAAAGCATAATAGTAAGCAGTAGCATAGACAAGACAGTTAGTAGTTTGAAAAAATTCCTCAAAGAAATGCAGTCTCATGGTGATGGAATTTCGTTCCATCACCATGAGACCACATTTATTTGAGGAATTTCTTCAAACAACTCACCACCTTTTCTATGATACAACATTTTCCATACATGTGTACCAAAGCATTTTACCAAACTACTCACTTCCTTGCTGCTATGGCTAAAAGCCTAAAATAGTTGCTTTCCAACAAACTATGGATGCTTGGAAAAATATCTATCAAAGCATAATAGTAAGCAATAATACCATAGAGAAGCCAATGAATTTTCTGAAAAAATGCCTGAAACAAATGCAGTCTTATGGTGATGGAATTCCATGATATGCATTTGTTTGTAATGGCATTCCATCACCATGAGACCCCATTTCTTTGAGGCAGTTTTTCAAATAGTTCACTACCTTCTCTATGCCACCATAGTTATTGTACATGTCTACGAAAGCATTTGATCGAACAGTTCACTGGCTTGCTACTATGGGTAAAATCCTAAAAACACATCCTTTCGAACAAGATATGGATAGGGAAAATAGTAAGCATGATAATAAAAAATATATAGTTTAATAAGTACTCAAAATTTTGTTCATTATCTCATACATTATAAGTCATGACATGGATCGCTATTGTAGTTTTTGTGATTGAATAATTTGTTTTTTTATTTTTAGATGTTGCAAGCTAAAACACCTCTGAATGTGATGAGGGAAATGGAGATCGGTGTTTCATCTTCTATATAATCCTCAATGGCTCTAATAGGGGAGGTATGAGGCAAATTAGTAGATTTCAATTTACATTCGTTGTTATAGATGATAGTTAGTGAAAAATCAAACCATTATTGATTCATAGTTTAATTTCTATTTGGATGGTTTATACAGGGCTTGAGCACAGCTTAGCATAGGTGTGTGAATATTTACCTTGTGGAGAGTGATCATGAGATGGCATTAAGTGATTATTTTGTTAAATATATCATTTTTTATAATGTAATTTCTATATATTAATATCTTTACTTCTTATTGTAACAGTTAAAACTTAACCATGAACTAAACACTAGGAGGAGCAGCAAGAGCACTCCTCAAGCACAACATAAACAAGTGATAGAACTATCACCATCCAATCAATAAGAAAAGGGAAAAAAATATTCCTAGAGCATGGAGAGCAATGACTTTTGACTCCAGAGCCCTTTGTTGTATTCCTACATGGCAGTTTTGTACATATTTTGTATTGGATAAATTTTACATTGTATGCCTATATGGCATTCTCTTAAGCCTATATGGCTATTTTGTACCTATATTTCATACTTATATCAACATATATTGATTTATTCCTACATGGCTATTTAGTTAATACAATTTTTTTTATCGATCGTGTCCATATTTTCACTCTAAATTGATGGTTCAATAAATATGAATTATGTGTATTCAAGTTTATAGTTTACAACTTACGTGTATACTTTGTGACTTACGTGTGTTCCAATGTATACTTTGTGACTTACATTTTTTCATGTGTATACCCTGTATTCATGCATATACCTTGTATTAATTTGTGTATACTATGTATTCGTGTGTATACTTCAAGGCTTATGTGTTTTTGAGTAATTTTGCTTCCCTTATTCACATGTACATGCTTGACTTATTCATGTGTATACTTATTAATTGGTTAGCCCTAGCATTGATCATTGTTTTCCTTCATGGTTTGTCTTGAATATTAATTCATTGATGCTAAACAACTTTATCTAAAAGCAAAAAACATGTTTTTAATTGGTATTCCATGAAATGATTCATACAATGATTCCAATATATTTAATCATTTGATTGGAACAATTCAAATAAAAAAATGATACATAATCTTCACAACACTTGTTGTGTGTAAGAAAATATGTGTGAATTATATCAAATTAACAACACACTTAGATGGAAAGTATTATAGTAAGGAAATCTAATTTAATCAAACACAATTCGATAACAAAATTCCTTAAAAACTTCTCATCTTCCTCTAATCTCAAATGTCTTAGTAATTTATGCTCTTAGATCTTATTCATGCACAAATCACTAAGATGTCATCTAAGAAATTAGTAGCCTATTTGTCTACAATGTAGAATCTAATTCTTCATCTGCATTATTGTATGATTTAGCTAGATGAAATGATGGAATGACATGGTGAAATGAACTGTTGTATACAAAATGATATGTAAATGATGCATAATAGAATTAAACTAATGAAAGTGATGTGGAAATGATTCTAAATTCTGAATTGAAACAAGCTAAGAAACATCTAAAGGATCCATGGGGTATGTGCAGGATCATGATGGGCCAAAAAGTGGCGACATGATGGATATGTGTAAGGTATGTGGCTGATGACTTATTTTTTACCCAAAATTGATGAAATGAAAAGGGTTTTTTAAGGAGATTCTCATCTTTCCACCAATATAAATTATGCTTTACTGTGAATTTAATAAATAATTATTATTCATTTTCTATTTGAATTACAACTAAAGTCCTGATTGATAGGCATATTGAAAAAAAATATATAGTTTTCAAATGGTATCACATTTTTTGAATCTGAAACATGTGTCACATTCTATGCTTTGTATACTATAGGACTAAAAAAAAATGAATTTCATGAAGTTTTGACCAAGTTAAGGTGGTTAGACATACAAGTTTTTATATTTTTTTAAAGTTGTAATAAAAAATTCATAATTAATTATTTACTTGGAAAAAAATTATAAAAAAATATGCATCACATGGGGACATGAGTCCTCTACTTAAATCTAAAATCTTATAAAAAAATATATCATTTTATTGTGGTTAGGGTGCTCAGACAGACACCTACTTCTTATTTTTTCCCTGAAATTTAAGTACTGCAATGAAATTTCAAATTTTCACCAAATAGATTTTTATTTTTTTAAAATAAACCTAGTTGTTTAGAAACTACATTCAACTTGATATAGATTCTATTCTTACGTATTTTTGAAATAATATAGATAACTTATTCAAATTTTTATGTCAAGTTGCCTAACTCTGATTTTTCTAAATTTTTTGCCACTTAAGGGCCTGTTTTTTCCATGATGATCCTGCACATACCCCATGATTCTAATCTAAATTGATAATCTATTCTAAATGCTAAATTAGAAATGCAAAAGTAAGCTCTCAAAACTTGGATGAATTCCTACAGAGTAATATTATGCAAATGCTCCTTATGAAAAAGTTGTAAATGGGCCTCAATTTATAGATTTTTCCAAGGCATTGGGTGAGTTGGACGCCATGAATGATTGAGATTTGATCTAGAGAAATCGACGGTGAAGAATGAGAAGGATGGAGAAAACAAGGCAATTGTTCCCTTTAGTAAAACCATCTTGCCAAGTGTAAGAAGGAATCATTTGAATGAAGAAGCCATGTGTCTTGAAGGTGGTTAAAATTGTTGAGAAAAAATATCCATTTTAGAAAATAAAAATAATTATTTTCATGTGAAACATGGTGAGTTGGAGGATGAGGTGGAAGGTAGTTAGAGAAATATGTAGAAATGTGATGAAATTAAAAATTAAAAATTAAAGCTACCCGATTCCTGCAGTCCAAAAAAAAAAAAAATTTAAAAATTAAAATTAAATGAGAAGGAATCAATTAAAATAAAATAAATTATTTAGATTTGTTTATTTCAATTAAATCATGAAGAGGGTGAATTAGAATAGAGGAATTAAGAGAATAGGAACTATGTAAATAAATTTACAATTTATTTATATAGTAGAATAAGGATTTCATTAATTAAATAATCAATATTTAATTAATATTTTCCAGACCAATTTTGAGTGTATACATTTTTCCCCTCTTTGAAGTGATATGTTTACGCATTACTTCCAAGAAAAATTTACCAGTACTGCTAATTTTTTTTTTAATGATGCCTTGGATAGTGATTTTCAGGAGATTACAATTGTATGCCGCCTCGGGAGATAAATAGAGAAATTTGTGATAATGAAGGATTTTTGATGATTTTCAAAAATTTCAATTGATTTACGATGATGATGATGATAAAATCCTAATTTGATAATATTTGAGTGATTTATCTCCCAGAATAAAAGATTGTAAGTTGCCCCAATTAATTGCCCCTCAAAAGAAATTAAAACAATGCCACCAAAATCACTCATTTAATTACCTTTATTAAGAGGTAAAAAGTGAAAAGGAAATCATTTATGTAAATTGTAATTTGAAAATTGTTTGAAGTGAGAGAGCATTTTGGAGCTTCTGAGCAAGATGGTGATCCCTCTGCAGACACATCGATTTGATTGGGTGTGACGGCATAATCGGCCAGCGGGATACGAACCTTCTGTAAGAATTTTGAAACCTTCATTTATGATTTCGAAATGAATTTTTTGCATTTTTTAATTCAGATTTTAAATGTCAAAATGTTTCGGCACTTTTGAAGTTTTTTGTGGTGCTTAGGCTAGATTTTTTGACGCTTTCACCAAAACTTTTAGCGCCTCGGAGAGATTCTCTGGCGCTTCCAAGGTCTATTCTGGTGCTTTCAATTTTGGCACCTAGGAGGTTGGAAATGGCTCTTCCAAGCTATCTATAGGTCAAAATTTAGGAAATGGTGCTTTTCCCCAAAGTTTTAGCACATCAGAGAGATTCTCCGGCATTTCAAATGAAATGGCGCTCCTACCGGATTCTTTGGTGCTTTGGTGGAATTCTCTAGCGCTTCCACGAAATGGCGCTTCAGCCTAGTTCTCTAGGTTCTCCAGCACATCAGGGGAATTTTTTAGCACTTTGGCATGAAATGATGCTTGCACGTCATAAAATGGCACTTATGCCCCTTTTGGCACTTTGAAAGTCTGTTTTGGTGCTTTTAGGGTAGATTGAAGATTTTGTGATTTTTCTCCTTGAATTTTGTGATGTTTGATTGCATCAGCCAATGATTATGGTGTTGATGATAGGCCAAATGATTTAGTGACCTCATGATAGGCGAGATACACTAATGATGATGTTGTTTTGACCTCATGATAGGTGAGAATCAAAACCAAATGTTGACAAGATTTGATGAAAATCTCATTAGGATTGATAAGTTGATTGATTTTTGATAATTGATTGATTTGTTGATTTGGTTTGATTGATATGTTGATTTGCGATGTTTGAAAATGATTTCCACTGACATGAGGGATGATTTCCAGTGATTTCCACTGGCATGGGAGATGATTCCACAGCTATCTCATGCTGATAGAGATATTATTGAGAGATGTGGTTTGTCTTTGTTGATTGATATGCCCCAGGTTAGGATTAACCAGGGATTGTTTATGACATTGGCGAAGAGGTGGCATAGCGACCACAACACTTTCCATTTTCCTATTGGCGAAGAGGTGGCATAGCGACCACAACACTTTCCATTTCAAATTGCAGTTGACCATGACACTAGAGGATGTGTACATGATTTTGTAGATTCCTGTGGTTGGTGACATTGTGACTTATGATTCTACCGAGTAGAGAGGTATAGATGCGTTATGCCAGATTTTTCAGGATGATCAGATTGTCAGATGTTGGATACTATGGTTGGAGATATTTTCCAATTATGCCCCTTTTCCTTCTGTTCTTGTGAGATTTTTCGGTGGCTTCTTATGTCCCAAAAAGAGGGAAAAGGGATTTTTCGTCGGTTGGGGTCATACTTTGGAGTAGATGATCTAGTTTGGGACTCAGTTTTTGTGGGGGTCATGTTTTCTTGCACACCTATATCATGATTTGCATTAGGTTGTATATATAAGAGGAGCCAACTTGTCTATCGGGGTTACATTGCTCCAGGTTTGGGCTTGGGAGCATATTGCAGTGACATAGCTAGAAACAGATAGATTTCAGCCATTTGGGAGGCCTTACATCTATGGTTATGTAGGTGCAGTTGTCTAGCATAAGCTAGGAAAAATGGAGTATTGGAGATAGGTGCTTGATGACCTAGATGTAGTTATCTAGTGGTCGTATGTGGACTATGAGTAGTGGGCAGAGGATCACTTAGAGGTTCCTTACTTTATGACTACTAGATACCTTATTGGACAGACTCGGTATATCATCGAGAGATTCCTATTGCTGAGAGTGCTAAGGTAGTATGGCAAAGTTCAGGGGATGTTGCAAGGATCAGGTCTATATGTCTGTAGATAGCAAGATATGACTAAGTGGGGACTGACATTGTCCTATGATGTTGCATGTGATGAGTACTTGCACTTATAGCCAGTGATATGGGATTATCATCTGGAGATTTTCAAGGGATACATGAGTGAGGAGTATACAGTATATTTTGTTCAGCATCCGTTTTTGAGGCTTTTGAGTCCTCATGAGCCTATGTCAGTATTTTAGGATGATGAGGATAGACCACCTAGATGGAGACGAGGCAGAGATGGCGGAGATGAGGAGGGAGAGGGTGGAGATGAGGGTGATGATGATGATGGAGGGGATGATGGAGGTGATGACAGTGGTGGAGGAGATGGAGGAGGTGGTGTACATCCTAGTTTCAATGCTAGAGTGCCTCGTCAGAGGTGATCCTTGGTGGAATTAGCACAACAGTGTGTACAAATACGCTTTCCTTCTCAACAACAATAGTTATAGATCACTGCTTTGCACACATAGGTTCCAACTGTTCAGGGGTAGCTGAGACAATTACAGGGGTAGCTATAGGCTCAAACACAACTATTGACTCAGGTATAGGCACAACTCCTATAGGCCCAGGGGCATATTCAGATGTTGAAAATTGAGAGAGATGTTTCCTGATAGTAGTCGACACATGTACAGGGCTAGGGATAGGTATAGGGGAAAGTTGCGGCATTGACCACCAAGAGGGATGCACTGAGATGATGAGCTAAGCAGGTAGAGGGCATTACAGAGAGGTTACAGTAGGCTGCTACGACTACGGGATCTATTGATTATTTTTGAGAGATCTGTCACACAGTTCAGGAGGTGGAGTTTTACACGACCCAGTATCATGAGTTGCTTCCTCCTGAGTGATGAGAGAATTTTAGTAGATCTCAGACGAGCAGATCATAGTCTCATACGATGAGTGTAGGTTTGACACATCCATTTATAGGGGATCAGAGGGATTCGAGTGCAGGTCCCTAAGGTGCAACAAGGGGTACACATTTAGTGAGGCTAGCAGCATCTGGGGGTAGTACCACATAGTTTCAGTCATTTTATGTTATATCATTATATATACACTAACTCTTAATGATATCACCATTTTGATGTTGTATTTCTTAACATTCAGATATCCTTATACATTTGACATATTTTGAGTTATATATGCAGTGATGATGATGATCCTATGTGTTTATGTGCATTGATTTATGATGGATGCATTTAATTTATGTCATGTATATTATACAATATTTTTATGATGATGATATTATATGTCATGGATGCAATAAAAATGTCTACATGCTATTGTTTTTGTATTTTTCTAATGCAATTACATATGATGTGATGGATGTAGGATAATGTTAATGGAAAGATAAATTATTCTAATAATGAATGACTTTATATGGTCCTATGGATGTATGATATGCATGGTAATTTATGTTTTTGTATTTTTTTTGATGCAAATATTATGATCTAATGCATATATGAAATGAATGAATGATACTTTATATATGTTGATGCCTAGGATGTATGACTAAATGTATATGGATGAAAATGATATGATCAATGCATTTTTTTTTCTTGGGTTTTTCATTATGCAAATATATGATTGATGACTTAAATGAATGCCTAGATGATATGATAATGCTATGATTGATGTCCTAATGCTCATGCCTCTAAATGATGTTTTTGGCAATGTCAAATGTACTTAGTCTATTAATGATAGAAATAACATCAACCTTGGAAAAATCTATAAATTCCATTACAACAACAAAATATGAATGCAACCTAGACATGCAATTTTAATAATGCAGTAGTGACATCCCAGTGATTTATTGTGCTTATTGTCATCATTGAGCTTTTAAAATGCTGAAAGTGAGTACAAACATGGATGGTATAATTGAACCATGATGTCTTGAGTACTACTTCCATGATGTTTGATAGTGCAAGTTAACACAAACATCTAGGTATAATTGGACCAAAATGACCTGAGCATTCCTTGTATAAACGGACAAGAGTTAACTATTTTCCTATGTGAATCTAGAATGTCATTAGTGATACTTTGTAGATTACATCCCACGATGATTCTCATAGTAATAATGATTAACTCAGAGGTAGTAGACAAAGAAAATATCATTCTCGATCATAGCTTTTCTCATTCTTTGACATCCTTGAATTACTCCTGAGAAATGATAATATCAATCATAATGAAAGCAATTTGAACATTCGTGTGGAAGTGGTGAGACCATGATTCAAAATAACATCATCCTTGTAACCTCAAATTTTTCGCTGTTTTTGGGATTTTTTAGTTTTTCAGTTTTTAGGCGTTTTCTGAGATTTTGACCAAGAACCTAACCTAAAGACCCATCCTAGGGGTCTTGGGGGCTGATCAAAGATAAGTTGTACCTAAGTTATATATGCAAAGACCACATAGTTTGATCGACTCAACTAATTTATAGGACCAAGATATGACCAAACATTTAATTAAAATGAGCTGTGACAACACAATTCATCAAAGTGACCCTATTTTTGGCTTTTTTGGATTTTTGACCATTTTTGTGAATTTTCTAACGCGACAAGGATGTTTGATGCATTTTTGATGGTGATTGATGTTCCATGTTCGATTTCACTATGATAATTATTTTTGTTGTGTTTATCCTACTACTATTTGTCTATTGATTCAAGCTCAAGATTTGCTACCCCCGGCGAGTTCAGGATTTTTCCCCCAGTGGAAACAAACCAATTTATTATGGATATGTACAATGGTCAAGAAACCAAGGTGAGACATGACCGACATAACAAGGTATGCATATGTAGCTCGAGTGAAGGATGAGAAAGGTAATGGTACCAAGCCAGTGATCAACACATGTTCGTATAGAGGAAGAAGCCATCCTGTCACAAATGGCGCCTATTGCTAGGTTTTCACCATTTGCTTTTATTCCACTTTTTCAGATTTTATGATGTTTTTGATCTTTTTTGATTTTTTTGATATTTTTGTTGTATTTTTTCATTTTTTTTATTTTTTTTTGTCACCAAGATGCCTGTTTTCCAGGTTTTCACCAGGGTGACCATTTTTTTAGGACATTTTATGATGTTTTTGGATTTTTTAGGACTTTTTTTAATGTTTTTGGATTTTTTCAGGACTTTTACAGATGCAGTGGCTAAATTATGCATAGAATTTCTTGAGATGAATACTATTCATGGGTTCTTCGAACAGGTCCCCTTTTGGTGTGGACAACTTATATGCTCTTGAACTATAAACTGATACAATGACAAAAGGCCCCAATCAATTGGTTCACATTTTCCTTTCTTCTCTCTATCTTGCTAATTGCGTGGGTTTTCCTTCAACACTAAGTCACCAACTTGGAATGTTCTAGGTTTGACCTTGTGGTTGTAACTTCTAGACATCCGTTGTTGGTAGGCTTTTAGGTGATTCACTGCATGTTGGCACCGCTCATCTAACAATTCTAATTCCTGCAATCTTGAAACCTGGTATTCTTCATTAGGGATGATACCTTTCAAGGAAATCTAGAGCGATGGTATTTCAAATTCAATAGGTATAATGGCCTCATACCCATATACCAAAGCAAATGGTGTAGCTCCTATTGGTGTGTGAATACTAGTGCAGTACACCCACAAAGAAAGGTTTAATTAGATGTGCCAATCACATCCTGCGTCATTGATGGTTTTCTTCAAAATCTTCAGGATAGTCTTATTGGAAGCCTCTGCTTAACCATTCCCCTGGGGGCAATATGGTGTAGAGAAGTGATGTTGGATATTGAACTTCTTACACAATTCTTGCATGTCTTGATTTTTGAACGGTCTTCCATTGTTAGTGACTATGGATTGGGGAATGTCATACTGAAAGATGATGTAGTTGAGGATGAATGATGAAATATGCTTTCCCATGATGTTGGTTAAAGGAACAACCTCAATCCATTTTGTGAAGTATTCTATAGCAGTGATGATAAACTTGTGTTCATTCGATGAAGATGGATAAATTTTACCAACAAGATCTAGTCCCCATTGAAAAAATGGCCATGTGGATGCAAAAGGTTGGAGTTCTTGAGCTGGTGTGTGCATGAGATTGTCGTGAATCTGAAATTTCTGACATTTCTTCACAAACTAGAAAGACTCCTTTTCCATAGTTGGCCAATAATATCCTAAAGGAAAAAGTTTCTTTGCTAAGGTGAGGCCACTTGAATGTGTTCCACAAACACCCTCATGGACTTCTTGTAAAGCTATTTCAAACTCATCGCATTCTAGACATCATAAGAGAGATTTTTCAAGACCTCGTCGGTATAGTATATCCACTATAAGTGTATGTCAGGTGGCTCTACGAATAAAATTGTGCTTTTGGTTTCGTGACAAGTCAGGTGGAAGAGTGTTATCTTTCAGGTAGGTATAAATTTCACTGTAGATTGAGGTATTGGTATAGGATAGGTGATAGATAACATGGGATTTAGTATCATCATAGGCAAGGGAAAAAAATTGTTCCAACAAGAACTCGTAACGACTTCTTTTTTCTATATTTTGTAACAAGGAAGCAATAGTAGCCATGGAATCAATGGCTTTATTGTCCACTCTTGAAATCTGTTCAAATTTGATATCCAAAAAATATTTTTTGAAATAAAATAACATTCTCTTGTAAGGAATCAATTTATTGTCCCTTGTTTGATAATCATCATTGACTTGGTTAATGACTAACCGAGAATCTCCATACACTTGCAATTCTAGGACTTTCCACTCTACAACTGTTTTGATGCCAATGATTAATGCTTCATACTATGCCATGTTGTTGGTACAAGGGAAAATTAGTCTATATGAATTTGGTATGGTATGTCCTTATGGAGTGAAAAATAGAATTTTTGCTTCTGATCCGTTTTGGGTGTGTGATCCATCAAAGTACAATGTCCACTATTTCGCAACGACGATAAGAACATCAACATATGGAAATTCAATGTGTAAAGGATGATTATCTAGTAATGGTGCCTCCGCCAACTGGTCAGCAATTGCTTGTCCATTTATTTCCTTCCTATCTACATATTGGATATCAAATTCACTAAGTATCATGACCCATTTAGCCAATCTCCCTGTTAGGTTCTCTTTGCTGAGGAGATATTTGAGAGGATCAATTTTAGCTATCAACTTGATGGTATGAGTTAGCATGTAATGTCATAGCTATTGGGTAGCAAAGACTACTACTAGACAAGCTTTTTTAATGGAGGTATAGTTGATCACATAGTCATTTAGCATCCTGCTAATGTAATATATTTCTCATTCCTTACCTATTGAATCTTCTTGTGCTAATAAGGCTCCCAATGATTTCTTTGTTGTACCGATATATAAAATTAATGGCCTCCCTTCTGTTGGTGGTATAAGGATAGGTGGATTCATTAAATATTGTTTCAAATGGTTCAAGGATTCTTCACATTACTCATCCAATCAGAAGGAAACATTTTTATGCAACAGATGAGTGAAGGGATGGGTCTTGTCTACTAGCTATGAAATAAATCTACAGATTGATTGAAACCTCCCTTGTAGAGAATAGAGTTGACTAATGTTCTTTGGTGGTGGAATTTCCATAATAGCTTTGAATTTGGTTGGGTCCACCTCACTCCATTTTTCTGATACTATGTAACCCAGGAGTTTTTCTTACGTCACCCCAAACACACATTTCTTGGGATTTAGCTGTACATTGAATTTCTCTAGTCTGGTGAAAATTTTATCTAGGATCTCAAAATGTCCTTCCCTGGTATATGATTTGGCCAATAAATCATCTACATAGTCTTGCATGAAAGTATGCATCATATCATGAAAGATTGTTGTCATGGCACGTTGGTAGGTAGCTCCTGCATTCTTCAAGTCGAAAGACATAGCATTCAAACAAAAGGTTCCCCATGGGTAGGTAAAGGTTATTTAATCTTGATCTTCTGGGGCTATTTTGATTTGGTTATACCCAGAAAATCCATCCATCAGTGATAGCATTCCATGTCCTACAGTCAAGTCTACTATGATATCTATATTGGGTAGAAGAAAATCATCCTTAGGACAAGCTTTATTAAGATCTCAGAAATATGTGCATATGTAAATACTATTATTAGGATTTGAAACTGGTACTATATTAGAGGTCCACTCAACATAGTCAATGGGTCTAATGAATCTGGAATCTAACAATTTCTTCAACTCTTCCTTTACCAATAAGGTAATATGGGAGTGTATTTTTCTCAACTTCTGCTTGACAGGTTTTACTCCTAGAGGTAATAGATGATGCATGATGATTTTTGGATCAATTCCCGACATGTCAGCACAAGACCAAGCAAATTTAATTTTTTTTTCTATGAAATTTTTGAGAAAGCTTGGCTTTTCCTAGTCCGTCAAGGATGTTGCCAGATGGATAGTCTTCACTATCTCTTTACTACCAATGTTGACGAACTGTGTGGGTTCAATCAAGACTTTTGATCTTTCCTGAAAATCTTCTGGGAGAGTATCAAATCTTCCATCCTTTGATGCCTCAGAGAGGTTTTTTCCATTGGATGCACTCTTTTTTTTACTTTTTCCAGATCTGACACTACCATTGAATGGTTTTCAATATCAGATCTATTTATTGTATTATTCATTTTGTAGCTAGAAGACTTGATATTCATTGGTGGAATTTTTTTGGGATCATTGGCACAGAGAAAATTGATGATGTCGTCATCATTTGCAAATGTAGGTATGTCAAATGGCTCAATTAGATCCCAATCTATAAGCTCAAGATGTACTAAGGGTAAGTAGTCACCAGACGGGTTAAGATCAGAAATGGTAAGGGTTTGAATAGTAGTTTCTTCAATTTTTCCAATAGAAAAATTTAGGTCTAGAAGGTAACTCTCTTCCGAATTATCTGTTTCACTCTGAGTTGAATCATTTTCACTAGAATCATCAAGGTGTTGTGATCCAAATTCAAACAGTCTAGAACCTGACCCTTGTCCTTCTTCGAGTAAGGGTGCATATTTCTGTACTACATCAATGTCCTTGTCATGATAGGACTTTTCTAATAGTGAATCCCACTCATATTCATTGGAATCAGTCTCATTCTCTTCGTTGGCTTGTAACTGTAGTATTATTTCAACCATCTTTTCTTTTGTGTCCTCTTTATAGCCTAGTCCAGTCTTGTCTTTTGGATTAATTAAAATGGGTTGAATTGGTTCTACAATTCCCTCTTTCCTTTTACCCACAGGACCTTTCCCTTCATATCCCATATTTTCCAAGATAGTGAAACCTTTTCCATGTTGAGTTGTCTATACATTTGCAGTTGTTGCTTGGGATTCTTCCTCATCTTTATAAAGCCAGGTTAGAACAACATTATCTTCTATTTCATAAAACCTGATGCTTTCTTTTATAAATTGTCCATCAAATTTGGTAACTAGTTGTGGGGTTTGTTGTGTTGATGTGGAGGGTTGTCCATAAAATTTTGGAGAAGAAAAGTGTGAAAGACATAGGGACTATTCAAATAAGTATTCACCAACACCTTTTTCTTTGACTTGGACTTTTTCATCTAATTATTTTGATAAGGAATTCAATTGGTCTTCAAGATTTGAGGAGGTGGATGAAGCAACTTCTTCTTTCTTCTCAGACTATTTGGACATGGAACTGGATTGACTTTCATGATTTGTGGAAATGACCAACGGTTTGGATGAGGAACTTGACTAACTCTTCTCATTGGAAGTAGTGGGAGTGGAAGCTTCTCTATTATGAGGCACAAAGATATCTTGGATAGATTTTAGTGTATTGCAATATTGGGGACTATTTGAATCAGTCGAAATGGTAATTTCCTAGCCACCACAAGGAAATTTTAGACACTGGTGGTATGTTGAAGGGACTTCTTGCATCTCATAAATCCATGGTCAACCCAATAGTATGTTATAGGTTAGATCCTTGTCTAAGACTTAGTAGATTACATCTTTCTGGATTGGTCCCACTTGAATAAGTAGGACAATTAACCCCTGTGGAGCTATTTCCTCATCATCATATGATTTTATTGTAATCTTATTCCTTGAATCAATTGCATTCTTAGAAAATCCTAAGGCACAGACAAGCTTTGAAGTACATATATTCAGGTCGGCCCCTCCATCCATTAGGATGTGTTTGACATGATGTTTATGGATTAGGACTTTGATATGAAGAGCAACATTGTGTGGATGAGAAATGGATGTGTCATCATATTTGGAAAAGTGTAGGCAATGTGGCGCAGTCAAATGTCCCACCATGGCCTTGAATTTACAAACTTTCAGATTCATTGGCACTGTTGTGTCCACTAGGGCTTTTTCCAAAATCTCTTTATGGGCAGGTGAAATCTTGAGCAATTCCAATATTGATATTTGTGCAAGGATCTTTTGTAATTGTTCCACTATGCTATATTGATTGGATGAGGCTACAGATTTTTTAAATGAACTTCCTTTTAAGACATATTTAGCATGTGCTCTTCTGGTTGCATTTACTAGTATGTTGTCCTATTTCCCATTGATTTTGATGACATTGATTTGAGTATCATTTTCATTCATGTCTTCTTTGGTGTCATTGATTTTATTCTCAAGGATAACAATGTCTTGTTCTTATTTGATTGGAATTTCATAGATCGGATTATCATTTGTAGTAATGTTTTGGAAATCATGGGTTTCAGCAGTATTCATTTGATTTTATGTTGTTGAGATATGATTTATGACAGTATCATGGACATAGTTTACGTTCTTTTCCTTGCTATTCATCATAAAGGATTCCCCCTTTTCATAGTTCAGTAAGGGATTTTTGAATGCTCCATGATTTGCATTTGTTTGTAGTCCCTCTCTTCGTTTGATTTTGCTATCTATCAAGTCTTGCATTTTATGTTTCAATTGCATGGAACTATTCATTTGGAAACCTTTGCATCAATGAGATCCACAATAATAGGCATCATTCCACCATGATTATTTTAATTTAGGTTTGAAGCCTCGAGTGTTAGGTAGTGTTATGAGGTTATTCTCAAGAAGTTCCCTCAATGCAGATTCATGTGATTGACCCAAAGGGGTGAATTTTATGTGGTTTGATTGTGTTTGATATGGTGGAGGTTTCAATGGGGTGTTACCTTGATTGTGTCTACTTTGATTATTGGATGAGGAGATATTCTGATTATTTCTGTGATTGATATTTTGATCTACCTTGGTTGTGGTTCCCGACAAGTTAAAGATTGGTTTGGCATTATGTGTTTTGGCGGTACCATCGTTGGCATTTTTGTTCCTTGTCCAAAATTTGGGTTTTTCATTGTTATGATGGTTAGATGAACTAACATTGTTTGATCCTTCATTGTGAACTTTCATACCCCTCTTTTGACTAAGGCTTCTTCAATTTTGACACTATTTTCTACCATCTTTTGAAAGCTAGGGGGACATTGTAATTGCAATCTATAGCTCATTTCATTCTTAAGGTTATCGATAAAAGTTTCCATATTTTCTTGTTTGGGTATGGGACAAGCATAACAAGTGAATAACCTTCTCCACCTTTGGAGGAATACGAGAAAATATTCCATTTGTTTTTGTTTGGTATTACAAAGATCCTTCATGGTTATCTCATGTGCAATGTTATAGGAATATTGTGTGATGAATCTGTTAACAAGTTCTTGGAAGGATTTTATTCCTGGCTATAACTTCGAGAACCATTCCATGCAGTGACCTCCTAGAATATGAGGAAAGAGTCTCATTAAGTATGTGTCCTCATGAGTGAACTCGAAACTCATGGTTCGAAACTCTCACACATGATCTATTGGATTGGAATTCCCATTATATTTTTTCGTATTTTGGCAAGTCACAATTTGTGGTAAATGGTATCATGTTTATCCTTCTATCAAAGGGATAGGGACAAATATCTTGCAACAAGTATCTTTTTGGAGTCCCTCCTTGCATATCTTGGAGTTGTTGTTGAAGGTTTTGCATCTGATTTTTCAAGGTAGCCATTTGATTTGTAGTAGGCGTTTCAGTTTCAGTTTTCTTTGGGATACTCTTCAATTTATTAACATCAAATTCATTGGGTAACTTAACCTCTTGGTTGGCTAACATAAAAAGGTATTTCTCCCCATCCTTTTCAAAGACTTTTTCTAGAAATTTATGGAATTTGGGGTCTTGATTCGCTTGTTTGACTTCTTCTTCTGTTATCTCCTCTGTTTCATTTTGAGAAATATTATGAAAATGATTTTCTTCTAGTTTCTGGTTCAGCCATAGTATTTGGAGGTTCAATTTCTTTGTCCTTAAGTTTTTGTTTTTGGGACCTTGTTAAAATGGGCATACAAGTGACTAAGGTTTGCTAAATTTTGACCATTATTTGAGAGTGCCAAGGAAATTCCTAGGTCAAATAGAATGATGAATTCTATTGATGTAACCAAGGTGATAAAATTTGATACAAAGTGTATTATTTCAAGATCAAGGACAAAAACCTTGATAGGGAAACTCAACTTGATCAAATTTGGGTGTTGATTCAATGATGGGAAATTTTAGATTTTTGATAAAAATTTAGGTAAAGTGTTTCACTTTGATAAGTCAATTTTAATAAAGTTTTGGATTGAGGGATAATTCCAAACTTGAGGATATTTTGAAATTTTGGTTCCAATTGTGAAATGGTGAGAAATTTCCTTTCCTAGACAAGATGTTCAAACCTTTGGAAGAATCTTGGATTTTGGAAATAATAAAATGAATACAAATCTAGGTTTTTCTTTGAAGATTTTTTGTAAAACTTGAAGAGCAATCTGTCCCTAAAGTCATAAAGTGTTGCAAGATGTTTTTGACGATCCTTTGGACTAAGAGCTATGGGTTTTGGTTTTCAAATTTTAATCTTTTGTGAAGTCATGGGATAAAGATAATGTTTAGACCCTTGTCAAGGCTGAAAATGGCTCTGAACTAGAAAGATGTTTGAATTCTGGTTTCAAAATGATGGATGGGAACTATATTTAGTTCTTTGTTTCTAGATTTTGGTGGATGCGTCGTTACAGTGAGTGGAAGCACTAAAAGGTAGAGGAACCACATAAAAGTTTGGATGTGCCATAGAATGGCTAGGATGTTCCATAGAATGGGGTGAATGCACCACAAAAATGCTCAGGTACGCCATAAAAAAGTTCAAATGCGTTGGAAAATAAGGTGGAAGCACTGTAACATAAGGTGGATGCGTTGGAAAAATTGGTGAAAGTGCTATAGAAAGTAGTAGAAGTTCTGAACTGGGGGATGTAATGTTTTGTTGCCAGTTTACTTGATTTTTATGGTTTTTTTCATCAAAGGATAGTTTGTTCTAGATGATGTATTCTGAATCACATTTTATGTAGTTTTTCTAGTGTGTAAGGTTTTGTTTGAGGTTTATTTTGAAAACACTTTGACAAGCACAATCAAGAACAACGTACATTCCTTAGGGCTATGATAGACTATATTCTCTTGGATTCCATGTAGGTTTTACCCCAACCACACTTATCTTTAGCGAATGAATTCAAAAGCTTTGCCAAATGAACTCCCCCTTACATTGGACTCTCTTCTTAGGTCAACCAAGCTTCCAACCTCCATGAAACTCCCATGGAAAACTGATCATCTCTATTAAAGACTACGAGAATGTGGATGCCTTCACAATGACCGTATTTGTACCATGAGAATAGATAAAGTTTTTGGCCAATTCTACAACAAGCGTTCTAGTAAGGAAAGTTTTTGGCCAATTCTACAACAAGGGTTCTAGTAAGGAATTTACATTCATAGGGGTTGATCAATCAGGGCGAGAGACCGTTGTTTCCCTTCTCATCAGAACCAACCCCTTGATATTGGCCTTTGTTCCAATATCCTCATTTATATACCGACTGGAAATGTGCTTGGCTTTAGCATGTTACCAGTTGGGTCGTTCCCTTGGCTGAGTACTTTTTCCCCAATGCAGGCCATCTAGGATAAACAAAAGTGAGAGAGTACACCCACAGTTTGATCCTCTTTATTCCACATGAATAAAGAGAGAAACCTCGTTGTATACCCTACTCACACTCGTAAATTAACAAGAATGGGTCTAGCTTTTTGGTCACCCAGTTAAGGGGAGAGCATATTCCTACCATTCAAAACACACCACAAATAATGAAAAGGAATGGGTTTGTCTTTTTGGTCACCTAGTTAAGGGGAGAGCATATACTTACCATTCCCAACAAGTAGCAAACATGGTGTTCTTTCCTTGTTAATTAATCTATGTTCCTAATTTAAGCAAGAAGGAAAGACATAAAAATCCAGCCCCTGTATCAAATTTATTAGTAGTTTATCATAAATTTTCTTTGACAAGTGTTCTAGAGTTTCAACAAGGTCTTTCACAACATTTTATGCAATCTGCAAAATAGAAACACCAACATCAGTTTTCATTCTTGGGAAAATTTACAGAAATAATTGAAAGCACCATAATAGAAAGTAGAAGCACCAAAAAGAAAAAAAGTGCCACAAAATTAATTAAAAGCGCCATAGAAATTGGATAAAGGACCACAGAAAAGGGTCGAAGCACCACAGAAACTCCCTAAAGAACCATAGAATGGCTTAGATGCGTCGAAGAAATCCTTTGAAGTGCCAGAACAATAGGTGTAAGCGCTAGAAAGTCTTTCATAAATTCCAGAGAATTATGCGGTTGTGCCAAAAAACTACTCGTCCAAGCCTATAAAACAAAATTCCCAGAAAATATCAAAATAACAGGGGCGAGGCCCCATGGTGGGTGCCAATTTATGTGTGTAAGAAAATATGCGAGAATTATATCAAATTAACAACACACTTAGATGGAAAGTATTACAGTAAGGAAATCTAATTTAATCAAACACAATTTGATAAAAAAATTCCTTAAAAACTTCTCATCTTCCTCTAATCTCAAATGTCTTAGTAATTTATGCTTTCAAATCTCATTCATGCACAAATCACTGAGATGTCATCTAAGAAATGAGTAGCTTATTTGTCTACAATCCAAAATATAAGTTTACATGTACATGATTGAAGGATTTAGCTAGATGAAATGATGGAATGACATGGTGAAATGAGCTGTTGTATACAAAATGATAAGTAAATGATACAGGAAAAAAATAAACTAATGAAAGTGATGTGGAAATGATTCTAAATGTTGAATTGAAACAAGCTAAGAAACATCTAAAGGAGCCATGATTCTAATCTAAATTAATAATCTTTTCTAAATGTTGAATTAGAAATGCAAAACTAAGCTCTCAAAACCTGGATGAATTCTTGCAGAGTAATATTATGCAAATGCTCCTTATGAAAAAGCTATAAATGGTCCTCAATTTATAGATTTTTCCAAGGCATTGGGTGTGTTGGAAGCCATGAACAATTGAGATTTGATCTAGAGAAATTGACGGTGAAGAATGAGAAGGATGAAGAAAACAAGGCAATTGTTCTCTTTAGTAAAACCACGTTTCCAAGTGTAATAAGGAATCATTTGAATGAAGAAGCCATGTGTCTTGAAGGTGGTTAAAATTGTTGATAACAAATATCCATTTTAGAAAATAAAGATAAATATTTTCATGTGACACATGGTGAGTTGGAGGATGAGGTGGAAGATAGTTAGAGAAATATGTAGAAATGTGACGAAATGAATATTTAAAAACTTGAATTAAATGAGAAGGAATCAATTAAAATAAAACAAATTATTTAGATTTTTTTATTTCAATTAAATCATGAAGAGGGTGAATTATAATAGAGGAATTAAGAGAATATGAACTATGTAAATAAATTTGCAATTTATTTATATAGTAGAAGAATAAGGATTTCATTAAATTAAATAATCAATATTTAATTAATATTTTCTAGACCAATTTTGAGTGTATACACTTGCAAAACATAATATTTAGAGTATATGAAGTAGTTAACTTCTTGACACATTATCATACAAACATTTATCTTCAATAGTCTTTAAACATTTTCATAGCATAATCCTAATAGTGCAAAATGAATTGTTATGTTCTTGAAGCGTCACCAAATAAACACATTGAAATATTTATATGTCAACTTTTTGCAATATTATTACTTGTATACCAAATGGACTTGGGAGAGAGCAAGTTATAATTTATAATACAAATAAGAAATGGACTCAACACTGTCCTAGACCCCTGAATAGGTTTATTTAACAAAGTAACATGTTCTCAATCACTCTTCCAATTAGAAAACACCATTGGGTAGCATTTACCAGTCTTCAAATCCACAAAATCCATAATTTTTAGGGCGCAATTGGCCCTCTAACCCCACTATCCTCTAAACCCTCGCTTTTCTCAAATTTCACTAGAATTTATTGAAAACCCCATGTCCAGATGTCATACAACCTCAAAACCTCTTTCAACACTCTTCATTCTACCTGTACAAACTTAATTGACCACCAAATTATGCCGCCCCTTGACTTTACCCACTTTTACTCACTCAAACCTCTCTTTTCCATTGAAAACCCCTCTCTTTTCCATTCAAAACCCCTCTATTCCCAATTAGGGCATCATGCCATAACATACTTTTGACCTCCCTCATCCTTGTAGACTATTTGAACACATCAAACTCCACAACCTCACGCTATTTCCAACCTATTCTATCTTATTCTCAAGCAATTTATTCTTTTCACCTCATCTATCCTTTCTTTTAAGGCCTAAATTCTAAATTTTGAATAGGGGAAATGTTAGTAATCTTTTCCAATGCCTTTACCAATGCTATTGTCTTATTCGTACTTACATAATTGACTCAAATGACCCCAGACTAACTCAAAACTAAAAGAAAGATTACAAAATGGCCTATTATAGCCTTATTTGACATTATAATGACTAAAACATCTAAACTAGACCTTCTTCATCAAATGAAGGAACAAGGTTCTCTACACCAATGATCATATGCTTTTTGTGTGGAATACTCAGACTTCTCAACTGTCGTGTGTATGTTTCTCTTTTCATTTGTTTTGCATGCCATCATAAGGGATCAAGCCAGTTGAATGTAGCTCAGAGAAATTTCACGTGTTTGGGTGTTAAAGACAACCATGCCTAGCATAAACCTACCTATCAGGATGCATTGGAGCAGTTTGTTTGGTTGGATGAATTGCAAAACAAAAGTTGCACCACTTTGCAACTTTACACTACTTCCATTTGACACTTTTTCCATCGAGTGAAAACTGGACACCACAGGAAAATGACTCTGAGATAAGAAAAACCAAGAGGGGTTATTATAGAGGATCCCAACATGATCTCATAGGCTCAAACAAAGAGTTCGTAAGTGTCATGGTTTCTGAGTAATAGCCCATCAAAGTTTGCTTCCCTTTTTTCACTTTGGACTCTTAAGGGATCGATCTGGTTACACATAGCTCTGAGCGATTCCACGTGTTTGGGTGTGAAAGAGGACCATGCATAGCATAAAAATACCTATTCTGATGCATTAGAAAATTTCATTTGGTCACACGAGTTGTAGAAGGAAAGTTGCACCACTTTGCACTACTTGCATTTGACACTTTTTCCATCAAGTGAAAATATGCTACCATGGGAAAACCACTCTAAGATAGCCAAAATTGAGAGAGGTTTTTGTAGAGGGTCCCAATGCAAACCTAAAGAATTAGATGAGAAGTTTCTAAGCATCATTGTATCTGAGTAACAACATGTTGAACTTTTCCACCATTTTGCACTTTGGACTCTTAAGGGATTGATCCGGTTGAACGTAGCTCAGAGCGATTATGTGTGGTTGGGTGTGAAAGAGGACCATGCCTAGCATAAAAATACCTATTCAACCATGTTAGAATAGCCTGTTTGGTCACACAAGTTGTAGAATGAAAGTTGAACCACTTTACAACTTTGCACTACTTGCATTTGACACTTTTTCCATCAAGTGATAATTTTTTGCCATGGGAAATCCACTCTGAGATAGCCAAAATCAAGAGAGGATTTTGTAGAGGGGCCCAACACAATCCTATAGAATCAGACGATAAGTTCCTAGGCATCATGGTATCTGAGTAACAACATGTTGAAGTTTGCAGCCATTTTGAAATTTGGACTCTTAAGGGATCGATCCGATTGAACATAGCTCAGAGTGATTCCTCATGTTTGGGTGCGAAAGAGGACCATGCCCAGTATAAAAATACCTATTAGGATGCATTGGAATAGTCCATTTGGTCACACAAGCTGCAGAACAAAAGTTGCACCACTTTGCAACTTTGCACTACTTGCTTTTGACACTTTTTCCATCAAGTGAAATCCACCACCACGGGAAAACCATTTCGAGATAGCCAAAACTGAGAGAGGTTTTTGTAGAGGGGCCCAACCTAATAATGTAGGATCAGACGAAAATTTTCTAAGCATCACAATATCTAAGCAACAACATGCTAAAGTTTGCAGCCATTTTGCACTTTGGACTCTTAAGGGATCGATCCAGTTGAATGTAGCTCAGAGCGATTCCACATATTTGGGTATGAAAGAGGACCATTAATAGCATAAAAATGCCTATTCAGATGCATTGGAACAATCTATTTGGTCACATGAGTTGCAGAATCAAAGTTGCACCACTTTGCAACTTTGCACTACTTGCATTTGACACTTTTTCCATCAAGTGAAAATACGCTGGCATGGGAAAACCACTCTGAGATAGCCAAAAATGAGAGAGGTTTTTGTAGAGGGGCCTAATGTAATCCTATAGGATCAAATGATAAGTTTCTAAGCATCACAATATCTTAGTAATAGCATGTTGAAGTTTGCAGCCATTTTGCACTTAGGACTCTTAAGGGATCGATCTGGTTGAATGTAGCTTAGAGTGATTTTGCATGTTTGGGTGCAAAATAGGACCATGCCTAGCATAAACATACCTATTCGAACGTGTTGGAATAGTCTGTTTGGTCACATGAGTTGCAAAATGAAAGTTGCACCACTTTACAATTTTGCACTGCTTACATTTGATACTTTTTCCATCAAGTGAAAATCCGCCACCATGGGAAAACCACTTTGAGATAGAAAAAATTGAGATATTTTTTTGTATAGGGGCCCAACTTTATCTCGTAAGCTCAGATAGATATTTCATAAGTGCCATGGTTTCTGAGTAATACCTCATCAAAGATTGTTGCCCTTTTGCACTTTGGTCATTTTTGATGCACATGTTCCAAGACAGTCACTATTGACTTTGAAGTATGTGTTGTAACTCAATAATGGCTATCTAGATCAGTCATTTGTTTGTGAAGTCATTTGAGAAGTTTGTGAGAAAAATTCTAATACTAGGATCTGTTGACCTACTAGACAAGGTTGAGTGAAGGGTTAAAATTGAAGAGATAGAGAGTTGTTGGTTGAAACTTTGTTTGAAACTCATTCATTTGAGGTTTTGTGAAGATTGACACCCCTTACTTATTGATGCAAGAGCATCTACTAGGATCTACAAACTATCAGGGTACTTCTAACCCAATCTTAATAGGAGAAGATCAAATTAAACAAACATCATTCTTTTTCTCAACTTTCATGAAAAATTCACTTATCGATTCACCAAAATCCCACTTTTCCCATTAGAAACTATAAAGAAACCAAAAATCCAAGCACTTCATCAGTATTTTGTGTCATTATCAGATTTGAAAACAACCTTACCAACATCATATTGACTATTTCAAATCCACAACCTGATCAGAAACATTAAACCATTCAATTCTTTCATTTTTCAACCAATTACTCATCATTTCAACTTGTTTCAATGTAGGAATAAGACTACAAACCATTGATTATGTTTATAACCATTCACTAGACATCTAAGACACTGTAAAAATCCTATTTTTGAATGAAATAAATTGGATACACACTTACAAACAACTGGCCATCAGACTTACCATTAACTTGCAGTCAAAAAGACTATTTTGGACCAAAAATTCACCTTACTCAAAACATCAAATCTTCAAGATTAAATTCTACACCTTTAACAAACCATAGATACATCTTTAAATACATTATCTTGGCAGTTTCAATACACATTCAAACTTTGAAAACTCTGTTTACTCAGATTACTACTTTTTAGCAATAAAAACATCATTTTACACATTGTGTAAACCTTGCTCAAAACACTCAAAACACCAAGTTAGCTTCCTAGATCTTATCTAAGCATTGAGAAATTTTTTCCAACACCTTTCAGATAGGTTTCAATCATAAAGAGTCATTCAAATCACTATTTACACAAATTTTCCTATTTTAGCTATCAAGGCATCAAATTGCAAGTAGGTTTCCAAACCTTGAATCAGGCGTAACTTTTTATTGAAATCCTTTAAAACTTGGACTGATAGCTTTTTAGTAACCCATTTTGGCCAATATTAACACATCCAAAAATTAGATATACCTGTTTTGGAAAATATATGTAAACCAATAGCCTACCCATTGGAAAATGCTTCAAATTAACCAAATTTTACAAAGGGACTACCAATGAATCAACTCCAAAACCCCATATGAATTCAAATAGTCTTTTATCATGTGTCAAAACTTAGGATTCACCAACATTTAGGGGATTAAAGGTCCAATTAAACACCCAACAATAGAAACCTTATTTTTAGGCTTAAACCATGCAAAAAGAATGAGGGTTTGATAGAAAACACCATTGAAAACCTTCAAAAGCTTAGAAACTACTCCAAAAAAAATTAGATATGTCTTCATATGCATTCTAAATGTCCTTCCATCCTTGAATACTTTATTTTCCTCAAAAAACCACTTGGAGCCACACTTTTCACTTGGAAATTCATCATAAAACCCTATAGTAGAAACACCACCTTTGTTTCTTGAATTCCCCTACACAAATAAACACACACACACCTAAAAAATAATAATACTGACCTACTCCACTTATCTAAACTATCAAATTTTGTGGATTAGTCATTATTGGTTATCTAGACTCTCAAAACCTCAATCTTGAGGGTTTACAAACCGAGTTGAGAAAAATTAGTTCAAACTAATGATAAAATCAATGGATACCCTCCTAAATAGATTCAAATGAAAGATACTTCACTATTATACCTTAAAAACAATATTCAAGGCCTTAAACTACTGTACATGAAGTACAAGTTAATGAACAACTAGAAAAACTCAGAAAAATTATTAAAACAGGGACTTTATTGATTGTAAATCTTCAAGAATACAAAAGATCTCTATTTTGCTCGACCTTACATGCTTTATATAGATTTTTACCAACTAATAACTTCCTTTTAAACTTCCTTCATCGGCCTATCCCTCTAATTTCCCACAAAAAGACTCTTCAGCTTCTAATTTTTTTGCCTTTTCTTGCATTTTTCATAATTTTTAGAACTTTTGCACTTTTACCATATTTTTGTTTGCAAATTCAATTGCCTCACCTCCTAGTGACATAATAAACATTAAAAAACATTGAAATAGGTCTTCACATGATTTTTTACATACATTTTACATTTGAAAATTCAATTTTTTGAAATTTTTCCTTTTGTAGGCATTTTGTGAGCAAGGTGCTCCTGCACCACTTACATATTCAAATTGAAAAAAACCTAATTGCCATACATCATAGGTGATAATTATGAGGTTAACTTCAATTGAGTAACTTGAGATTCCCTCACTAAGCTTCACATGCTCTTTTATAATGGCTTCAAATCAGAATTGAGATTTGTCAAGATCATCAAAATAAGGATGTTGCATTGCTTTTTTGGTTGAGATTCTGTTTGATGGCTCATAAATCTACATTTTTGGCAATGAGATACCAATCAATTTTTAGTAGTTTACTTACAAATACACAAAGTAAAAGAGTAAAATAAATAGCATCCAAAATGGAAATGAAATGAAAATAGATGGAAGGAACTTACAGATAGGCATGCCAATCTCTCAACTTAGTCACTCCTGGTCATACATGTTAAGTGGGAGTTCCAAGATACCTATTGCACACAACACCTCTCATGAATAAAGTAAGTTGAAATTTGAGATGCTCTTATAATGTCTACATCATAGGTGCTCATGATAAGGTTAACTTAAAATGAATAACTTGAAATTCCCTCACCAAGATTTGCACACACTTTTGTAATGGCTTAAAATCATGATTGAGATTTGTCAAGATCATCAAAATAAGGATGTTGCATTGATTTTCTAACAACCATTCTCTTGGATGGCTCATAAATCTACATTTTCGGCAAAGGGACACCAATTGATTTGTAGTAGGTTACTTACAAATAGGAAAAGTAAAAGAAGATGTTAGCATTGCCATCAAACAAATTAATGTGCATACAAGTATAAATTAATAAGAACTAATGTGCATACTTACAAATTAATCCAACGAACCATCTAGGTCTGCTCTACTCTTTATTGTTTCAAGTATTTCCTCATGGTCAGACTCACAGACCTTCCACGAGACCTTGTTCAAAGGTCTACCCCCATATTTGTTCAAATGAACATTGGATGCCATGACAAGGTTTGAATAATGAAGAATCTTACGATGCATGTCAAAGTCCTAAAACAACCAATGTTTAACACTCTTACATGTGGGTACCTTCTAAGCCACGTTCGAGTAACAACAACTGAACATGTAGGATATTCGATGTTTTCTCCATCTATAAATAGGGCCTCCAATTTGTTTTTGGCCTCAACACAATGACAAAAGTAATAGTTTTTTCCCTCTTCATTGTCTTCATCTGCAATAACTGCATAAACTTTCCCTGCATTGATATGTGCAACAAATCTCTTGAAACTAGTAAACATTATGAATACACTACAAAGTAATATAACAATATGGAATTTCAAAAACTAAGCAAGCAATTATATTACCTGGTTGAGCTAGATCTGATACGTGGTCAAAGTCAACCGTTGATTCCATTTGTGTTAGTTCCAATTTCATCAGAGGGTGATACATGTGAACTGGGCTAAGATAACTTGTCAACCATTTTTCAACCCACTCCCTTGACTCACAATCATTCTAGGCTTGTATTGTACATGAAGAACAAAAGCATACCATCTTCCATGTATCGATATTCCATGAACTTGCATTTGAGCTAAGGAAAGAGTGTAGCTCACTCGATCCTATTAGAGTACAACAATCCTCATATGGTGCAATGTTAGTGTATGCACTCACAAAAGGATATGAATATCACAGTGAAACTTTCCTGGGAATTGGACATTCCGACAGGTGACTAATATCTTTCTGTGGACGTTCATTTACTTGTCAAACCAGGGGACGTAGACTTTAAATGGCGCAGCAAAATATATGCACTAGGAATCTGTTTTAGTCAAATCTTAGCAAAAATACATACTGGAAAGAAATTCTATCTAAGCTATAGAATGGTAATGCAGAATTCTTTAACTCAACTATGCTTGATTAAAACAGAAACTGTAACAGCTACGACTGAAGCACAAACCATGAACTGGCCTTATGCTGCAGGAACAGTCACAGGATGGACTCTCTATGCTGCAGGAGCAGTGTAAGACTGAGTTTGCATAAAAACTTCAAAAGATGAAAGCTAACTGGATATCAGCAGAAAAGAACATCTAACTAATTAACTATAGATACTTACTAAGTGGGCCCCCTTAGCAAGCATCTACTGATTACACAGATGCTGAACTCAGAACTTCATCGATCTTTATTCATGAAGATAGAATGAAATACATTGTCTTGTTGGTGTGAAAACTAACAACAAACTCTGCTTCTGGTCAAACAGACTATGTCTTTCATTATCATACTGATTCTTACATGATCTCTGCTACTCTGTTTCTATCTTACCTAAAAATCATCTATTACTCATTCTATCTCTCCTCTATCACTACCTCGCGCAGGAGGAGTCTCTTATTTTTAAATTAAAAGAACAACTAACTAACAAACTTCATCAAAGAAAGACGTGGAAGTAAAGTATATCCCTGAATCAAGGAACAAAATTCATAATGAATTTATGTGTTCAACCCGATTCAGAGAGAATCTAGCGCTCCACTCTCTCCAGATTGACTTTTCATTAAAAATCTTTCCAAATTGGTTTCGGTCAAAGAGTCTTTGGCAGAACTTCCTCAAAGTCGTGCAGGAAATGGGCTTTACTGCAAGGCCGAGATCGACTACGCTTGACTCAATCATTCTTCAACAACCTGTGAAACAAAAGGTAACAGACACGCAAGAAGAGGCATATAGTACATACACGATATCTATTCATTAATCACACATTTCAAATCTACTTCACCATTTAAAAATTGTATACGATATACCAGCCATTTTCGGGAGTCAACAGGGCAATAAATGCAATCAAGTCAACACAATAGGCTGCAGGAATATAAAAGTGTCTTGCTACAGGATATCCCCATAAAAGGTTTCATCAAAGTTTAAACAGCCATGAAATAACAAAAATGAAATCATTTAAAAGTTTATCATATCATCAAATTATGAGCATATTTTAGGCTCATCACTGCCCCCTACTTAGCCCAATGCTGGTCCTCGGCATTAACTTTCCTGGTGATTTCTCTGAAGTCAGTAGTGGCTGCGTGACTCTGGAATGGATGTCCAAACCTGTAATAGAATCCTCTGAAATCCCGGCACCTTTCATATCTGCGGTATTCTAATTCACTGTTAAGATTTGTAGCCTAATGAGAATAGAGGGGCCACATTAGCACAGGGGGTCTGGATGTCAGTGGTAGCCACAATTCAAATCTTGTTTGAAGTCCCAATTGAATATATCTGCTAGTTCATTTGAGTGCAGCTGTAAAGTTGAGGGGACCATGTGGTTCTGACTTTCTTAACCCAACAGTCAATTTTTCCCATCTTTTCTCAGTTCTGGTATATGCTAATCTCCAAAATGAATATTGTTGTGCCTGGAATTCATCATATACTTGCTTTCTGATGTCAAATATTTTTGCTCTGGCTGAAACATTATTAATACCATATGTCAATGCAAACCAATCTTTCAGCATTGCATGTGGGTTTGAACTTTGAGAGCGTAATGGGACAGGCTCTGTTTTCTCAATTTCCTCATACGTTTCCCACTGTCTGCCATAATTCACCTCATTTTCTGCCCATGACATGAATGCTCTCAAATGAATATCACCAATGTATGGAAGAGGATTCCATTCTGTTTCAAGTGGTATTAAAAAGCCATGCAAATAGAATTCACACAAAGAATTCCTTAACCAGTTAGGGGCTGCTTGATATGCTTCATAAAATTCTTTGGCAGAATGAATTATGGGGTCTTGGTTTCTAGAAATTCTCATCAATTGAAACCATAAAAACTGTTCTTTGAGGCACATAGCATAAACTCTGGGTGGCGGTCTGCATTCCATAATTTGACCGGTTACCTTTAGCATTTCATCCATTTTTGCTTTCAATTCAGCAATTTCCTGTTTCTGATTTTCAATTTTCTTTTTCAATTTCTTCTTTTCTATTTGCCACAGACTTTGTTGCATATCAGTCTGGGCAATGTGTCGAAAAGTCACAGTTTGCAGTGTAACTGTTTCCCAATTATTTTTAACAAATTCCAGAAATTCAATTAAAAAGGTCCTCCTATACACAACAATGGCTTTACACATTGCAGGATGAAATATAACTTCATTAGGCACATTTAGTTGTTCAGCCTGTTCTTGTTCTTGCTGCAGGATAAATTCTTCTTGTTGCTGCGGTGAAGAAGTCTGAGCTTCCTCCGAGAATTGCATAGCAGCATTAACTAGATCATCAAGACTTGGCAACTCATGCCCATTATGCCCTGCTTCTTTTGTCTCTACTTGTTCCTCTTCAGGAACGACCGAACTCTGAGCAGCATTCTCAGATTCAACAGATCCTTCTGAAATTACAATCACCTCAGGTTGCGGTGAAACAGGGGAGGCCCTAAATTGTTTCCTTGTGGAAACCCTTCTTGGTATTGATGTGGCTGCAGGGGGTGTTCCGGTAGCTTTTCTTTTTCTTGTTTGTTCAGGGGGCTCTGCCCTACCAGAGGATGATGGTGAACTGGTAATATCAACAGCTGTTGCTGTAGGAGAATCTGCTGCAGGGGAAGGTGCTACAGGAGAGGAGCATTGCCTTTTCTGAGAACGAGGGTCAGATTCTGGGGACCCTTCTGCCTTTGATTTTCCTTTCTCCCTCCTAGCGGCAGACCTAGTTTGTACCCTAGCAGAAGATTCAGCTGTGACAGCTACAGGATCGGGTGCTACAGGAGTAGATGACCCTTGCCCTGTTCCACTAGTAGATGCAATTTCTTTCTTCTTTCTTTGAGGCCGTGGGGTAATTACCCTAGGGGGTTGTGGAGGTTGTAAACTCTTTTGGGCAACAAATTGTTGCCAGGAGAGAGGTGAAACGTCTCTCAAAGAGCGCTCAATAAGCAATTTAATAAGGCCATGATGAGTGACAGAGTTATCTTTCCCCTGTTGAGTTCCATGGGCACTTTGCTCTAAAAACTTTAACAAGAAATTCGGAACATTCACAGCCAACCCATGCCTTATATGGCTTAATAATTTAAAATGATGCGAATGCAGATAAGAAAAATGGCCTTCACAGGTTAAATACCTCATTATATAAGTGGCATACTCTGAATATGGAAGAGGTAGTGACACTCGCTTGCATCCTTGCTTGGAGATGTCCAACGGTCCATCAACAGGCATCAAAAATTCAGCCCTTGCAGCTGTAGCATCTGAAGAAAAGTTTTCTCCAACGGCTGGGATTCCGGTTACCTCAGCAATTCTATCTTCAGTTGCAACAACTGTTAGTCCCCATACGGTGGCTTCCCCTTCAGAAAGTGTTCTCAAAAATTATGTCGCAGCCTCCTCATCAAAATCATTTAAACTCAGAAAATAATTTAACCATCCATAGAGGCTAAATGCTTGGGCTGTCTGCGGGTTTTGCAACAACAATTCATGAGCTACAGGCTCATGTCGTACCAACTGACCACCCATGTTTGCAGTTTTTCTAGCTGAACTCAATTTCTTGCTGAAGATTCAAATTCTTTATTTCCTTTTCTGCTCTGGTTTTTCTCCGTCAGGCCGCCACATTTCTTTCTTTTTTCCAAAAATGAACTTTCTTAAACAAGCAGTCTTAATCGTAGTTTGCAAGAAAAAGATGCATTAAAGAAGGTCATGCAATCACGTTTGGAAAGTACCAGAAATATATTAAAGAAATATTATTTTGCAGTTATGGCAGCGGCGAAAAGATAGGCTTCAAACGATGAATTACCCTGCCCCCTACTTAAAAGATGACATGTGTCCTCACATGTACTAAAAAATAGGTAGAGATTCGGGTGATAATGACCGATACATGCATAGCAGTAATTGAATGGAATGAAATAAATCAAATATGCGATATGAAAAGATATGGCGTACCTTTAGTAATTGCACGTACATGTGAAGAAAGATGACGGGGCTGGATGAATTGACACGTTGGAAAGATATCTGAATTAAGGTTGATGCAGATGGATGAAGTGGACGGATGACATGGGCGGATGAAATGTACGAATGAAATGGATGGATGGAATGGATGGATGGAAGATAAAGAAATGAGGTGGGGGCGATAAATTTAAATGGAGAAAATGGGTTTTCTTAAAAAGAAAACCTTTATTATGGGCATGCTTTTTGAAAATTAGAGGAATGTTGCAGGAGAAAGGCCAGAGCCTTCGGCTGCAGGAAGAGTAGCGGGAGGAACCTGAATGAACTGCTTCATGAAGTCTTCCTCGGAAACTGGCTTATGGTACAGTCGGAGTCGGTGGCCATTGACGAGCAATTTGAAACGGACTGGATCAATTGTGACCAGCTGCACAGCTCCGTTGTCAAACACATTTTCAACCTCATAGGGGCCAAGCCAGCGTGTTGTGAGTTTACCCTAATTTTCTTGGTACCTGGAATCATATAACAAAGCCCAATCTCCAGCAGAAAATTTTCTGGTTTTGATGTGCTGATCATGCCATCTCTTTCTCTGCTGTTGGATTACTTCTATATGCTGCAAGGCGGCTTTTCTCATTTCATCCAAAGCATTTAGCTGCAGGAGACGGTCCTTCTGTGCTTCAGATAAGTCCATGTTGAGTTCAAGAGCTGTCCTTAAAGTTTTATGTTCAAATTCAATGGGTAACATAGCTGTTTTCCCATAGAGCAACTCAAAAGGTGTAAACCCAGTTGTTATTTTCCATGTAGTTCTGTAAGCCCAAACTGCTTCAGGAAGTCTATTACTCTAGTCTTTCTTATGAATATGCACTGTCTTTGTGAGGATTGCTTCAATTTCTCTGTTTGTTACCTCCGCCTGACCATTGGCTTGAGGATGATAGGGGCTGGACTTCCTGTGTTTGATCTTATAGTCATTCATAAGTGCAGTGATCAGATTTGATGTAAACTGAGCTCCTTGATCAGTTACAAGCTTTCTGGGAACTCCAAATCTGGTGAAAATTTGTTCATACAAAAATTCAGCAACTTTGTTATCTCGGGCATTAGTCATAGCTTTTACCTCGACCCATTTTGTGACATAATCCGTGCAAACTAGAATATATGACTTTCTATTTGATGGTGGATCAATTGGTCCCACAAAATCCATCCCCATTTATCAAAAGGGGTGACTATTACCTGCGGATATAGTGGCATTTCATCTGACTTAGTTGGTCTTCCCATACGCTGGCATCTGTCACACTTCCTTGTATAGGCCACAGCATCCTTATGTAATGTTGGTCAGTAATACCTTGTTGTAAGAATTTTCATTGCTGTTCTTTTTGCTGCAAAATGTCCTTCACATGGTTCATCATGGCAGGCATGCAAGATATCATAAGTCTCATCTTCTCTTACACATCTTCGCATTACTTGATCAGGGCCAGTATAAAATAGACAATTGGCAATCCAGGTAAAGTTGAAACTTTTCTCATCCAACCTTCTTTTCTTTGGGGAAAAATGGTATTCTATTTGCTGCGGATAATTAGCAATATCGCATACAGAGTTATATGTTTAACCAGTAGGAAAACAAATTGTTTCTATCACGGAAATCCATCATCAATGACCTCATTTCCTCAGTCACGGTGATTGAAGTCTTGATAAAAGTCGACTCGACATTAGCTCTTACTGGTTTGTCGATGGTGTAATGTCAAATTCTTGTAACAATAGGAGCCATTGTGCCAATCTACCAAAAATGGCAGGTTTGTTTATCAGATACTTGATTGCTGCATGGTTAGTATGGATGAATATCTGATAACCTATGACATAATGCCTAAATTTATTTAAAGCATACACTACTGCAAGCAATTCCTTTTCTGTAACATTATAGTTGAGCTCACGACCTTGAAGGTTTTTGCTGATAAAGTAGATAGCATGCTCAATTGAATTTTCTTTTTGACTTAAAACTGCTCCTATACCAAAATTAGAGGCATCAACATGTATGTGAAAAGGTAAATTCCATTTTGGACCGAAGAGCAGGGGGCTTTGGTAGAAACAAGAGTCCCTTTATTTCGCGGGGAAGGATTTTTTCACGGGCCTGGTCCTCAAATTAGGGAATCCTTTGTTAACGAAAGCATAAAGTGGTGGCGGTTTTTACTAAAGTCTTTTATAAACCTTCTATAATACCACGCGCAGCCAAGAAAACTTCTAACATCTTTTTGTTTTGTAGGAGTTTGTAAATTCTGAATAACTTCAATTTTAGCAGGGTCAACCTGAATTCCATTATTTGAAATATGATGACCTAGAACAATACCTTCTTCCATCATTAGAAAGCACTTTTCACTGTTTAGAGACAAATTTTTCTCTCTACACCTTTTTAATACTTTTTCTAAATTCACCAGTGCTTCTTCAAATGTGACTCCATATGTAGTGAAATCATCCATATAAATCTCCATACATTCATGAGATATATCAGCAAATATACTAATTACTACTCTCTGAAATGTTGCTGGTGCATTGCATAAGCCAAAAGGCAAGACCGAATAAGCAAATGTTCCCCATGGACAAGTAAAAGTGGTCTTGTCTTGATCTTCAGGGGTAATTTTTATCTGATTATACCCACTGTAACCATCTAAGAAGGAAAAATATCTTTTACCAGACAGTGAATCTAGTACTTGGTCTACAAAAGGTAATGAAAAATGATCTTTCTTAGTGGCATTGTTCAACTCTCTGTAATCTACACATACTCTCCATTTTCCTCCTTTCTTGGGCACAATGACTAATGGAGAAACCCATTGGCTGTCAGAAATTCGGTAAATAAAACTAGCATCTAGCAACTTTTGAAGTTCATTTTTCACTATTTCTCTAAGTGCTAGATTTACTCTTCTCTGAGGTTGTCTAACTGGTGAACAATCTTCTTTGATATATATCCTATGAGTGCAGACTCGAGGATCAATTCCTTGCATGTCCCCATATTCCCATGCAAAAGCTTTATGCTGTTCTTGTAGCATTTTTAATAAGTCATCCTCTTGAGACTGAGACAACTTGCTATTAACATTCAAACAATGATCCGGAGATAATTCTATCTACTTAGTGAGATTACTCATAGAATCAACAGGTAATGTTTGTACCTCTTGTGGAAGCAAGTTATGAAAAATTGTCGAAAGTTTAGGCAATGAACTCTCAGAATCTAGCTGCTGCAGGAAACATTGATGCTGACTGTCACTTGGATCAGATAAACTATCTGCATCAAGATTGAATTGCAGAATTTGAAAAAGCAAAGCATCTTCACTTTGAAGTTGAGAGAATGGATCATTTTGAAGCATCATCAATTGAGCCAAAGAATTGGCTTCTTCAGTTTCTTCTCCCACATCTGGCCAAACAGGTTGGGACAAATCTGGTTGAGGTTTAGCAGGCGGATACAAAGCCAATTTCTTTGTGGACTGCCCATCAGAAATGGTCATATCTCCAGAACGACATCCTATAAAAGCATCAGCAGTTGCTAACCATGGCCTACCAAGGATAACTGGATACCCTCCTAAAGTTGCCTTAACTGATAATATTGTAAAATCAGCAGGATACTCCCAAGATTCAAGAGTGACAATTACATCTTCTATCATCCCATCAGGTTTGACTATGGAGCTGTCTGCAAGGTGCAGAACTGTGGGTGTAGACCTAATGTTTGAAATATTCAAGGAGTCCATAGTATGCTTTGTCATTACATTAATGGCAGCTCCTAAATCAATCAAAACATTTTTTACAACTTGGCCATTTATATGTATCTGTACTACAGGGCTTCCAGGGTCAATATACTTTGGAATGACTACATTTCCCAACATTATATAAGCCAATTTCCCTAAGACATGAATTGTTTGGGGATCCTTTTTCTTTCGTCTAGGCTTCTTCAAACAGGCTTCTTTAATAGATTTTCCAAAAATGGGAACATCTTTAATAGCCTGAAACAAAGGGATTTGAATTTGCACATTCTTGAGCTGATCTAGTATATCAAAAGTGGGTTCTTCCATGAGTTTAGATTCAGTACTTTGTAACCTCTGAGGAAAAGGTGGTTTATCTTGTCTCTGCAGAACAGGTTCCATAGAAACTGTATCGGGTATAGGCATGTGTTCAGTGGAAACAACAGGTGCATTAGATTCTTCAAAGGGTGAATCAGATATTTCTGTAATCAGAGGTGGTTTGGGAGCAGGTAAAGTAGTTCCAGACCTCAGATGGATGTCATTAACATTTAAGGCATAAGCTTGATATTGGTTGGCTTCAGAAATATACACAGGCTGTTGAGGCTGCTGCGGTTGCTTATTATTGGGATTAGGCAACGGCTGGGCAGGCATAGGCATTTGCTTTGGAGGTCCAGGATTTGTGGTAGTTGCTGCAGGAGGCGGCATAAGGGCCTGTTGTTGTGGCTGTGGAGGCTGCAGGAACCTAGGAGACTGGTTTTTCCATTGTTGAGGACCTCTCCATTGAGGATTTTGTTGCCAATTTCCTGAAGGTGGGGTCCATTGACCTTGTGGCTGCTGCCAACCTCCTTGAGGAGATTGCCACTACGGGGTTTGATAATTAGGCCAGCTTGGTTGAGGCGGATTCCATGGTGGTGGTGGTCCATATGCTTGTTGCCATTGGTTATTATAGCTAGAATAGGGATTGCCAAAAGTTAAAGGGTCTTGAGGCATACCTTGCCTTTGGGCCCATGGTCTCCTTTGTGCAACAAAGAACACTTGATCATCATCACCTTCCACTGGTTTGAAGTCAGTAGGCAGTTGTCTGGCTTCCAGATTAGCCACCATCTTGCATCCACAATCACGCTTCTTTTGTCTACAGTAGGGACAGAACTCAGCCAAAGCTACCTCAGCTTCTGCATGTTTTTTCCAAGCTTGCATAGTATCCAATTGTGTAGCCATATTGTTAATGATGTCCTGCTTGAAATCAGATAGCAGATTTGTGATCTCCATTCGGGAAACTCCACCAGAAGAAGACTTCCCCACTGAAGCATGATGACCTCGACCTTTCTTAACTATTGCTCGAGAGTAGTTAAGGCATATCTTCTGTATATCATCCCAAGGCATTTGAGTTATATCACATCCTCCCATTAGGTCCAGGGCGTCAATACAGGCATCACTGATTCCCCTTAGAAAGAGTAGTTTCTGAGAGTCCTCGTTAAGAGTATGGTTTGAGTTTCTTTTTAATGAAAACAAAAACCTTGAAATATAGTCTTCCAGACTTTCATCCTCCTTCTGCTGAATTCAGAATATGTCATCACCTTTGCTGGTACTCTTACAATATTCCTTATATTTTTCAAGAAATTTCATCTGCATGGCTGCCCAACTATCTACAACGGCTCTTCCCAGACTCATGAACCATCTGAGAGCTCCCTCATTCAAAGTGGAAGGAAATAGCTTCAGTTTATGAGCGTCGGTGTTGTAGTCATAACTGCGACAGAGGACATCAAATTCAAACAGAAAGGTTTCTAGATCTTCTGTGACCAGGCCATAAAACTTTGGAAGCAAGTAAGAGGGGATGTTTTTAAGATTATCAGTATCTTGTTGGGGAACAATGGGAAACTCAAATGCAGGAGGTGGGTTATTAGGTGGATTATTTGCCATGTCTGGGTGCTGGAATAGCAGAGCAAATGGATTTTCTTCAGGTTCGTTATCAGCTGGGTCAAACGGTAGTTCATTAAACAAATTTTCAGGGAGGAACCTTCCCAGTGCGTCTCTTCTTCTTCTATGCATGCAATATGGTGAATAACGGCTTGAAAGATTTTGAAAATTTTTGACTAACAGACTAAACTAATGCTGAAAATGACTTTGTCAGACTCCTAGTTAGACACCATCCCCGACAACGGCGCCAAAAATGGCTCGCACTCACAAAAGAATATGAATATCACAGTGAAACTTTCCTGGGAATTGACATTCGGACAGTGACTAATATCTTCTGCGGACGCTCATTTGTCAAACCGGACGACTTTAAATGGCTATAAAAATATAGCGTTAATTCAGAACTGCTTTAGTCAAATCTAGCAAAATACATACCGGAAAGAAATTCTATCTAAGCTACGCATCGGTAATGCACTTCTTAACTCAACTATGCTTGATTAAAACGTAAACCGTATCGCCTACGCATCGAAGCACAAACCATAAACTGGTCTTATGCTGCAGGAACAGGCACAGGGATGGATTCTCTATGCTGCAGGAGTAGTACAAGACTGAGTTTGCATAAAAACTTCAAAGATGAAAGCTAACTGAAGATCAACAAAAAAGAACAACTAACTAGCTAGCTACAGATACTTACTAAGTGGGCCCCCTTAGCAAGCATCTACTGATTACACAGATGCTGAACTCAGAACTTCATCGATCTTTATTCATGAAGACAGAATGAAATACATTGTCTTATTGGTGTGAAAACTAACAACAAACTCTGCTTCTGGTCAAACAGACTCTGTCTTTCATTATCATACTGATTCTTACATGATCTCTGCTACTCTGTTTCTATCTTACCTAAAAATCATCTATTACTCATTCTATCTCTCCTCTATCACTACCTCGCGCAGGAGGAGTCTCTTATTTTTAAATTAAAAGAACAACTAACTAACAAACTTCATCAAAGAAAGACGTGGAAGTAAAGTATATCCCTGAATCAAGGAACAAACTTCATAAATGAATTTATGTGTTCAACCCGATTCAGAGATAATCTAGCGCTCCACTCTCTCCAGATTGACTTTTCATTAAAAATCTTTCCAAATCGGTTTCGGTCAAAGAGTCTTTGGCGGAACTTCCTCAAAGTCGTGCAGGAAATGGGCTTTACTGCAAGGCCGAGATCGGCTGCGCTTGACTCGATCATTCTTCAACAACCTGCGAAACAAAAGGTAACAGACGCGCAAGAAGAGGCATATGGTACATACACGATATCTATTCATTAATCACACATTTCAAATCTACTTCACCATTTAAAAACTGTATACGATATACCAGCCATTTTCGGGAGTCAACAGGGCAATAAATGCAATCAAGTCAACACAATAGGCTGCAGGAATATAAAAGTGACTTGCTACAGGATATCCCCATAAAAGGTTTCATCAAAGTTTAAACAGCCATGAAATAACAAAAATGAAATCATTTAAAAGTTTATCATATCATCAAATTATGAGCATATTTTAGGCTCATCACTTAGTATCATCCATCAACCTAAAATACCTATGAACTGAAGACGTACCTTCATTACCTAGACCCATTGAATCATTACACCACTCGACAATCAATCTTGCATCTGTCAACTTTGCACTGTCTTTATACTTTAACTCTTCTCGTGCTAATTCTCTTTTCACACATGATCCTGCACCATCATGGTCCCCCTCTCCTTGTACAGCCTCACAAAAGTTCCACATATGTTGTACACATGTAATGACATGCATCCTACTCAAACAATAGAACATGCATGAGTTCTTGAACTATGCTACATAGTTATTCGACCATATTATATGTTGACTGTATGCTATGCCCCTCTGAGCCAAATCACTGTAGAACATCTAGAAGCAACCTTGCACGAACTCTACGGAATGTGTGTGATCATCACTAATATAAAAGTGATACTCCCTCAATGTAAGGAAAATCAGATGCGGAAACAATTCTCCTAACTTCAATACCTCAGAGAAGAATGTAGATATACTTTTAATTTTTCCCAATTACAGTTCAATTAAGATGCACTATGAAGTAATATAACAGAAACAGAGTATTTGACAATCACACAGGCACACCAGATATACGTGGGAAAAACTTACGGGAGAAAAACCCACCACACCAAGAGAAATAACTTTGTATTATAGTAATGGAGATTACATACAAATGTTAGACTTATCTTTCTGGTGTCTATTTATAGCAGCAATCACCATGAAAAAACTTTTACAGAAACCTTCAAGTTATAGTATGCATAGAATAGAATTCATCCACTAATTCAATCACTCAACAAATTCGTCGATCCAACCAACCGATCACAATCTGCAATCACACAGTATAACCATGTCGATCCATGTCTGTCAAGCTTCCTCACAGAACCAACACAATGAACAATCTTCCAATTGTTTAGATTTGGCTTCTCCTATTGGTCCACGAGACTCCACATAGGACGGTCAAATGGCCAAAAGAGACTTAAGCTTTTTTGGAATCTCAGTGAGACACTAACAATGTCTCCCCGATGCCCAAAAGCTTCATATCGATGTCGCCAAGAGTTATCATTATCGCCAAGATGTTCCACAGAGCTTACAACTTGTATCGGCTTCAGTTTTCCTTTCGGCAAGACTATCACTCTCGCCAAGAAATCTCAACGAGCCTTCTTGTGTTACACCAAAGCATCAAATAGTCAGCGAGACCTATCACTTTCACCAGGACCTCACGCCGAGTCATTTAGGTTATACCGAAGTCACATGTTATGCCGAGCTCCAATCACCAATCGACAAGACTTAATGTAGACACCCAAAATTGTCCTCTTGCAACACCTATCTCAGCATTACATCATTTAGGCATCTTGTAGCACACTCTGCCCTAGGTACCCATGTCATCATCTATTTAATTAAATAAATTTTATTTATTTAATTAAATTCATATTCATAATCCATTCATTTCGCTAAATGTTAATTAAATAATTTATATTATTTAATTAATGAAATCATAAATTCAATGTTAATTAAATAAATCCAAAATTTATTTAATTAATAAAATCCTAAAAAGATCTTCTCGCTTTCTTTCCAAAACTAAACTCATGTGCATCTAATTGATTTATTTAATTAGATAATTCATCAATTATCCTTCTTGTCTTTTTCAAGATTTATTTCCTTTAAAACAGGAAATGAAATCTTTCTATCTTTTTTGACATCTTATCTCATCTCGTTGTATTTCCTCTTTTGTCAAAAATCAAATCCTTCTCAAAACTTGTCAAATCTTATCTTCGTCAATGTCACGGCTCTATAAATACGGCCTCTCACAATCCATTTAGGGGGTTGATTCGTCTAGCATCCAGACTCTGTCAAAATCAGTCTTCTATCTCTATCTATCATTCTCTCTATTTATCATTGTCATTGTCAAGTTGTTATGCTGCAGGAATGAGCACTCAACATTCCTCCATTGTCAACCCTTCAAAATCTCGCATTCTCGTGCAGGTGGAGAAGAGCAATGGAGATAAATCAAGTCTAGCCTGGAGATTGGTTTGCTTTGCTTTCTTGTTTTAATTTTCATGCTAGTTTGTAGTCTATTGTGCTTGATAGGATCTAATTAGATTATTGTTTTCATTAAACACTAAATCTGCTAATTTTTCCCCTATCTACATTTGGTGAACCCGACGTGAATTGAACACGCAACCTTTTGATCTGACTTCATTGGTTTTGTGATCTCCTAGCTCAGATCTGACTTCAGCATTGTGTTTAGGAGGCCATTTCCATGATTTTTGACTATAAACTTCATACTTGGTTTGATCATAGGTTATAGTGCATACACATGCATCATCAACTTGCAGGTCACATTGGCGTGAGGATCATTAACCGGTGCAAAGTCTTAATCATCTCCTTTTTATTAGTAGGTAATCATTCTTATTGAGTCGGCGTACCATTATCCACATTCCGCATCAACCATCTCTTGACATCACATCAGAGGTGTATTTGAGTCATCGACATATTCTAGGAGATTCACCGGCTTGTATGATTTCCATCGGTTGATTTATTGTCCAATTCATTGTCGGCCATCTACTTCCTCTGCCTCGGCGTCAAATCTTTGCACACATTTGTCATTTCATTAGTTGAAGTTGGTCGCTGGTAGTCTCCTCAGCATACCCTAAATTGGCGTCCACAAGCGTTTACCTGGGATCTTATATCTTTTCTGTCATTTAGTCTTTCACTTATTTTTCCCGCCTTCATTCTTTTTATGCACTCCAATCATGCTTTTGATTTTCTTTGAATATCTTCCCTAGCACACTTTTAAGGCTTTTACAAAATTTCGATGATTTCATTCCTTTTAAGTTTTAGGAGTTTACTAGTATCTTTTTTAAGTTAGTTTTTAATTTTTCTATAGTTAGTCTAGAATAAAGTTTATTTGTTAATTTTCTTTTATTATTTTTGTTAGATTAAATACTATTTAGTTAATTTAGTTAGTTTAGTTTAAATTTAGATTTATTTGTTTTTTTTTTATTTAGGTAGAGTTAGATTTTTAGATTTAAATTTAATTTACAATTTTTTTTAAAATGATTTTTATTAGATTTTTAGATTAGATTTTTAATGAGATTTTGGATTTTAGATTACATTGTTAATTAGATTTTTTTACTAGGTTTTAGATTTTTAAATTAGATTTTATTAGATTTTTATTAGATTTTAGGTATAGATTCTAATTTAGTTTGGATTTTTTTTAATTTTATTTAATTTAGTTAGATTTTTAATTTTTAATTTAATTTAGATTTTTATTTTTTAATGTAATTTAGATTTCTCATTTGTATTTTAGTTTAGATTATCAACAAATTGCATGTTTTTGGATCTAATCTCACTTTTGTTTGCATGCATGTATTTTCTTCTTGTCTTGGTGACTTGTCGGTGAATCATACAGAGCTAGAAAAATGTTGGGATCAATCACAACAATAATTTGGAAAGCGAATAATCAGGTGCATATGTTCTAATGTTTCATTTCTCATTGATCATTTCTTGTCACACATTTCAATTTGGGGCATAAAATCAATCATTGTTTGCAAACACATTTGGATTTGGGCTTAAAATGAATTTTGTCTTCAATCACACATCTTGATTTGGGGTTAAAAAGAACAAGTGCTTGAATTGTTTTACACACATTTCATTTCTAAGGGAAATTAATCTTTGCGATTGTGAATCAAGTGTGTGTGTCCTCCAAAACACCTCACTTGGTTTGCTTTTGTCATATCCTTCGTAGGAGGCCTGCTTGGAGCACACACCCCTCCAAGGGACGACCTCAATAGAGTGTGAATCCAAAGACACGCTCGTTTGGGAGTTGAAATCTTGTCACTCTGAGCTAAGCCCCAAAGAACTTTATACCTTTGGGAAGTGAAGGTGAAGGGTGGGTTACCCCTTTCTCCCAGCTTATTGGCAGGATTTTTCTTTCAAATCATCCTTAGTCAACCTAGTGAAAAATAGCTTGAGACCTAATTGGCCATACCCCACTTGACTATTCATAGGGCTTGTTGTTGTGTATTCGAGTGCTTGCTTAATCATAACATTTAATCTTCAAAGAAAAAAAAATTCATTGTGTTTGGTGTGTGTTTTCATGTATTTACATGTGAAATATTGTGTTTGATAGTGCCCAAGTCAAACTTCCAATAAACATTCTCCACATCATCCAAATCATACAATCTTGTCATTCCACATCATATCCTAAACATCATCATTTCTTTAATCCAATCAACATCATTTTACACCATGAAAAAATTGGAAGACATAGCACAAGAGCTTGTTCACATGCTTCACATGGCTAAAACAAGTCAAGCACCTTTACCCCAACAAATCACTCACAGATTCCATGACATAATCCAAAAACTTCAAGAAAATAAGTCACTTCAAATGCAACAACTCATAGCTCAAATCCAATACCTCATGGCCACTTGTCAAATCCAACAAGCACATCATCAAGTCCAATCACCACATCAACAAATGTCACCTATATCATCATATCAACCTCATCCATCCACATATCAAGTTTCCCCTTCATCAATCTATCACAACTCTTCTAATGTCAACCCTTATCCACATCAATCAACCTTTCAACATTCGTTATCCTATTCAACCCCTCCATCATCATCACAACAACAAATCATATCACAAGTCCAAACACCATTTCAACCTCAAGACTTTCAACCACAATCCTATGTGTCACCGTCATCATCATGCCAACCAAACCCATTTACCTATCATGTCAATTCCACATCAACATATCCACCCATATCACAACAAGAATATAGGATCCCAAGTCCACCTTGGCAACAACATTAAGAGCCTTTGAGTCTTAATGACACCTTTGACAAGGGGAACACCAATCTAGTCCATGCACCCTTACCACCATCCAATCAAATGCCTATCCCTAATCCACTATGTCCTAGTCCTAATCCATTGGAATCTCCACCTTCTTACCCATCAAACTCTTCATTACCCCCACCATCATCTAATCCTCCATCAAATCAATGCCTTACATTTAGTTATTTAAAACATAAATTGATGGCATTACATAAATCTGCCAATCCACCTACAAAGGATGTGACCCAAGGGCTACAAGAAAGGAATTAATTTCCACCATGTCATCCAACACATATACTTGAGCATACAAAAGAGTCCTGAAACATCATGCCAAGTCCTTCAAGTCAACCATGTCATCCTCAACCCCTTGGGCCAAGTCAAGAGTCTCCCCTCATAAGTCCAAGTCAACCTCCATCATGTCTCCATGTTGTTGACCATCAAGAACATGTCAAGTCTCTCCAAGAGTCATCCCCTTGCAATTCCATTCAATCAACCCAAGAGGTATATCAAGAGTCTACTCCCAAGCATGTGGAAAAATCAAGCCCTAGTTCTAATCAAGATCAAAACATTTTCATCCAACATGTCCATAATCTATATCTTTTCTATGATCAAGATGATATCCATAATGATGAAGAGCCTATCCATGAGAAATTTGGTCATATACCAATCCATGAGAAAGATAATCCAAATTCACCTCCACCTAGTCCTATCCATGATCCATCAACATCCACTTCCCTTGATGAGACATGTGCCTCCCAAGCACACATAGAAGATCAAACAAATACTTTGGATCTAAGTGAACACAATGCTAATCAAGATCCTAATGATCCCCTGTCACCCACTATCAACCCCATTGCAAGTCCTCCATCATATCCTATTGGTCTTTCTACCCTCATTCATGAATGTTCTTCCTTCGAACAACAACAACCATTATCTTCTCCATCCAATAAGGAACTCATGTCTAGTGTTTCACCTACACCTAGTCCCATTGTCCATTGCACACTCCAAAATATGAACTACCAAGGTAAAGTTTTAGGCCTTCATGAACAAGATATTTTGGAGCCCATCCATGTCAAAGTCCCTCCACGCTCCTATGGACTTGGACATACATCTCAAGGACACCAATCTCAAGATGTTGGTATTTCCTCCATGCATCCTAAGTCCACTTTCCATCATAAAGCCTATCATACGCCTAAAACATATGTTACCATTCCACCACCGTCATCCTACAAATGTCAAAAGCATGTGACCATACACTTCCCTCCATCCACTCTACCACCATTGCTTCCAACTCCTAATATCCCTCCATCCACTTTACCACCATTACTCCCAACACCTAATATCCCTACCATTCAATCCTCTTATCCATTTATCCCTAAATCTTCTAAACATCTTAATCATGACCAATCAATGTACACATTATCTAAACATAAAGCTTCCACTCATTCCACCAAACCCAAGGGATTCCAAAATAAAAATTTGGATGCCTCTACACATAAAGTCAAAAATTCTAATGGTCCTAATGCCTTGGCATACAATTGCAAAAAGTCAAAAACAAGTACATATAAACGTCTATATAAGCCCATACCTCCAAAAGTAAAGGCAAAAACTAAAATGGTTTGGGTACCATCCCCTCCCATCCAAAATGCACATTCCATTCAGAAATCTCATATTCCATCCCACAAGCCAAACAAAAATCATGCATATATCAAGTCTATGTGGGTACCTAAGGCACTTCATCCACCACCTCCTAAGAAAACATCTCCATTTCTTCCTACACCCCATCCACATCCAAAGCTTCAATGTTTATCACAATGTGTGCAACCATCGGTCATGGTTCCTTTACATTTCACACCAATTCCACATACCTCCATCTCCCCACCCTTCACTTATTATCCTACATATCTTCCCCATCATCTTCCTATGGTCCATGCTTTTGGCTAAGCCTCCCCATTCATCTTTTCCATAAGTCCCATATAATACCTATCATCTTCCCTACATAATCAACATCATAATCCATTATTGTCCTCCGTAATCCACATCATAATCCATTATCTACCTACTCCATTTCCCTTTCATGTCATCCCTTACCAACATCTATGAGCATAATGACATTCAACATGGTCCATGCAATGACATCCATCCCTAGTGGGACTATCACCTTTCATGCAACTAGGCACTTAAGTCCCTCCTATCCAAAAGTCAAAAAGTCAAAAAGTCAAAAAAAAATTAAAAGAAAGAATTAAAAAAAAAAAGAGTAAAGAGAAATCCCTTTGTCCAACGGTGAAAACTTGGTAAACATGTGCCCTGGATAAGTACCATGATGAAAACCTGGCAAACAAGCGTCATGTGTAGGTTTATCTTCTATGTCACTTACACTTGGGGGCACAATGTATTATCTATCCAACCTATCATTTTCATGTCATATCATTTCCATCCTACCTACCATCTTTAGCCATCATATTGAGTCCATCCATACATACCTATTATATTGAGTCCATTCATCCACCCTTCTTCTTTTGATCTTGATGAAGATATAGGGGAAAAGGTTGAAACATGCTTTGAGTATCTCTTGACATACCTCATCTTTCTAAACAAGCCTATCATTATCCTATTGTCATACATTTTATCTAGAAAAATCCTAAGTCTTGTACCTAAAATAGGGCATAGTATTTCTATGTGACATAGTCTTTGGAGATCACATCCTTGCTATCTTATGATGCATACATCCATACCATCCATTTATATATCATGAGCCTTTTATCCCTTATCCCATCACCCACCCTTGCACCTATACTTGATTTTCCCCTTGTCATTGGTATCTAGCACAAAGGCTACTCAAATTTTCATCCTTTGACACCTCAAAACATTTGAAAAGTCCAAAAAAAAATTAAAAAATTGTCAAAACATTTCAAAAGTCCAAAAAAAAAGAAAAGTCAAAACATTTCAAAAGTCCAAAAAAAAATCAAATAGCCAACAAAAATCCAAGCAATAATTCAAATGCAAGTTAGTCCTTAATCTGTACCAATCAAGTTGATCACCCTTGTCAAATTATCCAATCACATCCTTTGGTCTTAATCCTAATCTTGTTGTAAACCCAATCAATCAAAGTCAATCAGTCAATTATTAATCATCCTTGTGTTGATCTAGGGATATGTCATTCCCCACAATGACAACACTATCATCATCAATCAAAATTAGTCAATCAATCAACGGTTTACAACTTGACAGGGGCAATACCTTGTTTGTTTTTGTATCATTTGTGCATGCTTGCTTGCTTGCTTGTGTGTGTTATCATTTTATCTTGCATTTGTATCAAATCCATATCATTCCAGTTAATATTCATATCTTGTGTGTGTTGGAATATCTTTTTGCATTATCCTTTGCATCTAAGGTCACATAATACCTTTTGTGCATTAGGAATTTAATGCTCTAAGTCTACTTCCTCATACATCTAGACAAGGTTGTATTACGCTGGGGCACGAGACACATCGTCACCTTGGTCCTTATATCTTGGTGCATAACATCTAGTGCTTTATCAAACATCATGATATCTCATCTTTCATTACAGCATAACGTATCATCCATTCCTTCATCTTTAGTTCTTGACCCATCCCTTTCATTTCGAGAGCCTACCCGTGTTTGTTCAACCTACCTATCCTCTCGAGGGGGTATCATCATATTCTGATATCATTATCCATTTTACTCTATCCATACCTTAGTTTCTTTGAAATGATGTTACTCAACACAAATCGCACTATCTCGAACATCATCTCAAAGAGGGGCAAAATGTAGACACCCAAAATTGTCCTCTTGCAACACCTGTCTCGACATTACATCATTTAGGCATCTTGTAGCATGCTCTGCCCTAGGTACCCATGTCATCATCTATTTAATTAAATAAATTTTATTTATTTAATTAAATTCATATTCATAATCCATTCATTTCGCTAAATGTTAATTAAATAATTTATATTATTTAATTAATTAAATCATTTCTATTCATTCTTCTAATGTTAATTAAATAATTTATATTATTTAATTAATGAAATCATAAATTCAATGTTAATTAAATAAATTCAAAATTTATTTAATTAATAAAATCCTAAAAAGATCTTCTAGCTTTCTTTCCAAAACTGAACTCATGTGCATCTAATTAATTTATTTAATTAGATAATTCATCAATTATCCTTCTCGTCTTTTTCAAGATTTATTTCCTTTAAAACAGGAAATGAAATCTTTCTATCTTTTTTGACATCTTATCTCATCTCGTTGTATTTCCTCTTTTGTCAAAAATCAAATCCTTCTCAAAACTTGTCAAATCTTATCTTCGTCAATGTCACGGCTCTATAAATACGGCCTCTCACAATCCATTTAGGGGGTTGATTCGTCTAGCATCCAGACTCTGTCAAAATCAATCTTCTGTCTCTATCTATCATTCTCTCTATTTATCATTGTCATTGTCAAGTCGTTATGCTGCAGGAATGAGCACTCAACATTCCTTCATTGTCAACCCTTCAAAATCTTGCATTCTCATGCAGGTGGAGAAGAGCAATGGAGATAAATCAAGTCTAGCTTGGAGATTGGTTTTCTTTGCTTTCTTGTTTTAATTTTCATGCTAGTTTGTACTCTATTGTGCTTGATAGGATCTAATTAGATTATTGTTTTCATTAAACACTAAATCTGCTAATTCTTCCCCTATCTACACTTAACACCTTCACCAAGAGTTCTTATCGAACACATATATGTTACACCGATGACCATCGTTCACCAAGACCTATACTGAAGAATTTACTCCGAGGTCTTTAAGTTATACCGAGACCACCACTCATCGCCAGGAGTCACACCGAGGGAAAAATTTAACATCGGCGAGACATTAACACTTCACCCAGACTTCATAACGAAACCTTAGTGTTTCATCGATGACTCCCGAGTGTGTCCCCGTCGGCATGACTTTCATCTATCGCTAAGACCTCACACCGGGATCTTTATGTTATCGCGAAGACATCATATGTAATCCTATCGGTGAGACTTTAAATATTTGCTGGGACTTCTCACCGAGCCACTAGAGGTTATCCTGAAGCCCATGGCCACCATGAGTCTCCCTGATACACGATTGAATGGCTTGTCGGCCAAAGATCTCTATGAGCGGTAAGAGGTCACACCGACTGCTCTATGTCACAGCAATAGAATCCACAGTGAAAGCATTCGGCAAGACAAAAGCTAGGTCACAATGACCTATACAAAACATGGTGTTCCAAACTGCTTGTCGGCCAAACATTTACAATATCACACCGACTTGGCTTCTAAAGAGGTTTCAGCCTGTATTGATTGAGGAATATTTCCAACAATCTCCCACTTGACGAAGATCACACAGGCACCTCCAGAGCATAATTTAAAACTTACTGAAAAACATGGACACTAAGTCCCATTGAACTGGCACACCACCTGAACTTTTCTGTGCTCACTGGCTTTGTCAATGAATCTGCAACATTCTCCAGAGTATCAACCTTTTCCAAACTAACCTTTCCACCCTCCACCATATCTCGTACAAAGTGATATTGTACGTCTATATGTTTCGTTCTGGCATGGAAAGTAGGGTTCTTTGCTAGACAAATTGCACTCTGACTGTCACAGAAAATAGTTAGTTCCCCTGCATGAAAACCAATGTTAGAACACAAACGTTTCAACCAAACTGCTTCTTTCCAAGCATGAGTAGCTGCCATGTATTCAACCTTTGTAGTGGACAATGCGACTGCAGCCTACCGCTTGCTCATCCAACTTACTGCACCACCATTCATCATGAATATGTATCCACTGGTGGACCTCCTGCTGTCAATGTCCCCTTCCCAATCAGAATCCACATAGCCTCGAATACTGAGAGTCCTCTGTGATTCAACCAAGTTCCCATGGTAACACAAAGCAAAATTTGAAGTGCCCTTCAAATATTTGAAAACTCTTTTCACAACATCCCAATGTGTTCTTCCTAGATTAGCCATAAACCGACTAAGAACTCCCACTACTTGGGCAATGTCTGGCCTTGTACAGACCATTGCATCCATGAGACTGCCAACCACACTAGCATAGGGTACACTGGTCATGTCCTCTATCTCAGTAGGAGATTTTGGATAGTCCTCAACATATAGCTTCATTCCCTGCATGACTGGAACCACTAGCAGTTTGCAATCATTCATACAAAATCTCTTAAGAACAGTCCTGACATACTTACTCTGACTGAGCCATAGTTTTCTATTCTTCATGTCCCTGGTTATCTCCATCCCCAGAATATACCTTGCTGCACCAGGATCTTTCATTTCGAACTTAGCAGACAACTGAGACTTAAAATCAGAAATCATTAGCTTACTATTGCCTATGAACAACATATCATCAACATAGAGAGCAATAACAAGTACTCGATCACTTTTAGCTTTATAATATATGCAGTGATTAGATTTTGATCTCACAAATCCCAAAGACAATACAAAAGTATCAAATTTCTGGTACCACATTCTAGGTGACTGCTTTAACCCATACATAAACTTCTTTAATTCATATACCAGTTTTTCTTTACCTTTTTCAACAAAGTGCTTAGGCTGGGACATATAGATTTCTTCTTCAAGATCACCATGAAGAAATTTTGTCTTCACATCCATCTATTCGACCTCTAAGTCATACGCTACTGCAAGTGACAAAAGAAATCTGATAGATTTCAGCTTTGCTACAGGAGAAAATATTTCCCCATAATTGATTCCCTCTACCTGAGAATAACCCTTTCCAACTAGTCTCGCCTTGTACTTTTCTACACTGCTATCCAAACCAATTTTCTTCTTAAATACCCATTTGCAGCCAACAACCTTTCTGCCTTTAGGCAAGGGCACCAGAGTCCAGGTTTCATTCTTATCTAATGATGCCATCTCTTCATTCATGGCTTCCAACCAAGAGTCTGAATCATACATTCTAAATGCCTCTTTCACAGTCCTAGGCTCATCAGTGCTAGAAATTAAAGCATAGGCACAAGTAGAATCAATCAAAGAGAACCCATACCTATCTGGTTGTTTTGTTTTACGGGTTGACCTCCTCACTTGCTGAGGCTGAGGTTCTTCTTCTTCAGAACTTTCAGAACTACTTGAGCTCTCCTTAGTTTCAGGTACATTTTGAATTTTCAATTCCTCTTTCTCTGGTGTAGGAGGAATTAATGCTACATCCTTATTATTTTTTGACTTTGTCTCTGACTACAGATCCAAAGTGGAAGGTTTCAGCTCACGAAAGATTACATTTCTACTATATACAACCTTCTCTATATCAAGATTCCAAAGCTTGTATCCTTTTATGATAGCACTATAGCCAATAAAATACATTTGATAGTATTTTTCTCTAGTTTAGATCTTTTCACATCTGGCACATGAACATGTCTAAGAAAGGGCTTCTTCCCAGACCACGCTTCCAAAGGTGTTTTCTCAACAAGAGCAGAATTTGGAGAACGATTAATTAGGTAACATGCAGTAGATATAGCCTTAGCCCATAACTTCTCCTCTAGGCTAGCACTACTAAGCATACTTCGTGCTCTCTCCATTACTGTCCTATTGAATCTTTCTGCAACTCCATTCTGTTGTGGAGTATAAGGTGTAGTCTTGTGTCTTTTAATTCCATGGTCTTTACATTATCTTTCAAATTCATCAGAACATAATTCACCACCATTATCAGTCCTTAAGTATTTTATTTTTCTACCAGTTTGATTTTCAACAAGATTTTTAAATTCTTTAAACCAACTGAATACTTCTGATTTACTTTTTAGAAAATATACAAATGCTCTTCTTGAGTAATCATCAATAAACGACACATAGTATCTTGACTTAGACATAGAAGGAACATCCACTAGACCAAATACATCTGAATGAATATAATCTAGAAAACTAGAAGATTTATGAGGACTGGAATAAAACGAAACACGGTGATGCTTTCCATATATACAATGCTCACATAATTCAAATTCAAGATTACAGTCTTCAAGCCCCTCAACTAGGTTTTTATTCTTCAAGGTTTTTAAACCTTTTTCTCCTATGTGTCCTAACCTATGATGCCAGAGCATAGTCTTCTCTGCTGGAAGTTTTATTTCCATAGAGTTTACATAATTAGGGATACTTCCCTCTTTACCTCCATGAGTAGCTTTCAGTGACTTTCCAGAGACACTATTACATTGAATAGCATGTGCATCCAACTTGTAGAGGGTACCAATTCGAGCACCTCTAGCCAGCACCATTGAACCTCTAGTCATGTTGCAGCCATTTCCAGAAAATGTGACTTGTACTCCAATATCATTCAGCTTACTGATAGACAGTAAATTTTGAGCCAGACCTGGTATGTGCATAACATCATTAATTCCCTTTACTCTATCATCAGAAAATTGTATTCTGAATCTTCCACGACCAACTATCTCCAAAGTTGAATCACTTTCCAAGTACACCTTTCCACCATCGTATTCTTCATACTTTGTGAACCAGTCTCTATGAGATGTCATGTGGAAAGATGCTCTAGAATCAATCAGCCAGACATCATCTGATGCCTATGTAGCCAAGGCTGCAATGAAGGCGTTACCATCACTTTGAGAAGAACCATTATTAGAAGAGCCCTTCTTCTTCTTTTTCTCCTCTTTACAATCTTTTCGGACATGACCAGGTTTCCCACAGTTCCAACACTTCACCTTGGACTTCTTGCCAAGAGACTTTGATCTCCCCTCTGATTTCAATTTTGATTTCTTGTCCTTCTTCTTGCCTTTCTCTTTCGGTCTTCCTCTGACATCAAGAGCTTCCTTCACCATCTCAGAAGATTTCCTTCTCATCGCTTCTGACAGCAAAGAACCAACAACATCTTCCATCTTGGAACTGGATGTTGTACTCCCAATAGCCATCACCAGATGATCCCAAGAGTTTGGAAAAGAACACAGTAATAGCATACAACGATCCTCTTCATCAATTTTTACACCAACAAATGTCAATTGAGCAATTAGCATATTAAATGCATTCAAATGATCAGCTACAGACCCACCCTCCTGCATTCTCAAAGAATACAACTTCTTCCTCAGGAACAGTTTATTCACCAAGGACTTCCCCTGATAAATAGACACCAGTCTCTTCCATAAATAAGAGGCAGTCTTCTCCTCATGCACATTCAAAAGAACTGAGTCAGCCAAATAGAGCCTTATCAGCCCCTTAGAATTTCTATCTGCAAGGTCCCAATCTTCTTGCTTCATGCCTGTAGGTTTATTTCCAGACACTGGAAGCCACAGATCACGATCAACTAGAAGATCCTCCATCTTGAGTTTCCACAACTCAAAGTTACTGCTGTTGAACTTCTCTATTTCAAACTTTCCAGACATGCTAGCCATCTCAGCCTGTAAACAGAAATAACAAACTCTACAAGACTCCCACTGAATAGAATTGACTCAAAAAACACAACGTACCCACAAGGATAACACAACTGGCTAGGCTCTGATACCACTTGTAAGCAAAATCAGATGTGGAAACAATTCTCCTAATGTCGATACCTCAAAGAAGAATGTAGATATACTTTTAATTTTTCCCAATTATAGTTCAACTAAGATGCACTATGAAGTAATATAATAGAAACAGAGTATTTGACAATCACACAGGAACACCAGATATACATGGGAAAACCCTTACGGGAGAAAAACCCACCACACCAAGAGAAATCACTTTGTATTACAGTAATGGAGATTACATACAAATGTCAGACTTATCTTTTTGGTGTCTGTTTACAACATCATTCACCATGAACAAACTTGTATAGAAACCTTCAAGTTATAGTATGCATAGAATAGAATTCATCCACTGATTCAATCACTCAACAAATCTGTCGATCCAACCAACCGATCACAATCTGCAATCACATAGTATAACCATGTTGATCCATGTCTGTCGAGCTTCCTCATAGAACCATCACAATGAACAATCTTCCAACTATTCAGATTCAGCTTCTCATATTGGTCCACGAGACTCCACATAGGACGGTCAAATAGCCAAAAGAGACTCAAGCTTTGTTGGCATCTCGGTGAGACACTAACAGTGTCTCCCCGATGCCCAAAAGCTTCATATCGATGTTGCCAAGAGTTATCGTTATCGCTAGGATGTTCCACAGAGCTTACAACTTGTATTGGCTTCAGTTTTCCTTTCGGCAAGACTATTGCTCTTGCCAAGACATCTCAACAAGCCATCTTGTGTTACACTGAAGCACCAAACAGTCAGCGAGACCTATCACTTTCACTAGGACCTCATGCTGAGTCATTCAGGTTATACCGAAGTCACATGTTATGCCAAGCTCCAATCACCAGTCAGTAAGACTTAACACCTTCGCCAAGAGTTCTTATCGAATGCATATATGTTACACCGATGACCACCATTCGCCAAGAACTATACCAAAGACTTTACTCCGAGGTCTTTAAGCTTTACCGAGACCACCACTCATCGCCAAGAGTCACATCGAGGGAAAACTTTAACATCGACGAGACATTAACACTTCGCCTAGACTTCATAACGAAACCTTAGTGTTTCATCGATGACTCCCGAGTGTGTCCCCGTCGACATGACTTTCATCTATCGCTAAGACCTCACACCAGGATCTTTATGTTATCACGAAGACATCATATGTAATCCAGTCGGTGAGACTTTAACTATTCGTTGGGACTTCTCACCAAGCCACTAAAGGTTATCCCAAAGCCCATGGTCACCATGAGTCTCCCCGATACACGATTGAATGGCCTGTCGGCTAAAGATCTCTACGAGCGGTAAGAGGTCACACCAACTGCTCTATGTCACAATGATAGACTCCATAGTGAAAGCATTCGGCAAGACAGAAGCTAGGTCATAGCGACCTGTACAAAACATGGTGTTCCAAACTGCTTGTCGGCTAGACATTTAGAATATCACACTGACTTGGCTTCTAAAGAGGTTTTAGCCTATATTGATTGAGGCATATTTCCAACACTCAATACCTTTCTTTGGTCCTCTATACTATCAGCTGCATGAATGAATGTTATTTGCACAAATATTGAAACTTATGTTGAGTTGTAATACTATGACTACACCTCATGCTATGGCTATAGAGTGTAGTTCTCTGCAAAGTTAACCACTGATATTGTGCTACCAACTAGAAAGGTGTCCTTGCATAGCTTGAATTTCATGTCAAGCCATCGGGCTCTATGGGTATGCCTTGCATACTTATACACTATATTGTCATGAAACATGGACATAAACAAATACACTAGAATCTTTTGAATAACCAAATCATACCTTTTTGCTTGAGACCCATATTTTGTAGTGTATTCCACCATTTTATACTTCCCAAACTCTACTAGTTTTTGTCCCACCTCATCTGTGCTTTCCATATGTTGACATATTGGCATACGCTACAAGGCACTGAAACGCTTGCATGAACCATCCAAGCATGTTGTCTTGTAGAATATTTGGCCATCCTCTATTTCACATAATTTTTTTGATAAGAACCCTCTTGAAGAGTTTGGTGGGGTTGTATGCCACAATCCTACAAAACATTGTTAGTATGAAAATCACAACATATAGAATGATATACATCATAATGGTTAGAGAATTCAATATGTAGTCTACAACAACAAGTAGTGCGTGTGTGATTTATCTTGACATAAAAAGGTTTAAGTATTTTAAAAAATATTTGACAAATACTAATTTGAGGATAATGCATTTGAAATTTATGAAAAAATTGGGTTTGAGTCATATCCAAAAAATTCTTTGGATGTGGCTCACAATTCTAACTACTGATTGTCCTTCTTACCACATCCCTTTGATTCAATTAGTGTTCTCAATGCTTCAACAAATTTTTATCCTTTTGTGGCAGTCTCCCCATGAATGCCCATAATTCATTTGAATTGGTGCCTTCAATTCTTTACCGCCTTTGAACAGATTTTGATAAAGTTTATCTACTAATTCTCATTTGTTCACTCATCTTTCTAATGAGACAAGCTCTCTTTGTTTGACTTCTTACCAAAGTTTATGTAATGACACATCGTGTGACATTACTATCCTTTGAGCATGGGGTCTTACCCAGACTCTCATATGCATCCATTAGATTCTTCACAATAGTGTTTGCACTCGATGCATTCAATGTTCTCAACCCAAGAGTCTTCATGGTGTCTCTATACTTTATACCCCACATCATTTCAACAAATAGTTGACATATTGCGGTCTCATTTCTCCTTTCAAAATAGAATTTCCAAATCTTATCAACATATCTTCTACAAGTGTGTGTTGGAATCTTACCTTCCATGTGCTGCAAAATATCCTCATCAATATTAATCAAATACTTTGGCTTTCTATACAAAATTCTAGGTGGTGTTCTTCTAGGTAAATACATCTCAACATTAGGAATTTCATCAATATTTAATTGAGGTGGGCTAGATTGCATACCTTCAATCAAGGGTGGAGTAGAATACATACCTTGAGGTTCTCATGGGGATGATGGCATATCTTCTTCGTCAAATCTGAATGATGATGTACTCTCTACTTGAGATGCACTAGATGGCGTCCAACCATATTCACTTGTGATAGATGGTGTCCCTCCATATTCACTTGCAGTAGCTAGTGTCCCTTCATATTCAATTGTGCTTAATGGGGTTCCTTCATATTCACTTTCCATAGAGGGTGTGTATCCAACTACGGTATCCAAATTTGTCTTAGCACAATGCTTTCACATTCGTCCCCTTTTTGCTACCAAATACTATTATCCTTTTTATGGTTGAGGTTCCTCTTTAGTTGGCTTGTTTTCGTCAATAGTACCCAATTTCTTCTTTTCACAATATTTTTCCACCCATTCTCTCTCCTTTGCTTTGAAGGTTTCATACTCTTTGTCTGTTAGTTTATTCCTTCTTCGTTTCTTCGGCATGGTGGATAATTTTACCTGTAGCATGGTAATGAGACGAATATTAGTTCCTGAAGTATCTTTCCATTTAAATAAATGAAATATATTTCATTCAAGGCTTCATAAAAAAAACTTACAATCATAAATTGTACAAGACTATTTCTAGCATAGACAAAGGTGGTGCAAGGGCATGCCATGATTACAAGATAGGCATAATTACATTGTTTTCCTTGTGTAAATGGGGTGTTAAAGAAGGGTTTTGAGGAAATGCTGAAGGAACCTTCCATGTAATGGTTTTTTGAGTTTGTACAAGGAATTTTTGAAGTGTTGTTGGTATTGGTGAGGTCTGGTAAGCCCGATTGTCAAGACTTTCAATAAACCCTAGGTTATTTGCATGAAAGTTGAGGGTTTGGTGCTACAGTGTTTTAGAAGTCAAGGCTCTGAGAAATAATGGTTCAATTTTTTGTTTTGTAACACAATTAGTGATTGTTAGTTGAGATGTGGTGAAAAAAAGGTGTTTTGGAGGTACCTCCTTTGTAAAAGAGGGCTATTTGGTGGCCTACAAAGCAGGGCATCCTATTGGTTTTCAATATTGTTGCAAAGAAACCTCTTGAAACCTTTTGGTATATTTTGTTAGGAGTTGAAGTGTGTATCAGATGATTTTTTTTAGGTATTTTTATGGCCTTCTCTAAAAGCTATTGAGAAAAAGCGGTGTTGGAGAGCTACAAGCCTTTAGGTGTGTGTTTGGGATAGGTTTAGTGTATAGTGTTTAAGGAGTTGGTTTTTTTTTCAGTTTGATTATTTTGAGTTGGTTGGGGTCTTCACCACCTAGGTTTCTATCACACTGCCCCTACCTTCTCAACCCTACTGTATTGGAAAGCTAATGGAGCATTGGCAAGCTAGCTCACTCACTATCTTGCCAATACAGTAAGGTTGAGAAGGTAGGGGCAACGTATGCCTCATAGAAATGGGGTTCACCATCACCATGGAACCCCATTTCTATGAGGCATACACTACCCCTACCTTCTCAACCCTACCGCATTGGCAAGCTAGTGAAGCATTAGCAAGCTAGCTCACTCACCAGCTTGCCAATGTGGTAGGGTTGAGATCGTAGAGGCAACGTATGCCTCATAGAAATGGGGTGCCATGGTGATGTATATCACTGTGGAACCCCATTTCTGTGAGGCATACTGATGCAGGAGAATCCTTGGTTCTTGGAAATCTTGCATCAAACAAAAATATTTTCTTTCAATTTTGTTTTTATTTTGTTCTTGCTCAGTTCATGTTGGTAGATTCATCATCTTTTCCCACTAGCTCCTGTGGATCTTTGTGTACATCATGGACATGTTCATTTTCCTTATCCCAAGATTTTGGCGTGGTTGTATCTTTTTCCAGAAAGTTATCACTTCTGAAATCTCTTGGTAGTTTCTTGAACCGACACCAAGATATTTTCAAACTTTTCAGCTAGTTCGATCATCGCAGATCATATGTGTGACTTGTGGATCTTAATGGTGTGATTTTAATTATTCTGTGGAGTGTCCCCAACCTTTAGTATTGGTCCACACTTCATCTTAGACAACTTTTGGAGATTAATTCAAATTTGAGGCCAACCTATTCTTGCGCACGTTACATTTTCTTTCATTGGAGAATGTGATGATCTTTGGCCAACGTGGATGTTTCCAGAATTGTGGATATCCTATAAATCTTGTAATCGATCATTAGGATGGTAGTAGAAAAGTAGAGTATTTAGATTGATAGAATATAGACTTGATATGTAAGATTTTTCTCGCATATAGGAGCATGTTGGAATACTAAGCATGTTTTATCAGGCTTTTGAGCCGAATCTATAATCCCAAATGTTGTTGGTTGAATGTAACTAAGACAATTGCTAATGAGAATATTTGCATTTTCATTTTCCTCCATATTTTGTGTTGTTTTCATGGTGTTACTCTTGCTGTGTGGTCCGAATTTTTCTCTTTGAGGACCCTCCTACCATGGTTGGACCAGATTGGTATTAGAGCAAGGTTTGTTCCTTGTGAGATCATCAGAGTTTGTGAAGTCATGTTCAAGATTTTTTGTGGGGTGGGGAATTGATGATTCAACTTGAAACTGCATAGGACATGTGTAAAGATGACGAGAAGGAGAAATGGTAGAAATGGAGCACATGGAAATGCAAATCCAGCTTCAATGGAGATGTTAAGAGGAATTGTTGCCAGATTAGATACAGTTGAAATGACCTAGAGAAGAGGTCGACCAGTTGACAATGTGAGTGATGAAGAGGTATAAGTATAGGAAGAAAGAGGAAGAGAAGAAAAACTTGGTCTTGATCAGGGAGAAGAGAGGTTCATAAGATCCCTAACCAGAGTGAATAGAAAACCACATTTCAATCCACCAGATTATAATGGTAGGTTGGATTCAGAAGAATTGCTTGATTGGATTATATATATGGAAAATTATTTTGAATTTGAAGGTACCATTGAAGATAAGAAGGTGAAATGTGCTTGTACAAAGTTGAGAGGACATGCATCACTTTGGGGGGAACATTTGTAGACAGATAGGCAAAGAAAAGGAAAAGAGAAGATAAAATCATGGGATCGGATGGTGAATAAGTTGAAGACAAAGTTTATTCTTGCAGATTATTAGATTTGTTTGTTCAAGAAGTTGCAAAATTTGAAGAAAAATGAATCTAGTGTGATAGAGTATACTAAAGAGTTCTATAAGTTGAATATTAGATCTGGATATTCAGAGGATGAGATTGAGCAAGTAGCTAGGTATGTGAATGGTTTGAGGTCATCTATATAGGATGAAATTAGTTTGATCAAGTTGCAGAGTGTGGAAGAGGCATATCAGTGTGCCCTAAAGGTAGAGGAGAAGTTGAATAAAAGACATGAGCAGAGCAAAGAGGAAGAGGTGGAAGATTTCAAAGAGGAAGAAATTTTACTAGAGGAAGAGGATCTTTTCTAGATCTTGAAAAATAAGGATAAGGAGGTCAGTAATAATGACAATTCATACCAAAGAGGTGATGGTAACTCTTATAGAAGAGGAGGTTATGGTGGTTATCAGAATGAAGGTTATAGAAAGGATGATAAGGAGAAAAGGGGATTCAGGGGAACTTGTTTTAAGTGTGGTGGACAAGGACATATAGAATTTGAATGTAATCAAGGAGAGACAAGAAAGAAGACAAAGAAGAATAGAAGGACAACTTTTGTTGAGGAAGATCATGCCGGATCATCTAATAAGAAGATGGAGAAGTGTTGGTGAATAGACGGGTATTGTTACAAAGTGAAGTAGAAAAGGAGCCATTGCAGAGAAAGAATTTTTTTTGGACTAGATGCAAGGTAGTTGGAAAATGTTGCAAAGTGATTGTTGACAGTGGAAGTTCTAAGAACCTAGTTTCCGAAGAGATGGTGACTAAATTGGGGATGGAAAGGTTGAAACATCTGAAGCCCTATCAGATAGCTTGGATTCAGGAAGAGCATAAGATACTAGTAAGTGAACAGTGTTTGGTGAAATTGAAGATAGGAAATTATCATGATGAAGTTTTGTGTGATATCATGCCTATGGATATATGCCATGTTTTGTTGGGAAGGCCTTGGTAGTATAATAGACAAGCTATTCATGATGGAAAGAAGAATATATATACTATTGTTGCTAATGGGATGAAGCAGATTTTGTCGCCTTTGGAAGATGTCCCTATAGTTGAGGTTTGTACAAATGCTAGGGATTTTATAGTTGATGGAAGAAGATTCCTAGATGGGTTGAGACATGATAACATATGTTATTCCTTAGTGCCTAAGAAGACTGAAGATTTGAAGCATGTAGAAGAACAACTAGAAGAGATAAAGGAATTTTTGATAGAATATGAGGGGATCATTTCAGATAATGTACCTAATGGATTACCACCTGTGAGGAGTATTAGTCATTGCATGGATCTGATTCCTAGAGCTATTTTTCCTAACAAAGTAGCACACTGGATGATACCAACAGAGAATGAAGAGTTGAATAGACAAGTGCAATAATTGTTTTTGAAAAGGAAAAAAATAGGTTTTACAGGGACCTAAAACCATGAAGTTCAAACAATCAAAAGATAAGCATAAAAAGTACCAACAATCGACCAGCTGTCCCAAAAAGGAACAAGTGCAATAATTGTTGAGAAAGGGTTTGATCAGAGAAAGCTTGAGTCCATGTGCAGTATCTATTGTGCTTACACCCAAGAAGGACAGAGAATGGAGATGTATACAGATTCTAGAGCCATAAACAAGATCACGATGAAGTATATATTTCCTTTGCTCCGAATAGATGACATCATGGACTGCTTGAGTGGAGCTAAATATTTTACCAAGATAGACTTGAAGAGCAGATATCATCAAATTAGAATCAGAGAAGGAGATGAGTGGAAAACAACATTCAAGACAAATGAAGGATTGTACGAGTGGTTGGTGATTCCCTTTGGATTGAAAAATGCATCGAGTACTTTCATGAGGTTGATGAATGAGGTATTGAAGAAATTCTTGGGTAAGTTTGTGATTATGTATTTGGATGACATCTTGATTTTCAGTAATACTAGAGAAGAAAATTTCTTGCATATCAAACAAGTTTTGTAGAGGTTGAGAGAAGAGCAGTTGTTGATAAACATTAAGAAGTGTAGTTTCATGAGGGAAGAACTGATATATCTAGGATTTTTGATATCTATGGATGGATTGAAGATGGATCCTGAGAGGGTAAGATTAATTTTTGAGTGGTCTATGCCTGATAGCGTTGGAGAGGTGAGATCATTTCATGGATTGGCTAGTTTCTACCTAAAGTTTATTAGGAATTTTAGTTCTATTTGCAGCTCCATGACATAAACAATGAGAGGAGATAGGAAGGATTTTAAATGGACATCTAGAGTAGATTAAATTTTTGAGTTGTTGAAGCAGAAGGTGACTGATCAACCTATGTTGGCTTTACCATATTTCAGTAAGGTGTTTCGAGTAGACTGTGATGCAAGTGGAAATGCAATTGGAGCAGTACTGAGTCAAGAGGGAAGAGCTATAGCTTATTTCAGTGAGAATTTGAATGATGCTCAGAGGAGATATTTAGTGTATGATCAAGAATTTTATGCTATAGTTGAAGCCTTGAAGAAGTGGAGACATTATTTGTTTCCTAAGGAGTTTGTGTTGTATACGGATCATCAAGCATTGCAATATTTGAATAGTCAACGTAATTTGAATCAGAGACACATGAAATGGGTAGAGTTCTTGCAGAGTTATACTTTTGTTTTGAAACATAGGAGTGGAAAGTCAAATAGAGGTGTCGATGCTTTGAGTATGAGAAGGAATTTATTGACAGAGATGATAACAGAGGTATTAGGCTTTGATAAATTGAAGAACTTGTATGAGGAAGACCCAAATTTTGCAGAACCTTGGAGAGCTTGCAAAGAACTAGTTTCAGAGGATAGAAGTTAGTGGTTGGATTATTTCATTCAGGAGGACATGTTGTTCAAAGGAAATTAGTTGTGTATACCTCAGAGTTCAATGAGGTATAACCTAGTGAAGGAAAAGCATAGTGGAGGAATGTTAGGATATTTTGGAGTTGATAAAATAGTGGCATTGGTGAGTGAGAATTACTTTTGGCAACAGATTCATAAGGATGTTAGGAGATTTGTGCAAAGTTGTAGATTTTGTCAAGTTGCAAAAGGGAGTAGTCAGAATTTTGGATTGTATACACCTTTGACAGTTCTAGAGAAACCTTGGGAGGATATCAGTATGGATTTCATACTTGGTTTACCGAGGACACAAAGAGGTAATAATTCTATATTTGTGGTGGATATATTTTCTAAAATGGCACATTTCATACCTTGTAAGAAGACAACAGATGCAATACATGTAGCAGACTTATTTTTCAAAGAAGGGGTCAGATTGCATGGGTTACCTAGAAGTATTGTTTCAGACAGAGATTTAAAATTTGTTGGTTAATTTTGGAGGACACTTTGGAAGAAGTTGAACAAATATTTAAAGTTCAGTTCTACTTTTCACCCATAGACTAATGGAGTTTGGGGAATTTGTTAAGATGTTTGGTTGGAGAGAAGACTAGAAGTTGGGATTTATCCCTTGGACAAGCAAATTTTTCCTATAATGATTTAGTAAATAGTAGTACAGGAAAGAAACCTTTTGAGATTGTTACTGGAGTTCATCCTAGAGGTATATCAGAGTTGAGAGACATCTGTATGGAAGATAAGAGGAGTGCAAAAGTAGAATTATTTGCATAACACATGAAGAAGTTGCATATTCAAGTGAAACAACAGTTGGAATACATGAACCGAAAGTATAAGGAGAAAGCAGATGAAAAGAGGAGACATAAGGAATTTGAAGTTGGAGATGAAGTGATGGTATATTTGAGGAAGGAGAGATTTCCAGTTGGTACATACAATAAGTTGAAGATGAGGAAGTTTGGACCTTGTAAGATCTTGAAGAAATTTTATTTTGGAAATGCATATGAAGTGGAGCTACCAGAAGGTATGGGTATATCACCTATATTCAACATTGTAGACCTACATCAGTATCATGAAGTAGAATTCAGTGAAGACAGTGAATTATAATTAGAGAATCAACTTCCTAAGCAACAATCAGATGAGATTGAAGAGCTTTTGGATGTTAGCGATGGGAGGAAGAATCATGGAAGACAATACAAGGAATATCTTGTGAAGTGGAAAGGTAGACCAGTTGAGGATTCTTCATGGATTTATCAGGCTAAGGTAGACCATTTTGGTTTTCCTTTGGCCCCAAAAAATTGAGGGACTCACTTTTCAATAATCCCAGATGTCTAATGCAAGAGCATCCTTGGTTCTTGGCAATCTTGCATCAACCAAAAATATTTTCTTTCTATTTTTTTCTTGCTCAGTTCATGTTGGTGGATTCATCATCTTTGCCCACTAGGTCCTGTGGATATTTGTGTACATCATGGGCATGTTCATTTTCCTTATCCCAAGATTTGGGTGTGGTTGGATCTTTTTCTAGTAAGTTATCGCTTTCATAATCTCTTGGAAATTTCTTCAACTAACAGTAGAATATTTTCAAAAATTTTGACCAATTTGATCATCATGGATCATCCCCGTGACTTGCGGATCTTAATGGTGTGATTTTAATTGTTCTATGGAGTGTCCCCAACCTTCAGTATTGGTCCACACTTCATCTTATGCACCTGTTGGAGAGTAATTCAAATTTGAGGCCAACCTATTCATGCGTAGGTTACATTTTATTTCATCAGAGAATGTGATGATCTTTGGCTGATGTGGATGTTTCCAAAATTGTGGATATGCTATAAATCTTGTAATCGATCATTAGGATGGTAGTAGAAAAAGTAGAGGATTTAGATTGATAGAATATAGACTTGATATGTAAGATTTTTCTCGCATATAGGAGCATGTTGGAATATTGAGCATGTTTTATCAGGCCTATGAGTTGAATCTATAAGCCTAGATGTTGTTGGCTGAATGTAACTGAGACAACTATTAATGAGAATATTTTCATTTGCATTTACCTCCATATTTTGTGTTTCTTTTGGGTATGTGCAGGATCATGATGGGCCAAAAAGTGGCAATATGATGGGTATGTGGCTGATGACATTTTTTTTACCCAAAATTAATGAAATGAAAAGGGTTTTTAAAGGAGATTCTCAGCTTTCCACCAATATAAATTATGCTTTACTTTGAATTTAATAACTAATTATTATTCATTTTCTATTTGAATTACAACTAAAGTCACGATTGATAGGCTAGTTGAAAAATCTATAGCTTTCAAAGCGGTATCACATTTTTGAATCCAAAACATGTGTCACATTCTATGCTTTGCATACTATAGGATTAAAAAAAAATTGAATTTCATGAAGTTTTAACTAAGTTAAGGTGGTTAGACACACAAATTTTATATTTTTAAAAGTTGTAATTAAAAATTCATAATTAATTATTTAATTGGAAAAAACTACAAAAAAATATGCATCACATCAGGACATGAGTCCTCTACTTATCTAAAATACTATAAAAAATATTATTATTTTATTGTGGTTAGGGTGGTTAGAAAGACACCTACTTCTTATTTTTTCCAAATTTAAATACTATTGCATTGAAATTTCAAATTTTCTCAAATAGATTTTTTTTTATTTTTTAAACCTAGTAGTTTAGAAACTATTCAATTTTCTCTAGATTCTATTCTTACATATTTTTTTAATAATATAGATAACTTAATCAAATTTTTATGTCAAGTTTTCTAACTCTGATTTTTTTGAATTTTTTGCCACTTAAGGGCCTATTTTTTCCATGATGATCCTGCACAGACCCTTTTGTGTTGTTACTATTTCAGCACAATCTAGATTTTTCTCTTTGAGGACCCTCCTACCATGGTTGCACCACATACATTTCCCCTAACCTCAACCCTACTACATTGGATAGCTAGTGGAGCATTGGCAAGCAAGCTCACTCACTAGCTTTCCAATGCGATACATTTAAGAAGGCAGGGGCAACGTATGCCTCATAGAAATGGGCTTCCATGGAAGGTAGGGGCAGCGTATGCCTCATAGAAATGGAACCATGCCATGGAACCCAATTTCTATGAGGCATATCCCATACCTTCTCAACCATACCACATTGGCAAGCTAGTGGAGTCTTGGCAAGCTAGCTCACTCACTGGCTTGCGGTCGTCGATTGAGAGGTAGGGATAGTGTTGCCTCATATAAGGTCTTCTTGCCATGGACCTACATAAGACCGCCATTCTCAACCCTACTGCATGGCAAGCTAGTGGAGCATTGGCAAGCTAGCTCACTCACTAGCTTGCTAATGCGGTAGGGTTGAGAAGGTAGGGGTAGTGTATGCCTCATAGAAATATGGTACCATAGTGATGTAGGAATGGGGTTCCATGGTTATTTATATCATTGTGGTACCCTATTTCTATGAGGTATACACTGCCCCTACCTTCTCAACCCCACCGCATTGACAAGCTAGTGGAGTGTTGGCAAGCTAGCTTACTCACTAGCTTGCCAATGCAGTAGGGTTGAGAAGGTAGGGGCACCATATACATCATAGGAATGGGGTGTCATAGTTATATACATCACCATGATACCCCATTTCTACGAGGCATACACTACCCCTACCATGTCAACCATTTTTGAGATAAGCTTGAACACACAGTTTTAAGGTTTGAAAGTCATTTAAAATTATGTATTGACCCATTCCTCTGACTGTGGCTATGCTAACTTGAGGAATGGGTCTGCAACATCACTAAAATTGTGTGGGAATGTTGAGTTTGTAAAGGGGAGGTCAAGAGTTTAGTTGGGCATGAAGCCCTAGAGTGAAATTTGGTGTTTTCCATGTGAATTTGAGAGGTTTTCACATGCTAAAGTGAGTGTTGTGTTAGGGAAGTGTTGTTTCTTATTGAATTGAGTTTGTGCAAGAAATCTTAGAACTTTTTGAGGTGGTGGCATGTTTTGATAAGGTTGAGAAGTTTTTTTTCCAATTTAAGCCCTAGGTTATTTGGCTTAAACAGAGGGTTTTTGGTTTTGGCATATTGGTGGATGAATTTTTGAGAACTAATTGTGAATTTATTTTTTTTAATACATATAAATCTCTTCCCACATGGGTTTGGAGGTTTTGGTCAAGTTTCAAGATAAGTTTCTTTCCTAAAGTGCCCTAATTTGAGGCCTAGTTGGCATAGAAATCCTGATTTGAGAAAGTTGTTAAAAAGTAACCAATAGTGGTTTGTTGGCATGTGATTGTGTACCCTAAAGGGTCCTTCAAATGGTTCAATTCTTGGTCTGAAAGAATCTTATTGAGAAGAAATACCCAATTGAATGAGTTGGCAATGATACAAGGAAGAGTGTTGATTTGGTGAAAAGTGAAGTTATGAGAATTCTGACTTGTGAATTATTATTGTTGGTTGATTTTTTGTGCTCAATTGTGTTGTGGGACCTCCCCTGGTTGCATCACAATTCAAATTCTTTGTCCATGTTTCCATTTTGAGCCATGATTGCAAGATAGCCTGCACCTTTCCCCATGTTGCTAACTTAGCCTTCAATAAAGAGTCTTCTAATAGTGGAGAGAAGGGTTAGAATACCTTGTAGGTAGACTAATAAAGGAAACATTTAAAATATATCACAAATAAATTTATGAGGTAGGTTTAGTGATGAGGTAAATTTAGAAACAAAGATGAAAACCAAAATAGTTTCTAAGATCTATCAATGTGGGAGGAGTATATTCCAAGTTTTTAGAGAGATGTTTGGAAAATTTGGTAGCAGAGACAAGACAATGAGTTTCTTGGTATAATTGATTGAAAAAAATACCTCAATGAAAGCTTCAAAGAGTGGTATGCACTTCCATAATAAAGGATTGAGAAATGGTGTTTTATTTTACTTCCTTAAAATGTATGTCAAATATATGTGTATACACAATATGGAAGCATACACACAAGGTAAGTCAATTGTTAAATAAAAAAATTCCTTAAAGAGATGTGGTTTAAAAATGTAATTGGAAAGTGTATAGAATTACATGTAATTTAAAATGTGCATGACAACCTACAGTTATAATCACAAACAAACAATGATCAATATGAAATATGTAAAATAACAAAAAAGAAAGCAAGCCATAATAGAATGAAAGAAAATGTGTAAAGACTTCACATACCTAAAAAACCAGAGCTTAAAATGGAGGAGTTTAACCCAATTATATAGCCTTAGCTTCTTCTTTCTTCAAACTCTTCAACAATTTGACTTTTTCAAAAGCTTATTCCCCTCCAAACTTCAGTTGTATATTAGTTTTCAATGGAATTCAAACTTGAATTGATATTATGTCTTTCAATGTGAAAACTCTTCTATTTCATGTAAAGGTGGTAGAAAGATAATGAAAAAGGTGGTGGAATGTGAAAAACATGCATGCACACTTTACAACATCAAAAAGCTACTTTTTGTCGGAGCACGCACAGAACCAAGAGAATATACAGAATGTGGGCATTCAGATCACAGGTATATTGAGTTTTTTTACCATTTTTAGTGCAACACAAAACGTTCTCGTATTATAATGTGAGTGTGTTATTTCTTCATAAAATGGCCATATCTCTACTTCAAAATTCACTCGTGTTATCAAAAAGTTGGTTTTTTAATAGATTTGTCCTCTCTCTTTGTCCATACCCTATATACCCTAATTCTATCTCTGTTCCCTCTACCCTTATACCCTAATTATATCTCTCTCCCCTCTACCCTCTACCCTTAACCCTTATACCCTCTATCTCTCTCCCACTCCCTTCCTCTCTCTCTCTCTCTTGAGTCTCTCCCTCATCTCTCAACCCCTATACCCTCTCCCTCTCTCAACTCCCTCTCTCTCACTCACTCACTCCTATCTCTCTCCCCTCTAGCCTCTACCCTTAACCCTTATACCCTCTATCATCTACCCTTATCCTTAAACCCTCATCCCTTAAACCCTCTACCCACTAGCCTCTACCCTATAAACCCTTAAACACTCAACCCTAAACCCTAAACCCTCAACCCTTAAACCATAAACCCTTAAACCATCTACCATCTACCCTCAATCCTCTACCATCTATCCTTAACCATAATCCCTCAACCCTTAACCCTTAAACCTACTTAGTAAACTCTCTACCCTAATCCCTGAACCCTCTTGACCCTTAATCCCTCAACCCTTAAACCCTAATCCCTCAACCCCTATACACTCTACCCTATACATTGGACCCTCAACCCTAATCCCCCAACCCTATACCCTCAATCACCTACCCTCATCATTAAACCTTCAACCCTTAACCCCTCTACCCACTACCCTCTACCCTATAAACCATTCAACACTCAACCCTAAACCCTAAAACCTCAACCCTTAAACCCTAAACCCTCCACCCTCTACCCTAAATCCTCTACCCTCTACCCTCAACGTTAATCCCTCAACCCTTAAACCCTTAAACCCACTTAGTAAATCCTCTACCCTAATCCCTCAACCCTCTTGACCCTTAATCCCTCAACCCTTAAACCCTAATCCCTCAACCCCTATACTCTCTACCCTATACATTTGACCCTTGACCCTAATCCCCCAACCCTATACCCTCAATCCTCCACCCTCATCCTTAAACCCTCAACCCTTAAACCTTCTACACTATAAACCCTTAAACACTCAACCCTAAACCCTAAAACCTCAACCCTTCAACCCTAAACCCTTAAACCCTCTACCCTCTACCCTCAATCCTCTACCCTCTACCCTCAACCCTAATCCCTCAGCCCTTAAACCCCTTGAGCCCTTGGTGAGCTCTCTGCCTAGTCCTCAGCCTCTTGGGTATGATCTCTCTGACCCTTGAGGCCCTGGTCCTCAGCTACTCACTCTACCCTGTATATTGGACATGACCTAATCCTCAGCCCTGTAACCTCAGTCACTCTACCCTCATCCTTAAAGCCTTAACCCCTTAAAACCATCTACCCACTGCCTGCCTATGAGCCATTAGGCACTCGATCCTAAACCCTAGAAACCCTAAACCATTAGGCCACTCTGCCCTCAGCCCTTAAACCCTTAAGAGCCACTTAGTGAAGCTCTCTGCCTAATCCCTCAACCCCTCTTGACCATTGATCCCTCGATAACAGCCTGATCCGGCCCTATGCCACTCTGCCTATAAATTGGGACCTCAAACCCACAATCCCCCTGACCCTGTACCTCCCGATCGTCTGCCCTCAGCCTTAGGCCCTCAGTCATGGAAGCCTCTACCCTGCCTATGCCTATAGGCCATAGACACTCCAGCCCCTTGACCCATCTACCCTCTGCCCTCAGTCCTCTGCCCTCTGCCCTCAGTCCTCTGCCTTCTGCCCTCGGCCCTAGTCCTCAGCACCTAGGTAAATGACCCAGCAAGTGAGCTCTCACTAATCCCTCAACCCTCAAACCCTAATCCCTCATCTACCCTCTTCCTATACATTGGACCCTCAAATCTAATCCCAAACCCTATACCATTAATCCTCACACTCTCCCAGCATAGCTCATAACCCCTCAACCTTAAACCCTCAACCCTCTACCCTATACATTAAACACCCAAACCTCAATTCTCAACCCTCAACCCTTAATCCCTCAATCCTCAACCCTCAAACCCTAAACCCTAAACCCAAATACCCTCTACCCTATACATTGGACTCTTCACCCCAATCGTTCAACCATATGCACCCTCAACCCTAATCCCTCAACCCTATACCCTCAACCCAATACCCTAATCCCTCAACCCTATAGGTCATCAACCCTATACCCTCTATTCTCAACCCTCTACCCTATACACTGGATCCTCAACCATCATATATCTATGTCCCTCCCTCCTCTTCTCTCCTTCTCTCTATCCATCCATCCCTCCCCTCTCTACCCCTAATCCCTCAACCTAAACCCTTAAACCCTTAAAAATCAGCCTAACCCTCGACCCTCGAAAGTCTTAAACCTTAAACCATTAAAACCATCATCTACCCTCTGCCCTGAAACTTTGTGCCTCAACACTAATCCCTCAGCCTTACATAAGTCGAGAGAGCTCCCGCTTCCTAATCCCTGAGCCCTAAACCCCTTAAACCATCAACCCTCTGCCCTCAACATAAACCTAATCCTCAACTACCCTCCACCCTATCATTTGGACCCTCAACACTAATCCCTTGACCCTATATCATCAACCCTCAATCCTCTACCCTCAACTCTCAACCCTCAACCCTCAACACTTAACCCTTAAACCCTAAACCCTTAAACCCTCTACCCTCTACCCTCTACCCTCTACCCTCTACCCTATACATTAAACCCCCAACCCTCAATTCTCAACCCTCAACTCTCAATCCTCAAACCCTAAAACCTCAACCCCTATACCCTCTACCCTTTACATTGGACCCTCAACCTAATCCTTTAACAATATACCCTCAAACCTATACCCTAAACCCTCTACCCTCAACCCTAAATCCTTAACCCCAAACCCTTTAACCTTAAAAACTTACACCCACTACCCTATACCCTCTTCCCTAAACCCTACTCCATCAACACTAATTCCTCAACCATTACACCCTTAAATCCAAGAAAAATCCCTACCATAATCCCTAAACCCTCAACCCTTAAACCCTCAACCCTTAAACCCTAATCCCTCAACCCATATACCCTCTACTCTATACATTGGACCCTCAACCCTAATCCCTTGACCCTATACCGTATACCTTCAATCCTCTACCCTCAACCCTTAACCCTCAACCCTAAACCCTCAACCCTCGAACCTTAAATCCTCTACTGTCTACCCTCTACCCTATACATTTATCCCTCAACCCTCAATTCTCAACCCTTAACCCTCAATCCTTAAACCATAAACCCTCAACCTGTATACCATCTACCCTTCACATTGGAACCTCAACCTGATCCTTCAACCATATACCCTCAAACCTATACCCTAAACCCTCTCCCCTCAACCTAAACCCTTAACCCTAAACCCTTTAAACCTAAACCCTTAAACCTTCTACCTTATACCCTCAACTCAACACTCTCTACCATTGACCCTAATCCCTCAACCCTCAACCATTAAACCATAATACCCTAGAAACCATAAACCCTATAGGTCCTCCACCCTAATCCATCATCCCTATACCCTCAACCCCTATCACTTTCTCTCTATCTATACATCTCACCTCTCCCTCCCTCCATCTCTCCTACCCTCTCTAATTGTCTCTATCTACCCCCTCTCTCTTTCTACATACCTCTCGTTCAATCAATCCCTACCATGCTCTATCGCTCCCTCTATCTATGTTTCTCTATCTCCCTCCCACTCTATCCCTCTCCCTCTCTCTCCCTCCCCTCTTTCTCTCCCTCTATTAGGTCACTCTCTCCCACAACCTCTCCCTCTCTTAGGTCTCTCACTCTCACTCCCTCTCTCTCCCACTTTTTCCCTCTCACACTCCCTCTCACTACCTATCTCTCAAGTATCTACCTCATAGCCCTCTCACACTCTCAAGTCTCTTCCTTTGTCACCCTACCCTCTATCCTCTACCATATACCCTAATTCTATCTATCTTCCCTCTACCTTCTACCCTCAACCCCTTTACCCTCCACCCTATACATTGGACCCTCAACCCTAATCCCTCCACCCTATACCCTATTTCCTCAATCCTCTACCCTCAACCTTCAACCCTAAACCCTCAACCCTTAATCCCTAAAACCTTCAATAATCTACCCTATACCTTAAACCCTCAACCCTCAATTATCAATCGTGAATCCTTAAACCCTAAACCGTCAACCCCTAAACCCTCTACCCTTTACACTGGACCCTCAACCTAATCCTTCAACCATATACCATCAAACCTATACCCAAAACTCTCTAACCTCAACCATAAAACCTTAACCCTAAACCCTTTAATCCTAAACCCTTAAACCTTCTACCCTATACCCTCAACCAAATACTCTCTACCACCAACCCTAATCCCTCAACCCTCAACCCTTAAACCCTAATACCCTAGAAACCATCAACCCTATAGGTCCTCCACCCTAATCCATCAACCCTATAACCTCAACCCCTATCACTTTCTCTCTATCTATACATCTCACCTCTCCCTCCCTCCCTCCCTCTCTCTTATCCTCTCTAATTGTCTCTATCTACAATCTCCCTCTTTCTACGTACCTCTCATTCAATCAATCCCTACCACCCACTATCACTCCCTCTATATATCTCTCTCTATCTCCCTCCAACTCTCTCCCACTCCCTCCCTCTCCCTCTCTCTCATGTCTCTCCCTCCCACCCCAGCTCTCTCTTAGGTCTCTCCTTCGTGCAACCTACCTAGGTAACTAACTCTCTCTCTCCTCCTCTCTATTTATCCCTCCCACCCTACCTAGATAAGTACCTCTCACTCCACCCCCTCTTTATCTCCCTCTATTAGGTCACCCCATCCCACAACATCTCCCTCTCTCAAGTCTCTCACTCACACTCCCTCTCTCTCCCACTTTGTCCCTCTCACACTCCCTCTCACTACCTATATCTCAAGTCTCTCCCTCTCACCCCCCTCACACTCTCGAGTCTCTCCCTTTGGAACTCTACCCTCTCTCCTCTACACTATACTCTAATTATATCTCTCTCCCCTCTCCCCTCTACCCTCAACCCATAAACCCTAATCCCTCAACCCCTATACCCTCCACCCTATACATTGGACCCCCAAACCTAATCCCTCGACCCTATACCCTATACCCTCAATCCTCTACCCTCAACCCTCAACCCTCAACCCTTGACCCTTGACCCTTAAACCCTAAACACTTAAACCCTCTACCCTCCACCCTTTACCTTATACATTAAACCCTCAACCCTCAATTCTCAACCCTCAACCCTCAATCCTTAAACCCTAAACCATCAACCCCTATACCCTCTACCCTTTACATTAGACCCTCAACCTAATCCCTCAACCATATACCATCAAACCTATACCCTAAACCTTTTACCCTCAAACCTAAACCCTTAACCCTATACCCTCAACTCAATTCTCTCTACCATCGATCCTAATCCCTCATCCCTCAACCTTAAACCCTAATGATAGAACCAGGGTTGATTGAGAAAACACAATCTCAATGCTTGAGTCTTTGTCTTAAGAACTCCTTTAGGTGCTAATTCATTCACCCTACAACCTATAGGTCCTCTATTTGTTTGAGGCACCCCTGGTTTACCTTAGCAACCCTGCTATCATTGCAAATCTGATGCTACAAAACGTTATTTGGTACTCTTTCTTCCACTTGCACTATCTAGCCTTTTGTTCCTCAAAAGACCAGTCACTCCTCCACTCTTCCAATGTTGTTACAGGGGTGTGTGACACTTTCCAAAGCCTCCAAATTCATCTTTTCCAATGCTTAAACAATCACCAAGCTTCCATTCTCCATTGGTTTCCTGAAAAATAGAGTTCTTGGTTCTTGGGCAGGCTACAAGCCTCAAACCCTTTTAGCCCTCTCAACTCAAAGGACAGGCTAGAACTCTTCTATTCCCTCTAATTGTGCCAATCTTTTTATTGTTTCTCTGGTTCTTTTTCCAATCTCTGACAGCTTCTTTGGAGATTGATGCCTTTTTTTGCCCGTACAGGGGAAAAATCCAACCTAGGGTAACCTAGGGTTTCTTAAGGCTTTTCATTGGCCTATTCTGCCTTTTCTGACCACAAAAACATTAAAAAATCTTTTTTTTACTGTTCTACACCTCCTTAGCACTGTCTACAATCAAAATACAAATTAGTTTTTAAAGATACCACCCCTACCACGTTGGGATTTTGCTCTCTTTACTGTATTTTCTAGCCGGGTTCCCAAACTCGCCTAGAAACAGTCCTTAAACTTGCAAAAGGAAACTCTAATGACTACTTTATGTACACTATTTACATGTTTGGAGCCTAGTACTACTTCCCCTGCGTCCATACTACCTGGCGCGAGCAGAAACAATACTAACACTCCATGATTCTAGTTCTTTTTACCAGTCAAAAACAGAAATAAAGAAAGACATAAATCTTACAAAAAGCAAAAAGTGATGGAGAAACTATCTAAAAATGCCAAGATAGAACTTCAAAACACAGCTTTACATGCTCTTAAACAAATAAAATGTTTATTCCATTTAGCTGTTTGCTGTTCCCAACGCATAAACATAAATCTGCAATTTACACATTAAAAGAAGGAAGGAAAAAAATGTTGTTCTTGTTCTTTTTACAAAAACTTGCAATAAAAAAAGCCTCCAACTCCCTCAACAGCTCGAGAGCTTTCTTTACATCATGAAAAAGTAGTTAGGTTTTGCTGTTTCGGGCTCCAAAATGAAAAAACAATTCGCGTTTGAAAACACACTATGTTTTCCAGTTTTTCCCTAAAACTTAGGAAACGCCTACAAAAGACTTCCCAATTTATTTTAAATTTTAGATAAGCTCTGAAAAGGTCCCCTTACACATCCTAAAATGCATTAGGACCTTGCACAACAAAAAGGAAATGATTTAAAAGCAAAACATCAAAATATGCTTGTTTTTAAGGTAGGTGCTCCTGCACCACCTAATACCCTAGAAAACATCAACCCTATAGGTCCTCCACCCTATTCCCTCAACCCTATACCCTCAACCCATGTCACCTTCACTGTATCTATACATCTCACCTCTCCCTCCCTCCCTCTCTCCTACCCTCTCCCTTTTTATATGTACCTCTCGTTCAATCAATCCCTACCACCCTCTATCTCTCCCTATATCTATCTCTCTATCTCCCTCCCACTCTCTCCCACTCCCTCTCTATTCCTCTCTTGCTTTTCTCTCCCTCCCACCTCCTCTCTCTCTTAGGTCTCTCCCTCTGGAAGCCTACCTAGGTAACACTCTCTCTCTCTCTCTCTCTCTCTCTCTCTCTCTCTCTCTCTCTCTCTCTCTCTCTCTCTCTCTATCCTCCCTCCACCCCTACCTAGATAAGTCCTCTCCTCCACCCCTCCTCTCCTCTATTAGGTCCTTACTCCCACAGCTCCTCCCTCTCTCCCGGGTCTCTCCTTTCCGCCCTCATTGGTTATCTCAGTCACTCCCCTCACCACCCTCCACACTCTCAAGTCTCTCCCTTTGACACCCTACCTACATAACTCTCTTTCTCACCATCTCTCTCTCTCTCTCTCTCTCCCTCTCTCAATTCTCTCTCTCCCACTCCCCTCTCTCTCTCCCTCCCTCTATCCCTCTCACTCCAATCCCTTCTCTCCCACTCCCTCTCTCTTAGCTCTCACTTTGTCACTTTGCTCCCTCTCACCTCCTCCTGCTCTCAGGTCTCCTTTGTGACCTACCTGCATAACTCTCTCTTTCTCTTTGTCTCTCTCTCTCTCCTCCTCTCAATTCTCTCTCTCCACCCCTCTCTCTCACTTGCTATCCCTCCCACCCTCATTAAGTCCTCTCACTCCAACCCCTTATCTCCCACTCCCTCTCTCTTAAAATATCACTTCCAGTCTCCCCCCCCTCTCTCTCCCACCCTACCTAGACAACTCTAGATCTCTCTCTCTTAAAATTCTCCCTTCCTCTAAATACATACATAAATACATACATACAAGCATAATAAATATGTACATACAATCCTACATACATACAAGCATACATGTAAATGCACATATATACAATCTTACATACAAGTAGGCATGCATTCAATATACATGCATTGATACATACAGGCATACATACATACATGATATACAAGCATACATGTGCATACAAACATACAAATATATAAGAATACATTCAATATGCATTTAACATAAAGAAAGACATAACGCGAGCGTGTTATACCGCACTCGCATTTTATCTTGGTAGACATGCTCCCCACAAAAAAAAAAACCATGTCAAAAATAACATATAACGCGAGCGTGTTATAACACGCTCACGTTATATCTTGCTTTGGGAATCCCTAAGCCTTGGGTTTGGTATTTTCCTTGGAATACCAACCCAAAGGCTTGGAGGGCATTCCCAATGACCAAATATGTGTTTTTGCAATTTCTACAATATTTCACATAATCAGGTCCATGCTCACCATCAAGATTGCACGTGGTTCAATATCAAAAAAATAAAACATCTAGGTAATGTTAGGTTCTCTCTTAGCCATCCTATGATGTAATTTTTTTCACTTTCTGACAATGTTAAACCATTCATCCATAATTTATTTTGTTTGTATGTCTCTTTTTTAGCAAAAAGTAGTGTTTGGTGTTTTTTTCGTTATAAATTAACTGTTCATCGAAATTTCAAATAAATTACATTTTTAGAAACTAGACTCTATTCTACAAAAATTTTTTTAAAAAAATTCAATTAGTTTCCAAAATTTGTAGGGGTAGCACGGCCAAAATTCTATTTTTTAGGAAGTTTCCACTTTGAAAACTTAGTAAAAAAAAAATATTTATTAAAAAATTATTAGAAAAATCGTGCATCAACTACATATTGTTAGCTAACTTCTGACTGTAGCGCTTTTAAAAATACTAAAAAAAATTCACCATACGAGGGTCATACAAGAGTTGCTATGTTATTTTTTTTTGACAAAAATAGCACCAATTTATGTACATCCCTTGTTTGAACCCTTCAATCTCAACCATTTTCAAAATAAATTAGTAGTTTAGAAAGTAGAATCAGAGCACTGCATTCCTTCTTTTTGTTCCATCTGAAAATTTTGAGTGTAAGTATCTTCAATTTCACATCCAACGTCAGTATTTTCTTATTTCAAAAAAAGTGTGGCCACTTAAATCCCCTTTTTCTAAACCATCTTGGTGCACTTACCCTATTATTATTATATACATATATATATATATATATATATATCTATGGGTATGTGCAGGATCATCATGGAAAAAATAGGCCTTTAAGTGGAAAAATTATAGAAAAATTAGAGTTAGGCAACTTGACATAAATTTTTTAATAAGTTATCTATATTTGAAAATATATGAAATGAATATATATGCAAATTGAATATAGTTTCTAAACTACTAGGTTTTTTTTAAATCTATTTGGTGAAAATTTGAAATTTCAATGCGATGGTACTTAAATTCGGGGAAAAATAAGAAGTAGGTGTTTGTCTGACCACCCTAACCACAATAAAATGATAATATTTTTTTATAATATTTTAGATATAAGTAGAGGACCCATGTCCTAATGTGATGCATATTTTTTAGTAATTTTTTTCCAAGTAAATAATTAATTATGAACTTTTTATTACAACTTTTAAAAAATATAAAAACTCATATGTCTAACCACATTAACTTGGTCAAAACTTCATGAAATTCAATTTTTATTTTTTTTATCCTATATTATGCAAAGCATAGAATGTGACACATGTTTCGGATTCAAAAAATGTGATACCATTTGAAAAATATAGATGTTTTTCAATCATCCTATCAATCAGGATTGTATTTGTAATTCAAATAGAAAATGAATAATAATTATTTATGAAATTAAAAGTAAAGCATAATTTATATTGGTGGAAAGTTGCGAATCTCCTTCAAAAACCCTTTTTGTTTCATCAATTTTGGGTAAAAGAAAGTTGTCATCCACATACCCTACACATACCCATCATATCGCCAATTTTTGGCCCATCATGCTCCTGCACATACATTTTGATCAAGTTAAGGTGGCCAGACATACAAGCTTTTTACATTTTTTAAAAGTTGTAAGAAAAAATTCATAATTAAATATTTATTTGAAAAAAATTACAAAAAAATATGCATCACATCGGGAAATGAGTCCTCTACTTATATCTAAAATCTTATAAAAAAATATTATCATTTTATTGTGGTTAGGATGGTTAGACAGACACCTACTTCTTATTTTTTCCCTGAAATTTAAGTACTACTGCATTGAAATTGAAATTTTCACCAAATAGATTTTTATTTTTTTTGTAAACAAACCTAGTAGTTTAGAAGCTACATTCAATTTTCTATAGATTCTATTGTTACATATTTTTTAAATAATACAGATAACTTATTCAAATTTTTACGTGAAGTTGCCTAACTCTGATTTTTCTAATTTTTCCATGATGATCCTGCACATACCCATATGTATGTATGTATATATGTATATATGTATCTTGGTCGATGTTTAAACAAATATTATTTGATTTGTGGCTTATGTTTGGTGCTTATGGTTGCATTGGAATGAAATAGTTGATGTTATACAGTTGATATTTGATTGCATTACGGATTGTTGATTATTGATCTCTAGGTTAGGCTATATTGTTCTATTTTTGATAAGGTGGTGCTCAAGAGGCTGTATTGTTTCAATTTTTGATAGGATTCTGGTGAATGCATTTATGTAAGTATATCTATATATATACGTACATATATACATATATATATATATATACATATATATATACATACATATATATACATACATACATATATATATATATATGTATGTATGTATACATATATATATATATATATACATACATATATATATATATATATGTATGTATACATATATATATATACATGTATATATATACCCATATATCTACATATAATGTGTTATCAAAAATTGGACATACATTCACTTTGTTTTCTGAATATGTTAAGACAAATGTTATTTGCACCATCACCACTACATGGAAACCATACAACAATTAATTTTGATGCTATTTCGTTTGCCTTCTCTATCATCACACCAAAGGTTTTTTATTTAAAAAATCAAAAAACAATATTTTTTATTTATGGCTTTTTTTTGTTGGTTATGGTTGCATTGGAATGAAATAGCTGATGTTATATAGTTGATATTTGATTGCATTATGGATTGTTGATTATTGATCTCTAGGTTAGGCTATATTGCTCTATTTTTGATAAGGTGGTGCTCAAGAGGCTATATTGTTTCAATTTTTGATAAGGTGCTGGTGAATACATTCCTATAAGTATATCTATATATATATATATATATATATATATATATATATGTATATATATATATATATATGTATATGTATACATATATATATGTATATATATACATGTATATATATATACCCATATATCTACATATATATTTGAACTTAGGTGCACATAAAATCTACACGTATATCTACAAAAGAAAGTTGGATTATGTTAAGAATTATATTCTATTGCAAACATAGCCAGACAATGGAGGTCATAGAAAGAAGCCCACAAAAAAAATCACATTGACAAACCCATGAAACCCGCTAGCTTCTTCTCCAAAAGAAGGATTGGAAAAAAATTATCACACGTAACACTTTTGTTTTGGTTTTGCAAACATCGTCGCCTACAAAAAACACAAAATAGCCTCTAACTACCTATACATAAGTGTCTATTATATAGATATATCCATAGGTGCTCTTCAAACAGTAAAATATTGTGTGCGTATAATGCTAGCGACACAAAGACACGCACATAGGAAATATAAAGTCAAACAGAACAAAATTTGGCCTACTCTCAACCCTATCATATGGGGTCATTGACCATGATCGACTCTCACCAAATCCCTAAGAAAGAACATACATTGTTTGCCACTATGATGAATGGTCAAATCAATCTTTCTTATGACACTTACTATATAGTCTATCATTGTAACAACTCCTTTTTTGAGGCTCAAGAAATAATAACTAGGAAGGTGTATTTAATGCATGCCCATCCTCCTTGTTGATAGCTATCTTGAACAACAAGCTAAACCTAGAGAATGACACCCAACAATGCATTATCAAAAATTGAAACAATATAGCCTTTTTCCTAGCAGGGCCTTTTGAGCAACAAACCAATATACCCATAGGGAAATTCCTTTTCAAAAATTGCATGGGTATTTTCTATCTTCTTGACTGCTTGGTTTTCTGAGGGATTTAAGCACAAGTGCCCCTTGCAGCCATCAGTGCTAGATGCAGATCAAAGAAAAATGCACCCCTGGTTTTGGATGGGTTTCTTACTATGAATTTTTGTGTTGATCAGGTGTTGCCATATGATGTACTGCTTCATTATACTTTTCTTGTCTGCACATATGTGTGTATATAAAATTAGATGTAGACAACATTCAGATCTACTTTGGTTTATAGTAACCATAAGAAGAATCTATTTCCCTATGTAGGGTATGTGCAAGATCATAATGGAAAAAACAGGCCCTTAAGTGGCAAAAAATTCAAAAAAATCAGTGTTAGGAAACTTGACGTAAAAATTTGAATAACTTATCTATATTATTTCAAAAATATGTAAGAATAGAATCTGTAGAAAATTGAATGTAGTTTCTAAACTACTAGGTTTATTTAAAAATAAATAAAATCTATTTAGTGAAAATTTGAAATTTCAATGTAGTAGTACTTAAATTTCGGGGAAAAAATAAGAAGTAGGTGTTGTCTGACCACCCTAACCATAATAAAATGATAATATTTTTTTATAAGATTTTATATATAAGTAGAGGACTCATGTCAGGATGTGATGCATATTTTTTTGTAATTTTTTTCCAAGTAAATAATTAATTATGAATTTTTTATTACAACTTTAAAAAATATATAAAACTCGTCTGTCGACCACCTTAACTTGGTCAAAACTTCATGAAATTTATTTTTATTTTTTTAATCCTATAGTATGTGAAGCATAGAATGTGATGCATATTTTGGATTCAAAAAAGTGATACCATTTGAAATTTATAGATGTTTTCAATCAGCCTATCGATCAAGACTTTAGTCTAATTCTAATAGAAAATAAATAATAATTATTTATTAAATTCAAATTAAAGCATAATTTATATTGGTGGAAAGCTGAGAATCTCCTCTAAAAACCCTTTTCATTTCATCAATTTTGGGTAAAAAAAAAGTCGTCAGCCACATACCCTACAAATACCCATAATATTGCCACTTTTTGGCCCATCATGATCCTACACATACCCTGTACAATGTGTTGAAAAGTTCTTAGAAGTTACTCAAGGAACAAGTTCTACAAAGATGGTGGTATCAATGTTGGATATAGTAGTGGAAATATTGTTTACAATTCCAATAATGCTTCAATTAGTGTCGCTATTGTTTATAGATGCTATGACATATATCCAAATCTACACACGCCATTGTCCATCAGTGTTACCTTTGTAACCATTTGCACCACATTTCAAGCCACAATTCTCTATGGAAATTGGCACAAACTATATATCATTATAACATTGTCATATCTACTTTTTGTGTTTACATATACATGTGCAATATATTGCTACAAATCTAGTGAGGGAGTGCAACTATTGCGTTATGCTAAAAAATACATAATAGGTTGTAGCCATCTTCACATAAATTCCACAATAGATAATTGGAGCTCTATGTTCACAACCGTTTTTCCTCCTCACTTGCACGTCTGATAGAGGGTGAGTCCACATAACCAGACCCAACAATGCCTTGTTGAAAATTGCAAAGAAATTTGCTATATTTTCTGACGATTTTAATGGTAGATGTTACTTATAATGTCCATAACATTGACTATTTTATTTTGTTGCAACCATTGATGGTAAATGGAAGTAAAAAATGAAACAATATAGCCTAAGGTAGACATCAACAGGCAACAATTCCTTATATAAAACAACATGAACTCCATACCATTAACTATATATATGTGTGTATATATATATATATGTGTATATATATGTATATATGTATATGTATGCATATATATATCTATGTATATGTCATTGTGATGCATCCATCACCACAAAGAACACACCTCTCAATAGTGGCCTGCATGAAAATACTACACAACACATAAACCTTGCAGTAACAAACCAATTCAAAACCTTCACCAGAAAACATGAACCATAGATGAATCAATATTGGTTTCAACAACAACATAGATGGAAACACTCACCAAAAACATACAATATTAACTATTTTGCAACTATTCACACAAAACAAAAGCCATAAATGAAACAATATAGCTACATGGAGACTATAAGTGGAACAATATGCCCTAAGCTAGGCAACAAGAATCAACAATGGGCTATTAGAATGATGCTTAATTTATGGCTTCCATTTTCTGGTTATGGTTACAACATAATAAAATAGTTAATTTTTTACACTCTATGTTTGATTACATTAGGTATTGTTGATTACTCTTCTCTACCTAAAGCTATATTGTTTCATTTAAGATAAGGTGTTGTTGAAAATGCTATATTGTTTCAATTTTCGATAAGGTTCTGTTAGGAAAGGAGTATATTTCTAGATGACTTTGTCACTGTTAATATTCGGGAAGGCAATCTTGAGAAGGCTATATCCTTTCAATTTTTGATAAGGTTTTGTTGAGAAATAAGTATATTTTTACTTTAGTTTCTCACTGTTATATATATATATATATACACATACATATATATATACATATATATACATATATACATATATATACATATATACATATATAGATAGATATATATGTATATGTATATGATACCATTTCACTGGCCTTGTCTATTGGTGTGTCAAATGCTTTTCATATAAAAATAAAAAAAATCCGCCACCTTTTCCCCAACCACGCTAAGTGGAAGCAACAAATGAAACAATATATGCTAAGGTAGACAACAACAGTGAACAATTCCCTATACAAAACAACATGAACCACATAAATTTAACTATTCTATTGCATTGCAACCATCGCCACAAAATGAATGCCATAAATTAAATAATATTATTATCAACAGTCACCTAGATGGCCAAACCCACAAAAAACACTAAAAATCACAATGACAAACCCATACAAAAACATCCCCACAAAAGCCGAACCATAAATCAAACAATATTGGTGTGAACAAACTCTATAGTCTTTTCTCAATAGACCCTTTTCATAAAGGTAAAAATATACCCCGAAACAACCCAACCTGTATAACATTAACTATCTCATTGTGTTGCAACCATCACCACAAAAACATGTCTTTCAATAATGACCCGCATGAAAAACGCACAAAACATAGAAAGTTCGCAGTAACAGACTGATTCAAAACCTTCACCAGAAAACATGAACCATACATGAATCAATATTGGTTTCAACAACAACATAGATGGAAAAATTCACCAAGAACACACCACATTAACTATTTTGCAGCCATTCACACAAAAAGAAAGCCATAAATGAAACTCCAACACAGAAAACAAACAATGTTTCCTTTCAACCATCGTGGCTACACAAAGAATACAAATGAAACAATATAATTTCAAATAGACAACAACAATGAACAAAGGCCTATGGAAAACATGAATTGTCCTCACAAAACTATAGAAATAGTTTTCCCAATATGCACCCCCACCCATAGCTCTACCCATTTGGTTCAAATGCAACTGTCCCTACTTTCCAAAACTATTAGAGCAACCTAGGTAATGACACTGTCATTAGGAGTGATGGAAAACATTTAATCGCTATGGAGAGATATGGATGTATGTCATAGAAGATGAAAACAACATTAATTCCATAAGACATTGATGATTTTTGTCATTTAGATTACCCTCTACTATTTCTCAATAGCATCTTATTGGAAATGAAACAATATAGCCGCATCTATAAACCGGCACCCGACAATGCCTTATGGACAACATCATATATTCTATACCATACACTACTGGATTGTGAATCAAATATGGAAGGATATTGTGAGAGATGAAGACATAAAACAATTTATGGTATTCTCCTAACTTCCAAGAGCTTTTTAGCACATTGAATGTGGGAAGCAATGTTTCTTATTATACTTAATATGAAGCCTATTATTGCAAAAATTCCCCTTAAAGACAAAAGAAATAAGAGCTATCCTAGCAAAGAAATAAACAAGGGGATGAGTTTATATGAATTTTTTCTACATCTTACTTTGGATACATACATATGCGCACAGAGGAAAAGAACAACCAAACGTAGCAAAATAAGCCTGTACTTTCGTTTTTGTGTAGATGCATAGAAATTGATTACAAACACATTTGCCTACATACAGTTGTATGAAGATGTTGTCTAGACCAAGAAAGTAGAATTGCATGCACAGATGTTTCTATATATGTATATGTAGATATACACATGCATAGAACCATGTCCACAAGTATATTTAGATAATGGTGATATATTTTGTCACCTAACAAAGTTCTAGAGTTTGAATCCATTTATATGGTGGAATATAATTATGTTGGAGACATCAACAGAAAATGGAATCCATTAAAAGCAGCCCACAAAAAATCACAATACCAACAAAATTTGCATAATGTTAACAATTTTATTTTGTTCCAAACATGGCCACAAAATGCAAGCCATAAAGAGAAACCCACAAAGATTCACAGTAACAAAACGAGGAAAAAATATACCCATTTCTCAACTAAACCTTATGCAAAAATGGTCAATGTGTTCCACCTACTTGTGGGAATGTATGTAACTGATGGTGGATGCAAAGAACATTGATATATACTAATCCATAACTTTGTTTTGTTTGGACATCTTTGGAATCATAAGATTTGTTTTCCACTGTTATTATTTTTTCTACATCTAATATCATATATCTAGATTTTCTTTGGATAGTCGAAATGAAATCAGTTGCTATGATAGTCAATAATGGCTTCTGGATAACAACATAAACTCTATAATATTAACAATTTTACTATGCATTGCAAATGAGGGAATATAGCCAAAGCTAGCGAACAACAGTTAGATTACGTTATGGAAAACAACACAGTGTATTTTAATATATTGCAACCATTTCCACATAATGGAAACTATAAATGAGACAATATTAAATTTCCGTGTGTGTAGATTTGTATGTATGTCAAAGTGGATGTCAGCAATGTACATATGTGCTCTTCCCAATGTTTATTATTTTCTAAAAATAGTTATTTGTCTGAAACTTGAAAGGGCATAGTTCAAATGATATACTTTATATTAACTGTTATATACAACATTGAAGCCTTTTTCCTAATTATTTATTTTCCTTTGTATTGTTGATGTGTCTAGGGAAAAAAGTAGGGATTTTAAAATTCAAATAGTAAACTTGGAATAACAAATTGTATGTTAAGTATTATTTGAATCATTCAAGCCCTTATTTTTATTAATCCTTTCCTGTCATATTCTTAATGCCTATGCAAAAAAAATTGAGTTCCCATGTTGTGTTTTGAATTCATAGACCTTGTAGTCAGTTGTCGATGTTGCAACTCTTAGCTTTTAAAAGAGAAAACCTAGTAATGTCAGTGGCCTCGAGCTCTACTGAGGCCGGCGAACAATCTTCAAGCACTAGTCCTGTAAGTCTATTTCTTGTTTAGTTTTTTGTTACTCCCTATTATATTGACACTTTCTCAAGTGCACCAAACAAACCGAGTATATGCTTCAGTTGAATTATCAATTGCTATGATATATGTTCTAACTCATTTATAGTAGAAATCTTTGTCTTTTCTTTCCCTTTCAATTTGTTGGCCATTTGGGAGTGACTTATGTGTTAGAGGGGGAAATTTCACAGCTTCGAAATGTGTCAATATTGATGTTTGCTTTTAGAGTTGAGTCATAGTCATAAATATCTCATTGCTACCAATATGCTGAGTTTAATTTCCTTGTAGGCTACAAATGTGAATCCAACCTTAATAACACATGCCATATGATCTATAGATGTTGGAGATGTTGTCCCATCTCCAATCCTCCAGCTAATGGCTTTCCAAAAAATAGGAGGTGATCAAAGCCTAGTTGACCAGTACAAAGTCGTCCTCTCTGATGGAACCCACATGGAGATAGGAACTTTTCCTGCAAAATATAATGACCTTTTTTTACAGAGGCATTGAAAATAGGTTCTATTTTGTGCTTAACACACTATTTGTGTAGAAATTTGCAGGAATCAAGGTTAGATATAGATTTTCCCTACTTGTACTTGTAGTTTTTTTCTTCCTTGTTTGTGGGGACTATCTTTTAAAGTATTTAATGTTCGTTTCGATCCAGTGAAACTGTCAAATTGTCCCTAGATGTCAAAATGATAGATTCCTAGGTAATTGGAAAACCTAAATATTTGTTTAGAGATCAAGAAGAACAAATAGTTGGTTGCAACTGGCCTTCCCCATCCAAACGAGCCTCAACATTTGGAATTAAGACATCCCCAAGGAAGCAAGATGCTCCTACAAATATAAGCCCTATTAAAGGGCTGAATGTTTACCAAACAAAATGGGCAATAAAAGGTCAAGTAACAACAAAGAGGGATATGCACCATTACAGCAGATAGGGGTGTGAGGGCCAAGTATTCAACTTTGATATTATTGATGATGAGGGAACCGAAATATGAATTATGTGCTTCAATGACATAGTAGAATTGCATTATGATAGGGTTGAGGTGGGTTTTACTTATTATGTGTCAAAGGGATCAGTGAGATAGGTAGACAGGAAATGTAATAAGTTAAACATTAAGATGGAAATCATTTTGGATCAAAACTCAATGTTAAAATGTTGTGATGATGAGGCCTTTGTGCCAAAGAAAGTATTCAAATTCATCCCATCAAATGAAATTGCAAATTGCACAAATAACAATTTGATTGATGTTATTGGCACTGTGGTGCATGTAGGAATGGTATCAACTATACAAAGAAAGGATCAGTCCCAAACAATTTGGAGGACTAGTAAACTTAATGATTTTTCATCCTTTTCAATTGATGTTAATTTTTGGGGCTCAAATTGGGAAACAAAGGGTGATGAGTTGGAGAGGTTGTATAGCCCTAGTTCAGCTCTCATCCTTGCTGCTAAAAGTGCACGTGTTGGGTACTTCAATGGAGTAGTTTTGAACACAGCCACAGTGACTCTTCTATATATAAATCCTGACATACCAGAAACACAACCCTTGATCCAACGAGGGCATGTTGAACCACCTACTATTGAGCCCCCCCTAGACAGTGCCTGAAAGGTTGCTTTGGGAAACAAGAGAGTCACTATTCCATATATCTTGGATCACTGCCTTGGCTTGCCAAAAACATTGCAAGCTACTCTCTGAGGTGACAGTAAAATATATAAAAACTGATGCATTTTGTTACACTATGTGTCTATTGTAGGTGAATGGTAGGCAATGCAAGAAAACGTGTCAACAATCTAAGAAAAATACATGGTTTTTCCCTAAATGCCAGACAACAATAGCTGATTGTGACTTTCGTTATTTATTGCAGCTAAAGATGGAAGACCACATAGTTGAGCTTTGGGAAACTGCTTTTTATGAGGTTGTGACAAGCCTATTAAAAATGTCAACAAAACAACTTTACATGTTGCAATATGAGTCTACCACTACAATGACTACTAAGTCTTTTATCAATGTTGTCACCTACACCTCATTTGTTTTCATTGATCTTATTAAAACTCAGACTTATAATTTAGAAACAGGACTGGAAACAACAATAGTGAAAGTTGCAAGGGTTAACTTCGAAGCTGAGTGCAAGTTGTTACTAGCAGAATTGTCTATTATTTCCCCTACCATGCAAGAGTCTCCAAAGATAGTTATTGTGTTTCCTTGAACACCTAAACAACCATGCCTAATTTTGACCTTGCATATTTCTTATATTTTATGTTAACTAGACATTTATTGTGTTTTCTTTCATTAGACTGCTTGTCACATCAAAAAGACCTGTACTCTCAACTGCTATTTCATTGTTGTTGCTTTGACTAGTTATATATTAAGACAATGAAGTATAACTTATAATCTTTAATAAAAAAAGATACACTTTCTTTCTTTTCTATTATTCATGTTTCTTATAATTTGGTTTCTTTTTAAGTGTATATTTCTGATTTAATTTAATGTTATTTATTTATATAGAGTTTTTTTCCTTTTTAAGATATGTATCAGTATCTACAGTTGTTCATATATCTACTTGTGGACATGGTTGTATGCATGTGTACATTTACGTATGTATATAGATAAATATACATGCATCCAATTCAAATTTCCTAATGCATACAACTTTCTAGTACAAATGTGTGTAGATATATGTGTGTAATGGATATCTATGCATATATGCATAAATAATTCAAGATTTACAGGTATCTATGAGTTGTTTTAAAGAGAATATTGTTCTCATCTTGTTTTCAATTTTCTCAGTGGATAGAGTATCTTGACAAAGTTCTATGTAGATATTTGTGTCTATGATGTATTTTTCTAAGTATCTATATCAGCTATGAAATTTTTGTGATGGTGGTTGGAGGCTATTTTGTGTTTTTAGCATTGGGTGATGGTTGCAAAAGCATTATTTCGCAATGGGTGATGGTTATTTTGTGTTTTCTTTGATCCCTATATTTAAACTTATAGATGGAAATTTATTCATGCTTCCTATCATGTAGCCTTTTGTCTATTGATTGAGAGTTACCATCACATGTAACAAAAGAATGGGTACCTATGTTTCAATTGATAGTTGCAATTTTACTGTTGGAGATCCACATCATGTGTTTATTGAAATTTTTTTTCTCAACTAAAACATGCAGTACCTATTCATCTGTAAAGTAATTTCTCAGAACCATGACAACTACACAAAAAGAATACAAAAGTTAATACTAGGATACAAATCCGAACAAGCATTCCTTAGCTTATGTAGGGTTGGTTAGATGTTACTTTGTGTTCTTTGCATGAGGCAATGGTTGCTGAAAGTCTACAAAATTTTTGGTTGTGATAATTCTTTGCCCATTTCTTGCATGCATGAATCTTCTATATAACACTTGAAAATAAAATTTATCATTCCAAGAGTGTCCCATAAAGTAGACATAGGGATTAGTTTGTATCAATGGTTTTTGCATCTTCTATGACATGCATACATACCTTTGCATAGTGCATATACATTGTCCACCACTATGAACAATCACAACATCAATATTCCTTCATGTGTTTGAAGAGAACTTATGGGTATATTTGTGTAATAGCCTATGATGCTCCATAGGTAAATTTATTAGCGTTGGCAAGAGTCTCAAAAAAGAAATTATTTGAATGATAGACTATATATGAAGTTTAATGAGGAACATTGATTTCAGCATTCATCAGAGTAGTGGCCACCCAATATTAGATAGTAGGCCTCATTTTGTTCTCTTCCATTTTATATTTGTTATGTGTGCAACTGAATTCCTCACTTGAACTGGGTTTTTTTTTATTACCTGTAGATCTACATTTGTATTTTGCTGGATACTACAAGATACATACCAACAATTAGAGTGCTCTATAAATCAAACAAGTTGCTCATATCCAACAATATTGTTCATTAGCATCATCATCAAAAATTTCTCTTCTTTATGGTAAGTGAATTGCTTCTCCTCTTCATCTCTATGAATATAGAATCTGCACCATCTCTAAATTCACTTCCTCATGATTTTTTATATGTGACATGTAATTATGGTATTACATATATTTCACATATAAATTTTAGAGCCATTTAAATTTCATAATTTACATACTGCTTTCCATGTGAATTTATTAAAAATGTATAACGTTTATTTCTACTTAACAAATTTTCTCAGGTACCAAAGCATTGCCTTCACCATTCATCAAAGTGGTGGACTGTTAACATTACTGCTCGTGGGTTTCTTGAGAGCCCATGACGCTCCATGACCCAATATGGTAGGGTGGAGAGTAGGCCTTCTTTTCTATGTATAGACTCCAATCCATTTTGCACACAAGCTATGCCTATATTTTATATACTTAGTATGTCCTACAACTGTATTGCATGTTATTTGTAATTAATTATAGAAGTCTTTATATTTTGTGATTTATTTATTGTCTACCAATGGTACATTTTTATTACACTAAACTTCAGATAATCCTTTCATGCTTGCAACTAGACACAACCCAAACAATCATCCTTCATGAAACTTCTGATGCCATTAGATCTTGTCTTGAGTCAGCAACGGCCCAAACATTGCTTTCACCATTGATCATAGTGGTGGAAAATTTATTTTCTTTCTTGGGGGTTTGGTAAGAGCGCACAATGCTCCATGAGCCAATATGGTAGGGCGGAAATTGGTCCTTGTTTTGTTGTGTACATACTATATTCTGCCAAATGCATGAGGTATGGCTAAACTATAATTACTCCATTCATCCCACTACAAGTACAAAACAAAGTATGTTTATATAACATACAAAAATCTGATACCTCCTGAGTGCATTGCATCTTATTTGTAATTAATTGTATAACTCTTTATATTTTCTAATTTATTTATTTCCTACCAATGATATGTGTTTATTACACTAAGCTTTAGATAATCCTTTCATGCTTGGAGCGAGACACAACCCATACAATTGTGCTTCAAAAGCCTTTTCATGCCATTAGATCTTGTATTAAATCAACAGTGGCCAAAAGATTGCTTTCACCATTGATCATAGTTGTGGAAAATTTATTTTCTTGCTCCGGGGTTTGTTGAGAGTGCATGATGCTCCATGACCCAATATGGTAGGGTGGAAATTAGGCCTTTCTTTGTTGTGTACATACTACGTTCTACCACATGCACCAGGTATGGCTAAATTATAATTAGTTTATTCATCCCATTATAAGTACGAAGAAAAGTATGTTTTATAAAATATAGAACTTTGATACTTCCTGATTTACATATTGTCTATGAATTAGACATGATCACTGCACTAAAATTCACACTTTGTATACACATAAGTTGTATATGGTCTCACCTTTCCAAAAAAGGTTTTGCATAGAATTATAGCTATGAGTTTTAGCTTTCTGTGGCAGTGACTATAATGGAATAAAATAGTTAATGTTATGTAGCTCATTCTATTTTCCATAATCACCACACTAAACTTTGAACACATTTTTGTTATTCTTGCAAACCATATTCCAACCATAATCTAGAATTTGATGAACTAATGTGTTGCAAACAAGCTTTCAAAATAATGATAGTGACTACTAAATCAGTAACAATGGGCAAATAGACAATCAGATCCTAATGAACTCTAAATTGATTCTAATAAGAAAAATTCAATTTACCATTGATCAGAGTGGTGGACAATGTATATTCTTGCTCGAGGATTTAGTGAGACCCCATGAGGCTCCATGACCCAATATGGTAGGGTGGAGAGTAGGCGTCATTTTGTTGAGTTTTATTTTATATTTTTTATGTACAAATTTCTATGTTTCTAATGTAAGATTCAAAGAAAATTCATATGTTTTACGTTATGGTTGCAATAGAGTAAAATTGTTAATCTTATACACTTTGTGTTAGATTCCATTCACCTCTATTGATTATTGTTCTCTTGCTTAAGCTATATTATTCCATTTGTTAGAACATGTTGAAAAGGCTATATTATTTCAATTTTTGATAACGTTTTGTTGAATTGTTGCCAATTCCCTTTGGGTCTCTCTTTATGCCTTGCTTTTTGTGGCTATGTTTCCCACATAATATAATTGTTAATGTTATGAAAATTTTGTTGATTGTTATTGTCTAGCTCAGCCTACATTGTCTAATTTTCAATAAGCTTCTATTCAAAAGGCTATATTGTTTGAATTTTGCATAGGGTGTTGTTGACAAAAGACTATATTGTTTTTATTAGGTATTGTTTATTATTGTTCTCTGTCTTAGGCTATATTTTATCATTTTCGATGAGGTGTTGTTGAAAAAGTTGTATTGTTTTAATTTTTGACAAGGTTTTGTTCAGAAAGGAGTATATTTTTTTATGGGTTTGTCACTATTAATTTTTTAGAGGGTGTTGTTCAGAAGGCTATATAATTTCTATTTGTGGTAAGCTTTTTTTGAGAAATGAGTATATTTTATTATCGTTGCATTATTTAGCTACCATTTTCCATGGGTTTAGTGGCTATGGTTTTAAAGTTTGCATATAATGTTTTCAGAGATATTCTGATCACATGTAAAGTCAATTTCACTAACAAAATTTTAAAAATGTAGCTCACAATCAATATCAGTAGAGACAAATGAATGCTATTATCTTTTTGTTGCTTTTTTGTTATCCATGATTTGTCTGAATATATACTTATTGGACAATTGTATGTCATACAACAAATCAATGATATAATAACCTTTCATATAATTTTATTATGTGTGTCATTAGCATCCATACAAATCTATACATAGGGGTAATAAAATATAGCAGTAGAAAATCATTGTTCCAATTAAAACTTACAATATATACTACCATTTGCTACATTGATATTTCCAAGCACCTTTTGATGTCTCTCAAATTGCATTCCACCCATTTCTACTTCACGTCACCCATCAGCTCATTGTTGCATGTCACTACACGCAACTGCTAGTAGTAGAAAGTAGAGTCATTTTATTTGAGGCTGATAAGCTCTAATTGAAATATATAAAGCAAAGCTCGATTCTTGAATTTTCACATTAGTGGCTCTTAAATGATCTCGTTGTTAATGGATCGTGAGGGGCCCACTCCCCAATTTGTTTCCTCTTATAATTGAGGCGGCGACTTGGCCCTACATTTGACGATTGACCCTACTTGTCAAGTAGTTTTATTTTTTACATTCTTGTTTAAAATTTCAAGATATTTCTTATTTTACAAAAATTATATTACTACATATATATTTAGTTATAATTTTATTTAGTTTTTGTCTATAATATTTTTAATTCTATTATTTTGATTTATCATTAAAATCTTTAAATATCAATTTTCAATTCTATGTAGTATGTATGATGGAAGTTGAAAGTTGCATTGAATATTTAAAGGATTGTATGAGATGATGTACACACAATTTGAACTTTATGAAATTTACTTCATGTTCTCTAGATTAAATCTAAATTTTTAACATTTTAAAATTTGCACAATTCTAAAGAATGTACTTTTCATATGCATTTATAGTTATACTCAATCTTTTATGAGGTGAATCTAATGTGGAATTCTATTGGTTGTAATCTCCATTATGCATACCTAATATCTTGAAGAAATAAGAGTTTGTATCTATAGAGAAATTCTTAAAACATTAAAATAAATTTAAATATTCTTATCAATAAGTTATTATTTTACTATTTTCTTTAATTTTTGAATTTTGATACTTCAAAATTATAATATTTCAACTAGAGCATAAAATAAGTATTGAATATATGATATTATTTTTTAAAATAAATTATTATTCTCCACTACACATATTTATTATAATAAATAATAGTAAAATTTTAAATAATTTTATCTAAACAAATATACGATTAAAAAAATTGAAACACATATTACAATGACAACATAACCTCCTTGATATGATATTAATGAATAGCTACTGAATTGGAGAAAACTTAGAAATATTTATTGGACCATGGGCTAGATGGTTTGTCTATTTTTATTGTTATAATAGTTCTCTCACTTGTGAGAAAATGTGAGCTTTTGAACCTAGTTCAAAGAGGAGATATCATGTATGTGAATACATGTTTGTTAAGTTGTTTGTGGTAGGTTTATTTATTTTCACCTTTTTAAATACTCACATTTCACCAAACTTTAATATTTTGATAGTGGAAATGATGGTAATGGATTATTCGTTGTTATAAATATAAATTTTTTGTTGTGTGTTCAATTTTTGTACATTGTATTGGCTCTTGCAAAACCATAATCACTTCACTTGGTGACTTATTTTGAGATAATAATATTAGGAAAGCATAGTGAACATGTTTAAAAAATTTATTGTTCCAAGGAATTCGAGGATGATTTTTTCATTATATTATGAAGACATTCATCTAATTTAGTGGACCATTATAAGGAAAATGTAGCAGTGAAGATTCTTAGAAATAGTTTTAAGGGTGCACATTTTATATTATATATTATGGATTACGTGGGTATTGTAATCAAAGTAAGGAAAATACACAATATATTTGTTCAAGAAAGTCCTTGCAAGTAAAAAATATAGCACAATAAAATTCTTCAATATTGCATGAAACTCAATTCTTGTCCAATACAATAATGAATTCTTTACTTCATTCCTAAGCAGGCATGGATATAAATACAAATATCAAATTTATTTTTACACATTGCATAAATCATGCAAAAGATAAGCATAAGTAGTTTAAAATATGAAATAAAAGAGAAAAATCTCAAATAGTATAAATATTTTTTTATAAAAAAATTATGCATGCATTTAGTTTCATCCCAAATAATAAACATGAAAAATATACAAAAAATATATAATGTGCATGTCTATGATTATATCTCTAGAGCTTCAAATTGATTGGTTTCCCTCTTATTTACTACCAAGTTGCAAACAAAATTGTGTTGTGTAAATCATTTCACTAAATGTGTATTTGTGGTGTAGAAGAAAGGACCTTTTGCTTGACATGGGATTAATTCATGATGAATTGGACTTAATGACGCCTTGAATCAAGATTTGTGAGGCATTTTATGCATCCACACTAGCTCTTGGACCCTTGCAAATTGAATAACATGCTTTTATCGATGTCTTGCAAAGGTGTTGTAAAGTGTTGTAAAAGACTTTCACGCTTTTATAGACTTAATGAACCCATTTCTACCTAATTCAACATTATAAAATGTATTTAAATGCATATTTACATCAATCTAGAAGGCCTCTAAAATAAACTTAATGTTAATCTAGTGTTGTAATATGTTTTACACATTCACATTGGGTCTTGTGTCATTTTAGGCTATGTGGACCTCGTTTAGTGTTGTAAAGTGTATTTAATCACACTTTCACATTGAATTATGTGTCCCAAGCCCTAATTGACCTTCAAATAATCACTAAGAGGACCCTATTAACCCATATTGTGCATCCCAAGGCTTAAATTGATCAAATAAGTGACAAAGTCACAATATAAACCTTATTTCTCAACTTCTTAGCATCTTAGCTGGAAAAATGGCCCCTGTGGAACCCATTCACCATCCATGGTGAATCAGTCGCATCCAGGTGGGACCCATTCACCATGGGTGGTGAATGAGTCCCATTTGGCCCATTTTTTACCTTTGAGCAGAAAAAAATTAAAATTTAAGTTTATTATTTTCACATGTCGGCCTTAGGGATCCATTTTTTGGGATAATGAGGAGTATTTCCTATAAAATAAACTCTCTAAACCCTAAATCACAATTCATTATTCACTATTCATCCATCATTCTTCCATCTCAAGTCAACCAACTTAGGGTTTTATCATTTCAAGCCACCAAGATATCAATTTTTAGACAGTCAAGGGAAGATTCTTCATTATATACTATAGATATTCAAGATAAAACATCATGGAAAGGTAATAAACTCCATTGTTTCATTCCTTCATCATTTTGGTTTAATTACCTAAAAGGGGTTTGACCAAGGCAAACCCCCATGCCCTAACATTCAACATTTCTCTCTCTTGTGTTGTGTGTTTAGAGATTTAGGTCTCTTAGAAGCTTGGAAATCATTAAAAATCAAGTTAAAAAAAAATAGGTCTTATCTTCACTAATCAAGTCCAAATATCAACAAAAACTCACTTTCAGGTTTGGAAATCAGAGTTTCAAAAGTAGACACCTGTAGAGAATCAGAGTGTAGATCGGCAGCTTCGGATTCCACATTTGAATATTCAAAAATTAAAAAGTGGAATTATTTTCCATGAGTGGTGAATGATTCCCACTTCCATTTCAATTTTGAGTTTTCTACATTTTTAGATACCCTTTTGTCTGAAATAGGTTCCGGCACAGTTCTGCAAAACTGGGACTAATTCACCCAGAATGGCGAATGAGTCCCACCAGGCCTAAAAACCAGCATCAATAGCATTCTAGAAGCCATTTCCAACCTCCATCCATATTCCAAGTGCAAACTTTCAATTTCATCAGGTTATGTTGCAATTTGCATTCATTTCTAGGTGTTTTTGCATTATACAATGTGTTTTCAAACATTCTTTGTTTCCTTAGTTTCCATTCATTAATCAATTAATCTTATTACTTTCTTGCATTCAAACATATTTTCTAGGTACATTGCATCCATATTTCATCCATATTACATTGACTTTGAGTGTAGACATGAGCATTTTGGCCCCTCTTTCTCCTTTTAGGTGAAAAACCCTAGAAGTGCTAGAAAGCATTAGGAAGCCAAAAATCCATGTTACAATATTATACTTATTACATTAGGGTATGTGCAGGATCATCATGGAAAAAATAGGCCCTTAAGTGGCGAAAAATTTAGAAAAATTAGAGTTAGGCAACTTGGCGTTAAAATTTGAATAAGTTATCTATATTATTTCAAAAATATGTAAGAATATAATTTGTAGCAATTTGAATGTAGTTTCTAAACTACTAGGTTTATTTAAAAAAGAAAAATCTATTTGGTGAAAAGTTGAATTTCAATACGATAGTACTTAAATTTCAAGGAAAAAATAAGAAGTAGGTGTCTGGACCACCCTAACCACAATAAAATGATAATTATTTTTATAAGATTTTATACATAAGTAGAGGACTCATATCCGAATGTGATGCATATTTTTTGTAATTCTTTTCCAAGTAAATAATTAATTATGATTGTTTTATTACAAATTTTAAAAATATAAAAAGCGTATGTCTAACCACCTTAACTTGGTCAAAACTTCATGAAATTCAATTTTTCTTTTTTAATCCTATTGTATGTGAAGCATAGAATGTGATGGATATTTCATATTCAAAACTGTGATACCGTTTGAAAGCTATAGATGTTTTTCAATCAGCCTATCAATTAGGACTTTAGTCATAATTCAAATAGAAAATGAATAATAATTATTTATTAAATTCAAAGTATAGCATAATTTATATTGGTGGAAATCTGAGAATCTCCTTTAAAACCCTTTTTATTTCATCAATTTTGGGTAAAAAAAAAGTCGTCAGCCACATACCCATCATATTGCCACTTTTTGGCCCATCATGATCTTGCACATACCCATTAGATTTACTTTTAAATTTATTTATATGTGTTTCATGTTATCTTAATTTTATTAAATTAAAATTATTTAATATTTTGGTACATATTAATTGATTCATCCTCTACTACTTACTCTACAATTGACTCATCCTCTATCATTAATCTACTAATTTCCCCCCTCATACAACTATATATTACTAGTGACACACTAAATATTTTTTACCTTTTCTCAGCCTACACACCTCCTTATAGATTATGTTTTTTATGCCCATTTCAATATAATAATTAAACCCACGTAATGTATAACATTTTCATGCCTATTTTCCATTAATATTCTCTACTTGTATTCAGATGGATATAAAGAAGAGTGGTGAAGTCCATAAGACATTTAATTATGTTTTTTTGTCTTCTTTTGAGAAAAAATTATAATGAATTCTTTGTGACAAGAGAAGTTCTCTATGATTGTGTTTTGTGAGGCATAATTATTTTTTCCTATAGTTAAAATTGCCAAAGGGAATATTAGAGTGATCATGTGTGAGGAAAGGAATGATGAAGGCAAGAGAGTGGTCATCAATCCCATGAGAGTGAATATGGAATCCCTTTTTGTGATTCCAACACTACTTACTCTTTTGGTGTATGCCACTTTTTTAATTTTTGTAGTTGAAAAATTAATGTTGATTTGGCATAATGTCAGCATGGTAGTTTTGGGAGTTGTATGTTTTTTATAAAAGGGTAAAACGGGTTTTACAGGGACCCGAAACCACAACGTTTACAAAATAGAAGAGAGGACACCAAAGTCCAACCAAAAAGACCAGCTGGCCAAGGAAAGAACAGCAGCAACCAAATGAAAAAGACCAAAAAGGTCAAACCAAAAGGAACAGCAAAGTAAGCACCAAAAAAACCCCAGGCGTTAATTCAGAGTCTTGAGGATAGACTCCATCTCTGCCTCTAGATTATGCATATCATTGACTCCCTTTTTAAAAGTTTGAATCATCTTCGAAGTAGGGGGTACATTGTGTTTCAGATTGGCTCTGGTTCTTCTGGAAATGCCTACATCTGTATCCTGGCTTTTGTCCTTTGTTTCCTCCAGATCCACCACCAGACAACCCTGCTGGGCTTTATCAAGCTTTTCAGTCATCGCGTTAATGATAATGGCATTGTGTCTTGACATGCGGTTGTTTTGCTCAGCCACGGTTTTGATGGTATTCCTTATGTTGGTCAAAATACTTTTAAAATTTATTTTTGTTAGAATAACTTTAGTATTTTTACCTTTTCTCTATATTTGGTCCTAATATTTGTTGAAAATAATGATAGGTTGGACTATGTATGGCTATTCTTAAACCACAATTAGTTCAATGGTCAAATATTTTCAATGGGTGAAGGTAAAATTTGGTTAATAAAAGTATGACAACTATTTACTAGCTTTTGGTATAGATGATATATAAATTTTTTATTGATTATTTGAATGTTGAAGAGTGTGATATTTAAGTAGAATTTTACTCTATGGAATTTTTAGCAAGAATATGTATGTGTACATGGAAAAAGGTTGTGTTATTCTAAGGTATCTTTTGGTGATCAATATGAGCCCAAGTTTGTAGTGTTTTGGTCTAGAGTTTTAACAAGCTTCATTCTATTTTAATGAGGTGGTTAGAGATAGTTTGAGAGTTTCGATTAAGGGGGGAAAATAGGTTTTGAAGGGACCTAAAACCCTTTACATCAAAATTCTACTGAGACTAAAGCAAAGACAACAAGAAAAAAACAAAATACCAACAACCAAAAGAAGAAAAATCATAGAGGGATCCTATCTCATGTTATTCAAGGTGTTCACCACCTCCATCTCCTTGTTGTAGTGTAGGTTGACCATAGAAAGTAGTTCATTCTTCTCCTCCTCAAAGGTATTTTTCATACTACCCCTTGTCCTGGCACTAAGGCCCTTATCTTCTTTTGTCACTACCCTTTTACCCTTTTCTTTGACAGGATTTTCTTTCACATTTTGACTAGTATACATTTGATCCTCCCTCATATTTTTGATCTTATCCATTAGGACTTTGGGGGAGTTTGCACTAGTCTTGCTAGAACAGTGACTAATTTTCAACATCTTCTAAATGTCACCATCCAATTCTTTGACCTTGTTCTCAGCACCCTAAATGTTTTCTTCATAGTTTTCCATGCCCTAAAGATGATATTCACATTCTTTCTTGAAGTTAGAAATAAAGTTCTCCAAATCAAGAAGCCTATCAATTAACAAGTTAGATGGAGACCCCTTGCACTAGCTAGCAAAGTTCTCTTTAAGAATTTTTATTTTAACATTTATTTTATTTAATTCATTCATGAAACATTTTGCAAGCTTGGAGTTACAAGTTTCCTCACTCCTATCCATAACTAGTAGATCCAAAATGTCCACATTTTCTTCATCAAGATAAGAAAATTCTTCTAAAAGGGTATGAATATTACCTAAACTATATTAGACCTTTCCAAACTTGTTCCCCAAATACCTTGTGGCAACCTCAAAAACCCTTTCTTTTCCTTATTTGAGCTAATGCCAGTATCTTTCACCACCTAAGAGGCATTAATCTACTTGTTTTGGGCATTCTCATCAATCCTCTCTTTACCTTTGCTTGTTACATACCCAATATCCATTTCCGACTATGACTCCTCTTCATCATCCCTAGTGTGAGACCCACCCAACCATAAGCATTATTTTTTGGTCTTCCTTTTAGGGGGAGTCTTCTTCGCGCTACCCTTCCTCCTCCTATGTTGAGTCGAATGCAAAGGAGAGGAAGAAAAAACCTCCACATCTTCATCCGTAGCTTGACAATCCAACTTCCATGAACCTCATCTTCTTAATCATCACAATCCATGTTCATTGAGGACTAATTGACCACCTTAAGTTTATCCCTATTAGTAGAGTCTTTTACTTTAATGGCATTCAAAGGAGAGATTTCCTTGACATATTCCATGATGATAAAAATAAGACCCTCATGAAGAATGAGAATGCTCTAGATTTTTTCAGGTGAGCTTTCATTGAGGGCTCCAAAGAGGCCAACAAAAGGAAAGGAATTTAGACACCAAAAGTTTGTGGCTAAAATGGTTGAGGAAATTGAAATGCAAACAAATAATGGTAGTGGACCACCCATCTAGAGTCACATGTACATCATAATGACTTCAGCTATTTCTACCCAAATGGGTTTGATAGATAACCTATCATAACCCCAAGATGCAAGCTTGATTAGTTTTTTCTTCTCATCAACTTTGAAGAATTGATCCATGGAATCATCATCTCCTTTTTGGTCTTTTAAGAAATTGTGCCACTATAATTGTAGCCCAAAAATTTGGGCCAGCATGAACTCCTTTGTAATAGAAAACTCCACTTCAATCACCCTTAAAGTTCTATTGTGTCGACCTTTCACATAGAGCTTCAAGGCTTAATTGTGAAACCCATGAAGCCTCTAAATATATGGGGTGAGACCTCCCTCTTCCAAAATTTTCAAAACATTACTTTTGTTTCTCCATCCATCGCATGAAATGGGCTCAACTTTGTTGCAGTTTTCCTCCCATTCTCTCACTGGGTTTCCTTCATTACAAAATCTAGAGACTTCTATTAATGAACATTGCACAGGGAATGGGCTCAAAAATAGCCACAAAATGTGTGAATATTAGTTTGACAGTTCGTAAAATAAATATGATCATTTTTCATATATTTGCAGTAGAATCACATAACTAGAAGTAATTCTAGCAAGATAATATATCATCAAGCGTAAACTTAGTTTTGAAGATTATTGTAATATGGCTTTTGAGTTAATAAAGTTTGAAATGGATAATTCTTTTATTTTGTGAATGAATTTGGTCAATCGTAAGTTATCAAAATCCATTCTTAAAGACATTTGTTTTCGGATTTTGGATACATAACCTAAGTTATAACAAGCCAACAAATAAACATGTAAATTCTTAATTATATTGAACTTAAAATTTAAAATTAACTTTATAGTCTAAGTAAATTATAGATTTATAATGAACTTTTTTTATTATTTTTAAATTTAAATTAATTTATAATTTAAACTATTCTAAAATTATATTCAATAACCATTTTTTTTTTGCTTTTAGTTTATTACTATAACTTGCATTATATGCATCTAGTTAGGATAATCTATGATAGTTATGCCAATTAGTCATATGACCATATATTATGCACTTTATTAACACTTATCTAGTCTTAGTTAAGTCACATTCTATATATATAATGCTAGTTCATCTAGTTATCTCTAGCTATCACATGCATGTCTATCTTTAGTTAGATTCCTCTTTTATTTTAACTAGTTTTCGTCATTCATTCTTCTTCTTTTTTTGCTTTAGATAAGTATAGGATTCTTTTTTATTTTTTAATCATCTCTTTTGCACATCATATCCTTCAATAAAATAGCATTATTTTATATATTGATCTTCTATTATTTTGTGCTCTCTTTAACACTCTTGATCATGAGTGGCTATCTCAATGGCAAAATCTAACCATAAGTTTATAGTTATAACTAATTAAAAGCTCAAGTAATAAATTTAATGGTTATTTTATTTTAATTTTTGAATATAACTATATATTTTTAAATTCAAAAAAATTATAAAAATATAAACAAAATATTTTAAAAATTAAAAAGGAACAAAAGGAAATTAAATCTTAAAAAGAGAGAGAAATATGATTAGATAGATACTTAGAAGTAAGTGGTTGGGAGGAAAACTGAAAGTATCTCTTGCATAAGGGGGGGAAACATTGACACGAGTCAATAGAACAATATTGTCACACATTATGTCAATATGTATCACCAATCTCCATATATATAGTCAAGTGGGTTTTGATATATAGACAATAATCATAGAAGTGAATGAAACTATGTAGTAAAGGAGGAAAGTGGGATTTTTTCAAATATAGAAATGCATAAAAATTATTATTAAGCAATATAATTTTCCTATGAGATTCCAAGCTTAAAAAATATTAAAAATATTGTCATACACAATAAAATATCATTTAATTGTCATAATTATTTCATTTCATAAAAAATACTCTTCTCAATGCAATAAAACACTTTCAATAGATAATCATTTGTATTCATATTGATAAACCAACTACACCTCTAAATAGTGTATGTATTAGTATATAATCAATGTTTTTGATAAAGGGTAAAACGGGTTTTACAAGGACCCGAAACCACAAAGCTTACAACATTAAAAATAGGAAACAAAAGTCCAATAATAAACACCAGCTTCACAAAAGGTAAAGACCGAAGCAAGCAGCAGCCAACCGCAATAGACCAGAAAGGTCAAGCAAAAAGAGCCAGTAGAGTAGACAACAAAAAACCGGCCGCAATTAACCCAGAGTCTTAAGGACAGACTCCGTCTTTGCCTTCAAGTTCTGCATGTCATGGACTCCCTTATTAAAAATTTGAATCATCTTTGGAGTAGGGGGATCCTTTCTCTTCATATTGGCTCGGGTTCTCTTTGAAATGCCAGCATCCATCTCCTGGCTTTTATCCTTGGTTATTAGTATATAATCAATGTTACATTAATATTTACACCATAAATCTTTGGAAAAGTCCATGAAAACTAGTAGAAGAGTGACAAAGTCGCCTAAATGTAGTAGATTGATCTTATTTTGGAGATTTTTTTTTGGGTCAATTTTTATAGGATTTTTTTTTAATCAAGTGTTGAATTTCAAAGTCAACTTTCTCATGAGACAAAATTGCATGGAATTTATCTATTTTTCATTTTGAGCATCACTTCAATATAATGAATGCTAAGTGGCCTATAAATTCCCATAACATATGAGTTTATATGGACAACTATTTATTAAATATGGGTCAATGAGAGTTTGGCTCAAAACTATGTAGTTGAATCCTAATCAAATAATATTATTTGACACATTATAAAAACAACTTCTACTTGTCTTTGGAGGAGCTAGAAGAGACTTATAATGAATGACTCATAAGGTGCAATAGTTGCTCAAGGTTTTTGCAAATGAGATATGGAGTTAAGTGGGCTTGATCTTGGGAAAAACTCTATGCTAAAGCACATTTGAGATAGAATAGTAGTAGGATGGATGAACTCTCTGAAATCATGATGACTAACCACTTTGAGTATCACCTAGATGCAATGAGTGCAAAGTGAAACATTCATGCTTATGAGAGGTGAGTTTGTGTGAACCACTACTCATGAAATATTGGTCAATGTTTACCTAAAAACTATGAATTTGAATCCTCATAAAACATTAAAATTTGATATATTACAAAATTATCCCCTGCTTGTGTTTGGATGAGCTAGTGGGACTCTATGATGAATAGTTTATAACACACAATATTCACTAAAGATTTTTCAAATGAGATGGCAAGCTAAGTGGGTTTGATCTTTGGAATACTTCATGGTTAAGCATGTTTAAGTTAGAGTAGTTCTAGGATGGGTTACCTCCTAAGAAGTCTCAATACTTCACTCCTATAAGCATCACCTAGATGTAGTTAGTGATACGTAAACAATTAATGTCCATAATAGAGATTGTGGTGAACCACTATTTTCTAAATATAGATCAATAAATGTGACACAAATACTACACAATTAAATTCTATAAAATATCATAATTTAATACACTTCAAAAGAAATATCTCTAGCTTTTCTTCAAAAGGTAAAGAGATCGTTTGAATATTTGATCAAACCTTTTTACGAGCGTAATATATAAATATGATCATTTAGCCATCCAATTTAACACTACTCATTGAGGGCTAAGTTGGAAAATTATGATGGATTTGTGCGCCGTTCAAGTCAATATTTAAGGGTCAATATAAGGATCTCATAGAGCAGGTATGAGTGTTTGATTTCGTCCTTTAAAATATAATATGCTCCACTAAAGTTGTAAAGTCTAACCTCATTTTGTGGAACAATGTGTTATTGACCGGGAGTCCGAATGAGACGTAAATAGATTTCAAGTTGGAGGGCTGATCATATTGGTAAAAGCACGAGAAGAAAATATCACTGTATATACTATTTAATCATCTTTACATTTTGTAATCTCCAAATAGCATTCTATGGTTCATTTTTCCATCAAATTATTCAACGTAATTCATTTTACTCTTGAGATATTAGGCAAATTATAAGTCTTCTGTAAGAGATTAGTAAAAGTAGAGACTATTTATGTTCATTGAAAATTCAATGGTCAAATCTTTGAAGGAGTGTTGACTTGGTCACGCTTTCCAAAAAATTGCTTTGAAAAATATATGTTCATCATGTCATAGTCTTTGGACTCCAACAAAAAATGTTGCGAGACTTAATTCAGGGAATTGCTTATATATCGTATTTCACAGGCTTTTGTCACAAATTATTTGAGGAGAATACAAGGCTTTTGATATCATAGCAAAAGCAGCGTTGAATCTTCTCCCTAACACAACATGACAAAACGATCGAGAGAATGTATGGAATTGGACGTGCACACAATGTTTGTGACTGCAGATGAATCCAACTTTCGAAATATTGTACAGCAATTGACAGGAATGCCAACGCCCAACAATAATTTAGCTAAGAATGCAGAGTTAATTGAAAGGCCCAAGCTTTTGAAGCCCGTAGCTACAAGACCCACGGTCAAGAAATTATGTGGTAACACTTGCTCATGGATTAATTCAATATGTTAAGATATCCCTCCTATTTTAAGACCACCTTTGTCTGAAAAAACTTCATTAATCTACAAAACAGCAGTGAAGGATGAGGAGGACGTCAAGATGGATGTTGACAATGGCTTACTTAGTTTGGATTGGGATGAAATCTGGGAGGAAATAAAAGAAAATATATAGATCAGAAGCTCTGCAACTCCATGTTAGATATGGTCAACTGTGACGGGCATCAATCCCATGCTTAGGCTATTAAATGGACTTCTGTTATCTTCTTTGCAGAATTTCTTATTGCCTTTTCCCACGTATATTTATCTCTTTTCAGACAAGAAAAACAAGTCAGACCATTCATTCGTTTAATTAGCTGAAGGAAATTAAATTATTCCTTCTCTTTATCTAGGAATTCTTTTGGCAGCCAAAAATTTAGCTCTGTTACTTGGTTGAGCCATGTCTTTGGCTATAAATTGAAACTGAACTTGTATTTAGAAAACGAATAGTAAATAGTAGCAGGATTTGGTCAATGGGTTTGCAATGAGGTTTATTTTGACATTTGAGCCACCAGATAGCTATGCATTTATTTGAAATCCTCATTTAAGTTTTAAAAAGAATTTAGTCAATGCTCGGTTCTCTTGGTGGGAAAGGAAAGACTAATAAATTTTAAAATTTTATTCTATAAAAGAAGCAGGTTATGAAATTGATGTAAAGTTTTTTTTATAAAAGGGCTTGATTTGTGGCATATTATTCGTGCATGTTAATTTTGAAAGTAAGTATTTTATTGTCTTATTAAGAAAAATAAAGAAAAAAAACAATCATATGGCAAGTAATAATAAATTGAACTATTTTCTAATAGTTATGGGTATGTGTGTTGGGTGTAATTTAGTTGGTGAAAAAATAATTAGTTAAGAGTTTCTAAAATATATAATTTAATGAGATTTTGTAAGTTTAATGTTAAGTTATTTTTGGTCATATTTTTAGAAATAGTTAGTTTGTGATATGTTGATTAGATTGTGTTAATTTTATTAGTATCATTTTTTTTTTATATTAACAAAAATAAAGAGAAAAGATAGAGCCAACTAAATAACAAGTAGGAAATAATTAAATTGTTTGTTAAATTTTATGGGTATGTAAATTGGGTGCAACTTTTATGGGAATAATGTATTGAAAAGATTAAACTACCAACAAATTTGTGAAAATGTATAAATTAACTAGATTTTTGAAAGTTGACTTTATTTATTTTATATATTTGATTATTTGTTGAAATATAGTTATTTATTGACATGTTCATTGATCTATACTATTATTTTTTAGATTTTCTTTAAGATTTGATTATGAAAAATAAGGGGAAAAAGGTAGAGTCAATCAAATGGCATGTAGAAAAAAATCAAACTCTTATATTATGTTTATGGATACGCATTATGAGTTGGTGATGATGTAGCAAAAAAATAGTTAGTTTGTGACATATTGATTTATTTATGCTAATTTTTCTTCTAGATTATTTTAAATTTTTTATTAAGAAAAGTTAAAGAAAATTTGCAATGTAGCTAAAAAAGAAAAAATCTATTGCTCTGAAAAATAAATACAATGTAGCAAAAAATTGGTGTGTTTTCTAATATTTATGAATGCCCAAATTGGTGGCAACTTGACTAGCGGCCAACTTATGAAATTAATATTTTTTCTAAGTTCTACTTCATATAATATATGTCATATTTTGTATTTCCCTGCTAACATGACTACAAAGTGTGGTGGCATGTAAGAGGTTCAAATAGTACACAAGAGGATGAAATCATGGGAAAAAGAGACATGTAAGGTGTGGGATTGTATTGAGATATATTTGTAATCCTTTTATAAATTTAAATTTTTGCATGGAAAGGGTTCTTCAAATGTCATTATTGAAAATAATTTTTTATAAGATGAGTGTTAGAATTTGACGGTTCATTATTATTTTATACAATTATTGTTTACATGTCATGTCATTTTATACAATTATTATTTTTGACATGTCATTTTGTAAATGCTTTTTTAGGTGTGTGTTTCTCATGCATAGAAACCATATAATTCTTGTAACATATATGTAGAGCTAATATAGTTATTTTTACAATTTAAATTTTGCAAACTTTTTTCATACATATATGTCATTGTTTTTGTTGTTACTATTATTATTATTATTCGATATAGTTGTTATTTCCATTTGTAACATCATAAATTGTATTCCTTAAGGTGAAAGTACAATTCACGCTCTATTTAGATCTTTCTTTAATATCATCTTCATTAATGGATTTTAGATATTCCCTACTCTTGACCTTTTTATCAATCTAGGACAATGTGTTAGTTATACTCTAAAAAGTGTATTTGCCGATCATATATCACCAAATTGGCCATGAAAAGTGATCATTTTTTGGATAAGTCTTGATTAAGTAGACCATAAACTTCTAAATCATATTTGAATGTGTGTGAAAGGGCTAGATAGGGGTGCTAGCACCCTAGTCTAGGTGTTTTTCCTAAAAATTGTAATTTTCCATTTTTGTTGGTCTCTTATTTGAGAGATGTAAATTCAAATTTGGGTCTTGGAAGTAATTATTTCTAAAAAATTAAAATTAAATGAGTCTGCCTATAATTCAATTTATTCCTATATTCCACTATAAATATAATAATTATTATTTCAAATTATAAGGAAGAAATTACAATTACAGTTAGGCTCTACCAAAATATATCTATTTTTACAAATTTACGAAGTGAAAATTTCAAAATTATTCAAGCTACCACAATGAATGGATTTTGATGCTAATGGAAGGACATGATGGAATAGAGGTTTTGAAGATAGATTTAGTTTCTTTCAAGAACCTAATGACTTGCTTTTAGATTTTTCTCATCTCGATAATTTGATCTACTTGCTCCCCTAAGCAAGGTATTTATGCATTTGGATTTTTCCCTAAGGTATTTTACTTTCTCTTGGGTTGATCTTGTTCATGTCATTTATGAATCCTTCTCTAACACATATGAGTATGGTTTTTTTATTAGTTTAGCTCATTATAGCCTTAGACACGCTTAAGGTTAAGAGCACACTAATTTTATCAGTCAATCAACTGGTTATTCATGGAGGTAGAAATATCAAAATGAGGGTTTGGTTGAGGAAAAATATTATATAGCCACCATTTCCCCCTCTTTGTTATGATTTTACATGTTTAGATCTAAAGATAACAATTTATAGAATGAAATAACATAGTGCAAATTTGTAAGCTACAAATTGGGATCTACAATACTTAGTCAAGGGCACCAGTGCCCCTGACCCCCTAATTTAGCTTCAAAATTTGTAGGATAGGTGTAGAAAAATCTTCCCTTCTCATATTTGTTTTCAATTGTGGCTTTTAAATTTCATTTATGTGGAAAAAATGCATTTTTAGGTTAGGTTGGATAGTTAAATAGGTCAATTAATTCACATGAGATCCAATAAATTTTTAAGGAAACAAAAGAACCAGATCCAAGATAGATTGGCTCTCCTTTTAGGCTGTTAGCCAATATTGTCAAATTGTTAGCTTGGATTCTAATGTTGAATGGAAGAAAGATTGATCTTAGTAATCTATTCATTAGCTCTAGAAAATCTCTTTCTCCATCACATTTTGGTGAACTCGACATATCCTACACTAGATAAATCTTTTGATTCATATTACATGTCCATTAGGGTTTTGTTGTCAATTTGTTAGGGTTTTTTTTGTTGTACTATTGGTTTTTATGCAAATCCTCTCATCCTCTCATTATTTTTACAGTCAATTATTTATGAAAATCCACTTTTTTTCAAAATTTAGTATCAATTTATACAATGTTATGCTATTGAGTTGCACCCACATTCCTAATGAGTAATTCAATATAGCAAGATCACTCTAATGTTTGCATTGAAATTGGCATTTAGGATTCGATTCATGTTTTATGTTTTCAATTATTTTATTTTTTTAATTTCAAATTCATGCATATAATTTATACTTTTTTTCTACATAAAATATTTTTTATGTGGTTGATTGTTTATTGATATTAGGAAATATGCATGCCCTTGATCAAGCCCCTAAGATGTCAAGTTAATGACTTTTTAAAATGATTGAGGATAATAGGAAAGCATGTAAGGGATACCTTAGATGACAATGTAAAAAGAATATAGAATGATAACTATTTCATTGAGTGCTCTTAAATTTTTAATGAATGTATTTTTCAATAATTTCTATTTGTTACATTTTTATAAAAATAAACAATGATTAATCCATAACGTTGTGGTTTCGGGTCCCTGTAAAATCTGTTTTACCCCTTTTATCAAAAACAATGATTAATCCATAAATATAATGTCAAAGGTGGAAATTAATGTATTGCACTTTGCATCTACAAATGATACTTAATTATACGGCTTATATTAGTCCTGAATTTAATTTAAAAATATAAGTTCAAAACAAAAAAAAGTCATTCACAAAATTAAGATAATTTAATCTTATAAACTATAGATCAGTCTAAATAATAAAAAATAAAAAATATTTAAAAACAAATAAAGATAAAATCAAATAAAATTCAAATTATTTACAAATAATACCAGTGTCTTTACATAAAAAATAGTAACTATGTTGAATCACTTCAAAGCAAAGGATTTAAGGAAATTTGACTTCTTCCTACACAAGCTTGCATGGTTATAGATTATATAGGAAGTCACCCCAAGAAGAATAAGGAATGCTATGCAAAATTGAGATCTCAAAATGTTACATATTTATGTTAAGCCCCACCTTGTCTTCTAGATCTCAAAATGTTACATGTTTATGTTAAGCCCCACCTTGTCTTCTAATTTGCAAATGACATTAAGTACTTATTTATGTCATTTGATCTCCCTTTATATTTTTAAAGTAATTTAAATGGTTTAAATTACTTTAGATTTTTCTAATTGTGACAGTAAAATTGATTATAGAATACTATAAATTAGATATAATTTTTATTATAAGATTTCAATTATTTTATGATAAAAAATAATATTTTATTTGATATTAATTTATAAAAATGATTGAAAATTAATATTCTCAAATCTTCCAATTAAAATTATATATATATATATATATATATAGAATTAAGTGTAGTTTCCATTTAACATAAGATAAGAGCAAGGAAATAATATTCAATGATATATCATATGAATATTAATCGAGATCCTAAAAAGTACCCGAAAAAAAAAAGAAAAAAGAAAAAAAAAGAAGAAGTATAAATTATAGAACATTTAAAAAACACCACTAGGAGTATGCCCCTATCGTGTATTAGTAGAGTGCGTCATATCGCTTATGTCATCTCCATTACGTCATACGCCACGCCGACCGCTTATAAAAGTGTATTTAAACTACAGAATAATTTTCACATGTATACTCTCGTGAACGCCCAAGAAAATGACCCCAATTTCTACTATTGAGGCGGCGGATTCCCTCGTTAATAAGCAAGAACGCAACCAGAGACGCACCCGTGAGTTTGACCTGACGACACTCAATTACCAGTTTTCTATCAAATGAAAATTACTCTACAATTGCAAAAACATCGCATTTAGCGCCCCATCTGCCAAACCCTAATACTGCAGAAAAGAGGGAAGAAAAAATCAAAGAGGCAACGGAAAAGCCTCTCTTCTCTTCATTTTTACCTCTTCTCATCCCCCTCCTCTCCTAACACCGCCCGTGGATAGTTTAAACGCACCCTGAGGATGATCTCAATACTACTCTTGTGAGATTTTCCAAATTTGTGGAGGAAGATAGTTCATTGATGTCCGGACAATGGGGGATTGAAGCGAAACTAGTACAGATGATGCGCTCTCAAGACTGTTATTGTTATTCGTGGTAGAAGACAGTCAAAATCATGTCAACGCTTGAGGTATGCAGCGATTATTGTTAGTAGAATTACTATTTATTTGTTCTGTAGTTACATCTTTACATCTAATAGTCGTGCTTTTCATCTACTTCATTAATCAGATCAATAATGTTTTAATGAAATTTAAAAGTCTGATCTTTCCTTTTAGTCCTTGTATGTTTAAATTTTTTTAAATTGAACTTGATCTGTCCATTTGATACTGATACAGATAGTTGTATTAAATATTTCGCATAAACTAGTTTTAAAAGCTAAGCAAGCGTAGTACATACGGCATTTTCCATTCTATTCATGTTTGCCAATTGTAGTAACAAGTCTGTCGCTTTTACATTCTCTTCTATTTATTTTCGCTTTGCTCGGCCATTTTGGGATTTTTTTTATAAGCATGTTTTTTGAATTTAAAATATGAACACGATTGGGTGGGATCAAATAGAAAGTATATGATCTTAAATATGTTTATTTTAGAAACTATTCATATAAAGTTTTGATTAGAATAAAGTTTTGAAGGGTCAGTATCCATATAGAGGGGGCTCACCAGAAGTGCCACACTCAGAAACAAAAAGAAAAACAGCTACAAACTGATCAGTAGTAGAAAAGAAAAGACAACATAGACATAACCAGCAAGGGATATGACCAACTATTTTCATTAAAACAATATAAATATATTAAGTTAAATTAATTAATATTTAAAATATTTTAAAACAGACATAATACTTAAATATTTATATTTCTTTAATAGAAATAAATTATTTATTTTAATTATTGATATTTAATTAAACAAAAATCATTAATTATTTTTATTCACATTAAAATTATTTTTTCTACATATTTAAATAATTTAGTATTTTTATTTTATTTTATTTTATCATAGAATTATTTTATTTACATCTTTAAATAATTATGTATCTATATTTTAATGTAAAACTGTTTTATATATTATATGTTTTATTTACTATATATTTTCTATATTTATATTTCAAAGCTAAATATTGGTTCTAAATATAACAATGGCATTTATAGGTTAACATACTTTAAAATAAAAAGTTTAAAGTATAAAAACTAAACATAAAGGAAAAAAGACATTTAGATATGTAATTAAATAATAAATAAATTTTGATACTAATACTAAAATGTGTATTATTTGATATTGAATATTTTTACTTGTGTTTTTTAATGAAATAAAAAAAGCATAATATAGTAGGGTTAACTATATAGATTTATGTTAGGTCTATAATTGTGAAAATGAATTATCCATATGAAAATGACTTCATGGTTTATGTAATTGTCCTTTGAATTTACCTAATTTACTTCTATTTCTTCTAAATTTTCTAGCATTTGGAGAATATTGGTATTTCAAAATACCTAAGAAGGGCTATTGCAATATTGTTAGGGGACATGTCTTCTTAGGCCAGCTTATATAATTATGTGTAAATAATTGAGGAAAACACTTTTCAATCATTCATATACTCATAGGATAATTATGCAAATATAGATTCTTTTTATTGCATCATTTAAAATGATTTTTTACTTAAATTTTAGTGATGTGCAAATATTATTCAAAAGGTGTGATGTAGAGGTCCTAAAATGTGTAAAATAACATATTAAAATCCTTTAAAAATAATTTCATAACAATAAATTATAAAAAAATTATGTTTAGTTGGTCTTTGATAGTAAAGAAAGGGTAAGAGTTGACCAATATTTAAATTTGAGAGGATAAGTTTATAATTGAGTAAATCATTAAGGATGTAGAAAGGGTCACAACAATGTGGCTAGTAAGGACATAGGGATACCTACATAGAAAAGTGTGGTTGACTCTTAGATAAGATGAAGATTGAGCTATGTGTACATATGAATAAGGTAATGGAATGTGTATGAGAAAAAAACATAAATTGTATGGAAGAAGTGATATCACTTTTCACAAAATTATGCAAATTATCTATATGTAAATACATTCAATTATTACTAACAAAATAGGCACAAAATGGAAAATGACACAGGTGTGCATTTTTTCTTATATTTCTTTGAGAACTCAAAATATAAACTATTTCAAAGATATGCATAAGCACACTCTTCTACATTTTATTTTAAATTAAAATCACATACATCACCTCTATTGAGTTTCTAAATATTTGGATAATAGTTAAATTTTGAAACTATAGTCAAACATATTTTTCTTTATCAATTGAGCTAGTCCATAATAAAAGTAAAAACATGTATCCTTAATTCAAATTGCATATGCATTATTTTTTACCTACAAAACAAAAAATAAATAGTGTGGAAGATCAAGTAATTCATTGGCCATAGTTACAACATATCAAATGTTGATATGAAACATTCTCAACTATATAATTTATAAGCATAAAAAATCTATCTATTTAATTTGTCATCTTCATATGTGTCAAAGCATAAAAATATAACATTAGGCACATAATAATAAATACATAATCCATGAACTCACATCACTTGATGATGTTCTTTCTATTAGTTGAAATAGTATAAAAATATTAAACACATGAAATATTTACGTCAAAGTATCAAATATATTTATGCACTTGGTTTAAACAAGTAATCTAATTTTAATTAAAAATATATATATTTAATACATGTCACAATTTAAATAGTACTTCTACTTAATGACTAAATGGGATACAATCCCATATCCATAATTATTTTTTAAAGCTTCATTAGAGCATTATCTCTATCTTTATACTAAAATTTTGTTCCTCTATATACTAGAATAATAATGAAGATAAATGTGCTCATTATCAACAAAATTAACAATTTAATGTTAATGAATTTGAATATGATTTATCATGATATAATATCTTCTCCCCCCTCTTGAGTGCAATCTCATTATCATATAAAATTAGGTTTGTGTTGTTTAATTAAGTTTTATGTTAATAAATTTCATTTATATTTAAATTATCTCGTAATCTATTTTAAAAAATTCTTTATATTCCTCGTTTATGGAAGATAAACAAAATATATATGCTTTAGATTTTTTATGTAATAAAAAATAGATAGTATGAGTGCAAACATAGAAATAAAGAAATCAATGCAAGAGTGTTGGAATGTGTCATTAGGTTTGTATTTTTTCATTACCTTTAATTTCTTAGGTATTTATTTTTAATAACAATTATTATTCACCTAAGATGATTTAATTAAATGAAGTCCATTTACCAACTTTGACATGATCCTCTATCTCCATCCCTTCCCTATGATAATTCTTTGATCTTTGTATATGGCCTTACCCTTAGTGGGCTCTCATGTTTCAACTTAGATGATCTAAAATCCTCAAAGATCTAATCAAATAATGATATTATGTTATAAAGGATAAAATTTTACCCAATGATATTATGTGCATCTTTGTTGGCATGCAAATTTATATTCTACATAATGTGATTGGGAGTCAGAAGTGAACCTCTTTGTAGGTAATAGATATTATTGTTTCTTATTGATAGGTTCACCATGCAAGTGATTTTGGGCTCATTGATTTACATTTAATTGGAGGAGCTACACATCCATAATAGTTTTCAAACTTTTTGTATCTTGTTCTTTTCTATTATTTGAACCATAGACACATCATCCTTTATTGGCTAATTATTTTTTTTACCCATGTGAGATAGTGTGATGCCATCAAATTACTACATGACATGTCTATGTATCTTTGTATGTGCTAGTGGGTTGTAGGATCTTCTCTCTATGTTAGTTTTTTTTGGAATGATTATCTTTTTTCAATTGTTGAACATAGTATTGCCCACAAGTTGTTGATTTGTATTTTGATATGATGTTAAAGGATCTTACTATTAGTGTAACACTAAAGTGTGGTAGAGAATGTAAATATTTTCTTCATTTATGCCATTTCTTCAAACATGTGATTTTTACATATGAAAAATGGGCCACTAATTATGTGTATTACCATTATATCATTAGAATCTATGGAACTACTATATCTTGGGATAATATGGTGGATCATCTAGTTGGCACAATCCCAATGAGTGTTAGAATTCCTTTATCTCTCCTAGGTTTACACCATCCATTAGATTTATATGTAGTGTGATCTATGATGAAAAAATCCCTTTATGTTTCAAGCTAATATGTTAGGCCCACCTTCTTCAGTTAGTAAGTTGTTTTCCATGTCACCTACAAATGTAATGTATCCTCCTCTAAAATGCTCATGATTTATCATATTTTGTAATCTATTGTAATTTTTCTATCTATTAGATCTATTTTACTTGAATAGCTCCCAAACCTCCTTAATAAAAATTTTCAAAGTCTCACATTACACTACTAACTATAAATGAGCTAGCTCACCAATGGTGTTCCCCTCTTTGTTCTTTATGTGTACACATCTACTTATTTCTATAATATTGGTCCCATGAGCTTTTGTGTGTATTGATGATATCATGCCAAATATGGAACTATTCAATCTTTGAGCTAATTTGTATCAACCAAGGGTTCATACATATATCTCAGATTGAGTTATTATTGTTATAGTGTAGGGTTGTTGATGCAGACAAGACTTGGGGGTCTTATCAAACTATCCAATCTTGCAACCTTAACATGTCACCCATTCCAAATTAACATATAAATAGAAAAATAATATGAAACATAGATTTATTTCAATGTTCATACACATTCATACATGAAAATTACATATATGTAAGATTTAACATTGAATAAAATTCAGAAATTTTTACAAGCTTCTCTAGACACATCTTGTCTATGATACTTCAAATCTTCATGTCTTCAAACCTTCTTGTCTTCACTCATCTTATTAAATTTTATTTTTCTCTTCATTATCCCACTCTCATGGCTACCTTGAACATGTACAATAGACCTGAAAAATCCTTTTTCTCTTATTATTTTCCTCTTCTCTTCACAAGCTAGTTTTCTATACTCTCTCTTGTGCAACTGTCATGAGGAATCTGCAAGTTCTTTCTCCAACTTTGCTGCTATTTATTGCTGCCATTTTACACCATTGAAGGATGCATTTTATATGTTTGTAAACCCTTACAAAGCACCAAATAGTGGCACCCAAATATGCTCTTTCATTTCCTCAACTCGAGCTTCAAAATTCCTTCACAAAGGATGAAAAAAAGACATAGTTTGCTTCAAAAATGTGTTTTTAATATTACTTTGCCATATCAAACATCTTGCTGATGTAGATTCCCTTGTAAAATGAAGAAAATACAAAACCAAGTCGTGCTCCTTTGGTAATTGAAGATTCACTCATTATTTTTCCAAAAATTCACTATATTTCCCTACATTTTAAGTACCCAATAAGACAAGAATGGAATGTCAAAAGTCACTTTCCTTATGAAACTTCTATAAGAATCCAAAATGATAGAATGAATATCAATTCTCATTTTCAAGTTCCATTTAATATCCCAATGGACCCCTTTAACCCTTCAAGCCTTAAAATAGTACAATAAATTTAAAATCACATTAAACACATTGTTTGCCTCTAAATTTGTTGAAATGAAAATCTGAGTATTGGTAAATGAATTTTTTATCTTTCAAACATAATACAAAATGCTTTTGAAGCTCCAATCCACACCAAAATGCAAAATTAAACATGAAAATAAAATACGATTTTTTTTTTTGGCTGATATTGATTGCTAATTTTATCGGATTCTCCTGCATTAATAGTGTAGAGCATCCATTCTTTTTGAGATGAGCAAATCTCACACTCCTTGATCTCAAGCTATACTTGTGATTGACCAAATGAGGCACTCTAAGAAATCTTAGTGTTATTCATCATAGAAGACCGTCGAAATCATGTCAACAATTGAGGTATGTAATGATTAATGTTAGTAACATTTTATTTTTATATAACTACAGCTTTACACGCAATAGCTGTACTTTGCATCTACTTCATTCATCAGACCAATAATGTTTTATTGAAAATGCAAAGTCAGATTCAGTCGTCAATCTCCATTTAATCCTAGCTTGTTAAAACATTTTAAAATTAATCTGTCCATTTAATACAGATAAGGTGGCTGTATTAAATATTATCCATCAAATAGTTTTAAAAGCTTTGCAGGCGTGGTTCATACGAAATTTTCCATTAATTATATTAACAAATTCATCGCTTTTAAATTCACTTTTATCTATTTTCGTATTCGCTGGCCGTTTCGATTTTTTAATAACTATGCTTTTTGAAATTAAAATGTGAAATGATTGCGTAGGGTCAAATAGAAAGTGTAATGATAGAATCATAGATATTAATACCTAGATCTAAAATACACAATATCAACAAAATAAACATTTTCTTAGTACGTAGTCTTAGATATTTTAAATACATGAATTTTATGAATGTTAAAAATTATTCATATTAATTTTTTTAATAATTTTAAATAGATGTATTTATTATACTATATTGTTTCAATGAAAATAATTTTTTTATTTTAAGTATAGATATTTAGTTAAATAAAAGAATAAAATTATGTTTTTTGATTATTAATTTTATTTTTTTACATATTTATTAAAAATTTAATGTCTTTATTTCATTTTATTATTAAATTATTTTATTTACATATTTAAAGAATTAGATATCTTTATGTTGTTATATAATTATTTTATCTATTATTCAATTTATTTACTCTAGAATTAATATCTTTATATTTAAAAGATAAATGTTGGTTCCAAATACCTTTTTTCATGATCATGACTTGAAATGTTTCTCTCTACAATCGTTATATCTCTCAACATAATAAGAAAAATTAATTTAGGTCAATAAGACAATGGTATTTATAAGTTAACCTATTTTCAAATATTAAATTTTAAAGCCTAGAAACAAAATGTGAAGGAAAGAGGTATTTAGTTCTATAATTAAAATTATTTTATGATTTGGTATGAAACATTTCTATTTGGATTTTTTGTGATAAACATATCTTATTTATATTTTGGAGGGTCAATTCTATAGATTTTGATCATATCTATAGTTGTAAAAATGGCTTATGCATATGAAAATGACTTGATAGTATGTGTAGTTGTGTTTTTCCTATTACCTAATTTACCGAGCTATTTCTTCTAACTTCTCTAACATATTGGGATTGTTAGTATTTCAAAATAAATAGTAAGAAATATTGTGATATTCTTAGGGGACATATCTTCTTAGGCCACTATACAAAATTATGTGTAAATAATAGAGGACAACAATTTTCAATCATGCACAAGCTCCTAGAATAATTATAAAAATATAGATTCCATTTATTGAACCGTTTAAATTATTTTCTTACCTAAATTTTTTTGATAGAGTAAAATAGGTTTTAGAGGGACCCGAAACCACAAAGCTCACAAAAATAAGGAAAGGAAATGAAAGTCCAACAGAAAACACTAGTTGCTAGAAAGGAAAAGGACGGAGCAAACCGCAATCAACTGTAACAAACCTAAAAGGTCAAGCAAAAATGGCCAGCAGGGCAGACAACAAAATCGGCCACAACTAACCTAGAGTCTTGAGGAAAAACTCTGTATCCACCTCCAAATTCTGCATGTTATGGACTCCCTTTTTAAACATTTGAATCATCTTCGGAGTGGGGGGGCCTTTCTCTTCAGATTGGCTCTGGTTCTCTTTGATATGCCAGCATCCATTTCCTGGCTTTCATCATTGGTCTTCTCCAAGTCCACCACTAGAGACCCTTGTTGGGCTCTATCTAACTTCTAAGTCATAGCATTAATAATAATGGCGTTGTGTCTAGCCATTCAGTTGTCTTGCTCAACAATAATATTGATGGTGTTCCTCATATTCTCAACCTCAATTTCAATCTTTTTGTTATTGTTAGCATGGTGTCGAGTTTCTTTGTTGAGACCATGATCTCCACGATCCACATCTTTCTTTTCAATCGCAACAATCTTGGCTCCCAGCTCTTCCAACTTGCTTTGAAGAGCCCAATTTTTTATCTTTAACTCATTAATTTCATTGAAAGTCCATTCCAAAAATTTGAAATGGGAATCAACATTATTTTTGGCTAAATTTAGAACATCCAAAGTGGGATCCTTTCCAGTGTTTAAACATGTTTTTTCAAGGTCAGGAGTAACAGGGGACCCATCTCTCATAGATCTTTCCAACAATGGCTCAACACTTGACTTAGTATTATTGGCACGAGACGCCTCAAATTCAGGGGAATCTTTAGAATAGGAAACAAGATTTTTAGCTCGAGGGTTCTTATCAATAGTACTGGTCTTGAAGGAGGGGCTTCCCAGCTCAAACTTAGTACGAGCCTTATCAGAAAAAGGGATAGGGTTTTTTTGGCCAGAAAGGATAGCATGCGGGCTAAGGACAGTTTTGGCCAGACTAAGATTGGGCAAACAGTGCGAACAACTAGGCTTAGTGTCTTCTTCCTCAAAATTAGGAAGGGTTTCCATATTAGCGGGGATGGGAAAATTTTGATAATGCTCAACAATCAACCTAATCAGCCCTATATGTAGGATAGGGAATCTTCTAGGATTTTTCTTATGATCATCCAAGCTTTTCCTAAGAGAACAGAAAAGATAATAAGGGAGTGAAACCCTTACCTTGTAGCAGAAGTGATTGAGTAGAGCAAAGTGATAGCCATAGACCCTGGTGAAGGGCCTGTCCACCGTAATGTACTCCATGATGACCCTAGGACCTTTCTCCAAAGGGATTTTACGGTGTCAGCTTCAAAGTAGCTGTTAGCAATTTTCACAAGATTCAACTTTTCTTTTTCTTTTTTAGGAAATCTAATAACGACATCATCAGAAAAAACCCTATCCCTAAAGAACTTCTTTCCATCAATAGACAAGCCCATCACTTCAGCAATCAAATTTTCATTGAGCTCCACATTCCTACCAAACAGAGTAAGGTTTCCATTATTCTAGTTTTTCTTAAAAAGGTCCATAGCCGCCTGATTGAAACCATGGAGCTTCTCCAAGAAAGGAAGTAACCTGGCGCTTTTTACTTTATTCCAAACCTTTACATTTTTGGTGTGCATCTCATAGTTGTCCGACTCGATTCTTTTCCTTTCTCCACCCATCTTGGCCAACACAGTGGGGCATACACAAAAGAAATCTTTACTAAAATTGGCCCCACCAAATTTGAGAACCCATAAAGCATGCGATGTTTCCTTGTAGAATAAGCCTCTAAGCTTGATCCCATACAATCTAATGATTGTGATGTGAAAGATCCAACCTGTCCTCATTAAAGGGATGACATGCCTCTTGTCCATGTGATTTATCATAATTCAATGAAGCACAAACATTAGAACTTAGATCACTAACATTAAGCCAGGTGCGCGAATCATTACTCCTAACTCCTTCATTAGCAAAAAAATATGCAACAACATTAGCTTCTCTATAAGCATGTGATATTTTAACTTTATCAAACTTAGCCAAGGTCAAGATGGAGTGATTGATCCAATATTTTATAGTCCACGAGGGGGGAGACTTTCCATGGAGGCAGTCAATTATACTTTTGGAGTCACCTTCCAGCCAAAGATTCTTAAAATTAAGACTTTGGGCTAAGTTTATAATGTGATAAGCGCCAGGAGCCTCCGCCAAATGATTGGTTTGGTAACCGAGAGGAGAGGCCATCGCTCCAAGGAAATTTCCAAAGGAATCTCTTATGACTCCACCACAACCCGCCACCCCAGGATTACCTTTAGCCGCACCATCAGAGTTAGCTTTAACCCATCTGTTAGGCGGAAAAGACCAGTGAACACCCTCTATGTCCTTTTTATCTTTCTTAGGAGAGCAGGGTAATTCAAGGCTAATATTCCAATTCTTAGCAACTATAAGGTCATAGGATGAATGCACCGCTTTCTTAGAAAATCTAACCTTCTGTGAAAAGACATTGACATTTTCCTTCAAGAATCTAACAATTTTATCAAAAACTATATCCACAGAAGCTTCTTTATCTCTGTAAATTCTATTGTTGCGCTCTTTCCAAAGACCCCAAGCAACATGAGGGAAAGAGAGATCCCATAAAAGCCTAAGTAAAGAATTTTTAGTTGGGGCTTTCCATTGAAGGAAGAAGTCTTCAATGGACGAAGGAAAAACCCAAGAAAGATGCCACAAACTGATAAATTTTTCCCAAATAGCAGCAACAAATGAGCAATGAAGGAACAAATGATGCACTGATTCGGCCTCCATCTTACAAAGAAAACATATGTTAGGTATTTGAAATCTGCATTTTGTAAGGTTGTCAATTGTGAGCACCTTGTTTTGGAGAAGGATCCAAAAAAAAAATGTTGATTTTTGGGATTTAATGTTTGAACCAAGCCTTCGACCAAAAAGGAGGAGATGCCTGAGATGAGGTAATCCTAGCGAAAGTAGATGAAACATTCTAAAATATGTGATGTAGACATTCTATAATTTTTTAGAATTTGAATTGAATAACTTTAAATATAGTAACTTTAAATCACTTAGGATTGTTTAGGAAAAGGGGAAATAATTTTCCCTTTAGTAGGGTTTGATCTTTAGGCTGTCCCATTATAAGGTGACCCAAACCCTAGTCATTACCTATGTTCTAAGGAAGAGTAACCCTATCTTGTATCTAAAAAAAATCTATTGAGCCTTCAAAGGATATTATTTCTACCCCAAGCCTTGCACATTTTCCAACCTTGAGCACTCATCAAAGAATCACTAGGTCAAACTCTCCCCAAGCCTCAAAAGGTTTCAAATGACTCCACCCCTACCTATTTAAGAAAAATGTGTCTTTTTTTGACCCCACAAATTTCTATTTTGGATAATTTTGAAGATTTTTGGTACCCCACCCCTGAAGACTTTCCCAATGGATCTTGAAAGAATCAATGATTGAGATCCCACAATCCTTGGATGATATTCTAAAGAAAAATCTATTACACACAAATGAGAAATTACACAACAAAATATGTGAAACAATAATGATTATTGATTATTGAATCGATTACTGAATGAATATAATGAAGGATTGAATATCCTTATGTAGACTTGGGAAAATTCAACATGAGACCTTGATGATGGAGTTATGAATAATAGAGGAGTTAGATAACATATTGCATGAATCATTTAAGTGACTTTATCTTGTGTGCAACACAAAGAATAAAGCACGTGACTGATTAAAATGCATAATTAATGTAATAACACTCACAATCATAACTAGATGACCTTTTCCTATGTTTGCATTAAGCGCTAGAGTAAATTAATGATGATTAATTTACTCCAACACCCCCCTGAATGAAAACTAAGGAGAAGCAAAAATAGATCAAGGAAAAGAAAATGAAGATATGAATCCCCCCCATAATGAAAGAGTTTCCATGCCAATGATGAATTCCTAAAGAGAGAATATGATCCACTACATGCAAACAACATTTCTCCCCTTAGGAAGAAAAGGATCCACTAGTGATTGGAGAAGTCAAACCAAAAGAATGGGTGATTTTGGAATCCAAATCTAGATGATGTGTGCCTCTGAAAACTGTTCACGTGCCCACATGTCGAAAAGTGATGATGTCAATCCAAGATTCTATGAATAGTGATAGAGAACAAGTTGCAAACGCGATGAAGATGGTGGGCTAATAGTGGTGATGTGGCTATCAAAAAAGAGGAAAGGAGAAAATCCAGGTGGAAAAACTCCTAAAAATTTATTCAAACTAAAGAAGAAAGTTGCATCTACTAAAGAACTGTAAAGATGCCCTTCAGTTGGGATGATGCCACTATTTATCTAATGCTCAATATTTTCCTACTAGAAAGAAACTCTAGAAGCACATGAGGATGTGACTCTAGAAGCTCATGTAGTCAAGAACTTAGAACAGAAGAACACTTTTGACTACCTATTGAAGGAACAATGTGAAGCTTGACAGTTAATTAGGAACTTTTAATATTCTAAGTTTTTTTATTGAGAAGAAAAATGAAATAAAGCTATAGTAGATGCTTTAAGTAGAAATCCCCATATGGAGCTTTATATAAGTTTAATTTTTGCAAAGCTCTAAATTTTCCTAGATCTTTATCATTTTGTGCTTGGAAAGCAAATACAATTTTTAGACAATCAATAAGGAAGAAAGCAAGGAGAATGCAAAAAAAAAGGAAAGAATAATGCATGCATCTAGAAACAAAGGTTTACATTTTCCTCCATTTGGTGAAAATCTTCATAGAAATTTTCCTACAAAATGTGATCGATTCTGAGGTGTTTGAGTGATGTGTTGGGTAATTTTCCAAGTTTGCATCAAGCTTGTTGATAAATCCATTAATAGCTATTCAAATTCAAATAAGACTTCATCCATCCAAATTGTAAAGGCTAGTGTCCTAGATCGTGGTAGAGATGATTCAAAGCAGTCTACCAAACTAGAAATCACACCTCCAAAACTTGAAACTGTGACCTCCAAACAGTAGATCAAGCCTCTCATGAATCATACCCCAACACCCAAAGATGAATCGAATCCTTTTGGAAATGATACAAAGCCATCAAGATTAAGGGAAAACACAAAATCATGGTTGTAGATTGAGTCACAGCCTCCAATAATGCAAATTGCACCTCCATAGCTAGCAAAATACCTCTCCAAAACAATTATGGGTTACTGAGGGCTTTTCATGTGTGAAGAGATCCACCCCTCCAAAGCCTGCATGGTAGAGTGCTCATAGTTTCGTATGGAAAAGGTTAAAATATGGTGGCTGTGAGTGAAAGACAAAAATGCAGGTTTCAACCAATTCCACAAAGGGAATGAACTAAGCATAGAAGGTACCATAGACTGCCAAAGGTGTCTAATTATGGGCTATGAAAGGTGTAGCTTAGCTATAAATCTTCACACCCCTCTTCAAACCATCATCTCGAGCCTTCAAACATGCCTCAAACTACCTTCAAATGTTTGCATTGTCTATGTGTGCAGATTGACCTTTGAGAAATTTTAATGCGGTTACTTCAAGACTACGAATCTCTAAAATTTGATGCCATGTAATGAGCAATGGCTCACTTTCATAAAAAATAAACAAGGATCTTTAGATATGGAGCTCTAATACCATGAAAGAATCTATGATTGAGATCCCAAAATCCCTGGATGATATTCTAAAGAGAAACCTATCACACACAAATGAGAAATTACACAGTAAAATATCTGAAACAATAATTATTATTGATTATTGAATTGATTAATAAATGAATACAATGAAGGATTGAATATCCTTATGTGGACTTAGGTGAACTCAACATGAGACCCTAAATGATGGAGTTCTGAATGAGTGAGGAGTGAGATAACAAAATGCATGAATCAATTAAGTTACTTTATATTGTGTGCAACACAAAGAATAATGCAAATGATTGGTTGAAATGCATAATTAATGCAATAACACTCGCAATCAAAACTAGATGACCTTTTCCTAAGTTTGCATTAAGCACTAGAGTGAATTAATGATGATTAATTTACTACAATAGATCTCCATACTAGGAAGACTCTCTTTTAGTTTCTCCCCCAAGATTCCCCCAAACCACAAACCCTACAACCCCCTCAAACTCCCTAATCCAAAATGTGAACTAGGATTAAATACCTAAAGATTCTTAGATAGAGTTTTTTTTTTTGTGCAAGTTGTGCTCCTTTGAGGTTGAAAGTAAATGAAGCAATGAACATACAAAAGGACATCTTGAAATGGTTTATTTTCCAATTAATTATTGCTAAAAATAAGGTTCAAAATTTGGATATGAAAGTGTTCAACAAAAAATAGGATTGGTGAGGAAAAGTTGAGAATGATGGCCACTAGAACCTTCTATTAACCCTCATAAAGATTTTTGGGAAGTGGGTTAAATTTAATACAAAGGTTGAGGAGCTTAAGTCTATAATTGGGACTACAATGGAAATAAATAAACTATAGGAAGAGGTGGCCACTATGCACGCTAACCAAGAAAAAAACCTTCAAATCCTACAAGAGATTGTGGACTACAACAAAGACATACTGAACAATGAGGATGTCACCATCTAGGTGTTTCAACAAGAACTCATGAAGGACCAAAGAAAGCAAGTTGGGGAGAATATTCTATAGGCTTCTAGTTATAAGAAGAAGGTGATGAGCTTAAAATATGCTCATAATTTGGATGTTACGATAAACTTTTCATATCTTTACTTTTGTTATTTCATGGCTGTTTAAACTTTGTTGAAACCTTTTATGGGGATATCCTGTAGCATAATACTTTCATATTCCTGTAGCTCATTATGTTGACTTGATTGCATTTATTCCTCGTTAACTCCCTAAAATGGCTGGTATATCGTATACAGTTTTTGAATGATGAAGTAGATTTAAAATGTGTGATTAATGAATAGATATCGTGTATGTGCCATAATACTTTCTTTCGTGATTCATATCTTTTGTTTCAGGTTAAATATTGAAGAATGACGGGAAATAAGCCGCTACTCGAGGGGCCTTGCAAGAAGTCCATTTTACGACTTCGAGGAAGCTCCGCGAAGACTCTTTGACCGAAACTATGGGAAAAAATTTTAATGACAGTCAATCTGGAAAGAGTGGAGCGCTAGATTTTCTCCAAATTGGGTTGAACGCATAAATTCATTATGAAGTCTATTCCTTGATTTGGGGATATACTTTACTTCCACGACTTTCTTTGATAGGGTTAGTTAGTTAGTTGCTCTCCTATTTATAAATAAAGTTCTCCTCCTGCAAGGGACACAGAGGGGAGAGGATAGTTAGAATGAGTAAGAGATGATAGTTAGTAAGTTGGAAGCATAGTAATAGCAGATATCATGTAAGAGTCAGTATGATAATGAGAAACAAAATCTGTATGATCAAAGATAGAGTTTGTTGTTAGTTTCCACATCAACAAGGCAATGTATACCATTTTATTTTCATGAATAAAGTTTGATGAAGTTCTGAGTTTAGCATCTGTGTAATCAGTAGATGCTTTCTAAGGGGGCCCACCTAGTAAGTATATGTAGCTAG
>VDFB02075321.1:18678890-19043291 GCA_007258455.2 Sequoia sempervirens | reverse complement strand
TAGGGCATTTTGTCGTCTTTCTTGTAGCATTTCGAGCTCATGCAGGCGAGATTGTCTGTACTCTTCATCATGGATCATTCCTTTCAGGGAAACTCGGATTGAAGGAATTTCAACCTCAATGGGCAATATGGCCTCAGATTCGTAGACCAGGGAAAATGGAGTGGCTCCAGTGGTGGTACGAATGCTGGTACGATAGGCCCATAAAGCAGGATTAAGTTGTAGGTGCCAATCTTGGCCAGCGTCATTGATGGTCTTCTTGAGTATGCAAAGAATTGTTTTATTTGACGCCTCAGCTTGGCCATTACCTTGTGGATAATATGGGGTGGAAAAATGGTGTTGGATGTGGAATCGCTCACAGAGTTCACAAACGTCCTAATTTTTGAATGGACTGTCGTTATCTATGATGATGGATTGTGGGACACCATATCGAAAAATGATGTAATTTAGGATAAACTTGGATATTTGCTTACTGGTGATGTAAGTGAGGGGGAAAACTTCAATCCACTTAGTAAAGTACTCAGTGGCCGTGATTATGAATTTGTGGCCATTAGAGGAAGATGGATGGATCTTGCCCACGAGGTCGAGTCCCCATTGTGCGAAAGGCCATGGAGAAGTGATCGGTCTAAGCTCTTGTGCAGGTGCATGAATGAGGTCACTATGCACTTGGAATTTCTGACATGTTCTGACAAACTGAAGAGCATCTTTTTCTAATGTCAGCTAGTAATATCCCAATCTGGTGACTTTCCTAGCTAACGTTGGACCACTCGAATGAGATCCGCATATACCTTCATGTACTTCCCATAAAGTTGTTTGGGCTTCATCAGTGTCGAGACAGTGAAGAAGGGTGTTATCAAAGCCACGACGGTATAAGCTAACGTTGGACCACTCGAATGAGATCCGCATATACCTTCATGTACTTCCTGTAAAGTTGTTTGGGCTTCATCAGTGTTGAGACAACGAAGAAGGGTGTTATCAAAGCCACGATGGTATAAGGTATCACTGACGATGGTATGTCGGGCAACTTTTCAAATAAAGGACTTTCTTTGGTTGTTGGAAAGGTTGGGTGGGAGGGTTTGGGACTTAAGATAGTCATAGATGTCTTGATACCAAGGCGAACTGGGACCAACAAGTTCACAAACCATTTCTGATTCTGGGATATCATATGCTAGTATTAAAAGTTGTTCTATTAAGAACTCAAATTGTGACATATTTTGAGGGATGTCCAAGAGAGAACCAATAGTAGTCATTGCATCAGCTGCCTTATTCTGTATCCTAGGGGTTTGTTCAAAAGAAATCCATTGGAAGTATGTCAGAAAACTATCCACCATCCTCTTGTAGGGAAGCAACTTCTCATCCCTTATAGTCATCATTCACTTGGTTGATAACGAGCTGAGAATCCCCGAATACAAGCAATGTCTGAATTTTTCATTTAATTGCCATCTTGAGACTTGTGACTAGTGCTTCATATTCGGCAATGTTATTTGTACAAGGGAAGGCAATCCGGTATGACTTAGGAATTGAATCCCCCTATGGTGTGATAAACAAGATTCCAGCACCTGAGCCATGACCAATATGAGACCCATCAAAATATAGCTTCCATGGTACCATCGGTTCTGCATGAAAAATGGACTCATCGGGAAAATCAGTAACTAGTGGATGAGTGACTTGAATCAATGCATCCACCAGTTGATTTATAGTTACTTGTCCTTTTATTGTCTCGACGCCGACATACGGAAGTCGGTACTCGCTAGTATCATGACCCATTTTTCCAACCAACCTATTAATGCCGCCGGAGAGATATTTTAGTGGATCAATCTTGGCAACCAGTTGTGTCTGGTGACTGAGCATATAGTGTCTTAGTTTTTGGGATGCAAAGACAATAGCAAGGCATGCACGCTCAATGTTTATGTAGTTCAACTCATACCCTATCAGTGTGCGGCTAATGTAATAGATGGCTCTTTCTTTTCCTTCATAATCATTTTTTCCAGTAATGCCCCTAGTGCATTTGTAGTTGCTAAAACATACAAGATCAAAGGTTTTCCCTTAATTGGTGGCATTAAGACAAGTGGTGTCAATAGATATTCCTTTATTTGAGAAAACGCTATCTAACATTTCTCTATCCATACAAAAGGAATACTCATGTGTAACAGGTATTGAAATGGTTGACATCTGTCCGCCAGCTGTACGATGAAGTGCCGGATGGATTGTAGCCTACCTTGTAATGTTCTCACAGTCAATTAACGCCTTTAGGTGCATGTCCAATATTGCTTTCACCTTTGCAGGATCAACTTCAATGCCTCGTCATGAAACAATATAGCCCAACAGCTTGCCTGAAGTGACCCCAAAGACACATTTTTTTGGGTTTAGTTTAACCTTGTAGTCCTCTATTCGTTTAAATTTTTTTTCCAGGACTTTCAAATGATCCTTCCTTGTCAGAGACTTGGCCAAAAGGTCATCCACATAATCCTCCATTAGAATATGCATCATGTCATGGAATATCGTTGTCATGGCTCTTTGGTAGGTGGCGCTTGCGTTCTTTAGACTGAATGGCATGACATTCCAACAGTATGTTCCCCATGGGCAGGTGAATGCCGTTTTGTGTTGATCTTCTGTGGCAATTCAAATTTGGTTATAACCTGAGAAACCATCCATGAGAGACAATATCTCATACCCTGCTGTAAGATCCACGATCATGTCTATATTGGTAGTGGGAAATTCGCCCTGGGGAAAGCCTTGTTCAAACCTGGTGAAATCAGGCAAATAATGGATTTTCTAGTTGGTTTCATGACAGGACAATAATGTTAGGACATCTAGTCGCAAGATAGTCGACAATCTTAGAATCCCGTGATCCAAGAGAATCCTTTTTTAGTTCTGCCTTTACAAGTAATGTAATTTGTGGATGCATTTTCTGCAACTTTTGTTTGACTGGGTTGATATTTGGGATTAGCAGAAGATGATGTAGTACCAGTTCTGGAACTAGGCCTGGCATATCAGAATATGACCATGCGAAGTTGACCTTCCTTTCTGCGAAGAACTTTTGGAACTTAGGTTTTTCTTCCTCTGTTAAGGATGCAGCGAAGAGAACCATTTTGGGATTCTTTGGTGTGGCTATGTTAACTTCCGTGGTGTCTTCAATTAACATTGCTGATTTTTCCTGTGTGACGGGGAGAAAGTCCAATCCTCCATCTTGAGGCACCTCAGAGAGGTTTTCACCTTCGAATACGTCCTTTATTTTTACTATTTTGTTATCAGAAGGTGCCTTGCGGTTTTCACCTAAAGATAAATCTTTTTTTGTTTTACTCTTTTCATTTTTGCGACTAGAGGATTGCACAGTCTCCCTGAAGTAAGTGCACAATCTAGGTCAATAGAAAACCCTGCTTTGTGATCACCCCATGGTATACCTTCCCGAAGCCCCATGAATTCTGCTATCACCTCATCATTCTAAAAGATATCCATAACTGGTGGTTCTTGTTGGTCACAGTCAATCAGTTGTGGATATACAAGGGAAATCCCATCGTCAGTGTTGGTAAAAGATGGGGAAGAGGCAAAAGTGTGCAAATTGATGCCTCAAGTGTAAAGGAAAAGTTGTCAATTTCAACTTCCGTGTCAGATGCAATGGATGGACCATACTCCGAGTCAGATGAGTCGAATTCAAAATCATAATATGGGATAAAATTTCAACATTATGAGTAGTGGTTGGCATTTCAGAAGTATGGACAGTGGGCTCAGATAAGTTAGGCTCATGGGTGGGCTCAGGAATAGGGTGGGATGATTCAGGTGTTGCCGATGACACCTTATGTTCTTTTGGATTCCAAGGAATGCTTACCCATTCCTTATTTTTGGAACATCGGTCAATAGGGTCAATGTTATATTTTTGTCAGAATTGTTCTTCAAAGGGGAGTTGACCAGGATCCAGGAATAGTTCGTCAATGTCATAGTCACTTAGGGTTTTTTTAGATCCCCATTCCCATTCATTTGAGTCAGTTTCGGTAATGGATTCTTTGCATGTCTCGACACTTTCTGTAGCTGTTACATCTTCACTTGAAAGTTCATAGGTACATCGATCGTCAGTTCTGAGTTGGTCGAACCCTAGCCCTATGTACCGTGGTCTTGCTGATATGATAATAGGTTCCCTCCTTCCATTGTTGTCCTTTCCAAGACCGCTTGTGCCATCAAAACCTAGGGCTTTGCATATGTCATAGCCTTTTCCATAGAGATGCACTGGTAGTGGAGGTAACTCTTCTGGGTCTCTATAGATCCAGCTATCTATGTCGATAATGACTTCATTACCCATATCGCCCCACAGTGTGAAAACACTTTTTGGTGGAACCTTGAAATTTGTTTTGGGCTCGACTGCAAAACATGGTCTACCATAGACTTTAGGTGGCTTAGGTATTGTGGTGATACAGTAAGCGTATTCAATTTGAATTCTCCACAGCCAAGGTCCTGGATCTGAAAGTCTTTAGTTGGTATGGAGGTCAAGGAGGATAGTGTGGTAGAAGGTGATGGAATGGGTGATTTGGTGAGTGCAGATGGGTCAATATATTTGGACGAAGTGGAAGCTGAGGCTTCTCGATTGATGGGTACCTTGGTGCTCAGCAGTAGCTCGCAGATTGGTACAGTATTGAAATGGATCAGGATCTCCTGGGATAGTGATTTCAGTACCATCAAAAGGAAATTTCAGGCATTGGTGGTATGTGGATGGGATGGCCTTTAGAGCATGAATCCATGGGCGACCAAGTAAGATATTATAATGTATGTCACGATCTAGGACCTGGCATGTTGTATCTATGATAACTGGTCCCACCCAGAGTGGAATTGTAATGACGCCTTTAGAAGCACGCTCTTCATCATCATATGCCTTGATGACAATGCTCTTGCTAGCATCTACACATGCATCAAAGAAACCAAGAGCTTTAACCAATTTTAAAGAGCAGATGTTCAATCCTGCTCCGCCATCTACTAAGACTCGTCTAACCTTATGCTTGTGGACAAAAACCTCAATGTGAAGGGCATCATTATGAGATGGTTTGGGTGAGGAATAGTCACTGTCCGAAAAGGTGATGTGATGAGGTGAATTCAGATATCTGACCATAGTCTCAAAGTGGTTGACATCAATGTTGGTTGGGATGGACGACTCCTACAGGACTTTATCTAAGATGGCCTTATGTGCGGGTGAGATACGAAGCAGTTCGAGAATGGATATTTGCGCTGGTGTTTTATTCAATTGCTCAATAAGGTTGAATTCCGGTTTAGGGGTTGGATGTCTGGTGGATGGACCAGGTATGGTGATCTTAGGTTGACAGGTAGAAGGACCTGGGATAGTGACCTTGCCTTTATGCATGGTGACATTGCATTCTGGGCCTTTTTAATGGTAATGGTATTAACACATTTATCTTCATCAGCAACGCGAAGATTGTTAATGATGGTACCACTGGGATAATTGTATGCAGGGAGATAGTATTATAGGCCAGACGATGTGATTGGCTTGATTATTGGTATTCTTTGTGTCAGATGAGGAAGCTTTACCATGATCTTGCAGTGGTTTTTTGTGGATAGTATGATCTGCATTAGACGTAAATGGTTGACCACCTAACTCAATGGTGTGGTTCTCAATGAGGTCTTGTACCAGATTTCACAATTGACAACAAGAAGAGGTTTTGTGCCCTTTGGCACGGTGGTAGTCACAAAATGCGCTATCATCCCACCATGATGGCTTGAACTGACCAGGGTCATACGGTTTAGGCTCTTCCAGCGTTATGATGCCATTTTGAAGAAGTTTCTTCAAGACAATTTCGATAGGTTCACCCAAAGGGGTATATGTGCATTTTTGGAATTGTCGAGGTTGATGCAATTGTCATTGATTATTTTGCATAGGATTGTTCTGGATAGCATTGGCAGTTGGTGTCGGTGTAGTTATAGGTGCGTTTTGGTTTTGTACTCCTTTGATTGTGAGTACATGACCTGTTGTATTGACAGTTTTCGCATCAACTACACCATCGTTGGTGATATGCTTGTTCTTAACCCAGTATTTGGTTTTGTTCGTTTGAGCTACTTGGGTTATTATTTGTGGTGGTGTTGATGGTTTTTCCACCATATTTTAATTCACCTTTGGCGATCAAGGCTTTCTCAAGTTGAACACCCTTTTCAACAAGGTCAACAAAGGTGGTGCAACAATGGACTTGTAAGCCATACCTTAGGGGTCCTAGGAGGGTTTGTACAAACATGGTGACTTTCTCCTTTTCAGGTATTTCTACCAGACATCTGCTTGCTAAGGTTCTCCATCTTTGAAAGAATGGGATAAAAGTCTCTCCTTGCATCCTCTTGGGTAAGTCTGCATAAAGAGGCAATGTCAATATTCGTGTCGATGTTATAGGCATAGTTTTCAACAAACTGGTTTGCCAACTCCTCCCATGTTTTGATTCCTTTAGGCAATAGGGAGAACCATTCTAGTGCATGACCTGCGAGACTTCTAGAAAAAAGTCTCATGAGATATGTTGGCTCATATGCAATGTCCATGCAACTAGTGGTGAATTCTCTTATATGTTCAATAGGGTTCGTTTTGCCTTTGTATTTAGGAAAATGAGGAACCACATATCCATGAGGAAAGGGTGGCATGTACAAAGTTGTGTCGAACGGATATGGGCATAAGTCATGTGACATGTAAGACTTTTTATTGGATTGTTGCAAGGTCTCCACTTGCGTTTGAAGAGCAGCGAGTTGGAGTGTGAGTGCTTCAACAATTGGGTTGTTTGTAGCATCACACATGTTGGTGATAGGGATGGCTTGAGTGCCCACTTGTTGTGATAAGATGTGTTGATTTGGAATTGGTTGTCGGTGAGAAAAATGAGTGTTCTGATTATGTGGTTGTTGGAAATGAGTGTTTTGATGAGGGATGTGCTGCTGTGTATGGACTTGAGAAGCATAAGTGGGAATGTGAGATCCTGCCATGTTGGATTGAATTTGAGGACCTTGTTGGTTTTGAGTTTGTTGATGTCCAAATGGAGTGAAGGATTGGGGACCTTGTTGATTTTGAGCTTGTTGATGCCAAAATGGAGTGAAGGACTAGCGCCTTGATTGCCTTGCCCAAATAAGAGATTGTGACCATGAGGAATGTTGGTGTTTTGGGTCATAGGAATGTTGGTATTAACCTGTGAGGAAGTAGGTTGGGTGCCTTGGATGACAACTCTTCGTTTATTTCTCCCAAAAGGGTTAGATGAGTTGGTTGCCATAGCACTTGAAGAACCTATCAATAGGTTTGGTGATGTACTCATGGAACTAGATGAAGTTCCAAAGAGGTTTGAGGTGGTTGCACCTATTGTTTGTGAAGGAATGGTGGATGTTTGTTGAGGGATAGATTGTGATGTGGTGTTGGGTTGGGAAGATGATCCCCCAATAGATGTTGTGTTGGTTGTCATGGTAGTATGACCAAGGGAGGTAGCATTGATGGTGTTAATGGCGTTTTGTGAAGAGGCTCCCATGGGAGGGTTGTGTGATTGGTGATCAAGAGATGTTGCTCTAATAGTGTTGAGGTCAAATCCTTTTGGTAACCTAGCCCCTTGGTCAAGGAGCATGGCTAAATATCTGGCTGAATCATTTAAGACCAAATCTTCCACAAAAGAGGCCACTTCTGGATTTTGGGCAGCAACTTGTATGTCTTCTTCATAGATTTCCCCATTTTGGTCTCTACGAACAAATTGTTCAAAGGGGTTGTGTGAAATGGCTATCTCACTAAAAGGATTGAGCATAGAATTTCCCATGTCATTGGAAAGAGTGTTCATGCTGCTAGGGAATGAATTCATGTCATTGGTGAAGTTGGGAAAATTGGTGTCTTGACCAAAAGAATCCATGAGTCTTTTCTTTCTTTGTAACCTAGTTTCAACCATAAAAAGTTTTGCTCAACTTAGGGATGATGTAGGAAAATGATCTAAATATGACACTATGTTTTTGGTTTTTTTGGATTTTTAAGAATGTTATGAAATGCAAGTGAGACAAAAATGAGGCTAAAGATTTGTGAATATAAATGGTGTGACACTAAAATGGAGATGCTAAATGGTATGCAACTAAAGGATCCTAAGATGTACTCACTATTGAGGGATCTAAAGAGGACAACTTAAGCAAACAAAGTTTATGCAATGATTCAAGTTTGGAAGACCAATGGACCATAAGAGGACTAAAGGAGGACAAAGTGAGGTTTCCACACTAGACTGTTGAGTGGGAAATAATTCACACAAGTTTCGACTAAATGACAAAAGGTAATTGGGTCCAATGATAACCTACTATTGAATGCAAAGTTTGACAATGAATGGTAAGGGTCAACTCCTAAAATCTGCAAAAGTAAGTGCCTAAGGAGATGGTGAAGTTAACAATGCAATCTAATGGACTAGAAATGGAATCCTATTGTGATCCTAAGAATGGTACTAAAATGCAATGTTTGAGGGAAGTTGAGCAATTCAGAGTCTGGTTTGAACTGTAACAGTGAAGGAAGACTTGATTGAATTAAAGACAAGTTGTGGACTTTCAATTTGGATGGTGAAAAGATGATTTCAGAATGCATCACATGAAGCAATTTTTTGGAAAAATAGTTTTGCAGTTTTGACAAGTTTGGGCCTAGATTGTTGATGTTTAGTTTGTTGAAGTTTGTCTGAAAACAGTTGGCAAACACATAGAAACTAAAACATTGAGTGTATGTTCAAGGATCAAACATGACCCTTTTTTTGTTTTCACTGGTATTTGAACAAAAAGACACCTCAAGCAGACTCACTCTTAATAGTCAAAAGGTCATCATAGCAATCACAACCCACATCTTAAAATCGCGTCGACTCACACAGCCGTGTCACCCCCTAGAGGGCGCCCGTGTTTTTGTCTTTTCCAGGTGCGTACTCAAGGTGATGGAAGTGGATACCGAATCCCCTGAGCAAACAATCTGTGGCAATTATATGGTGAGTGTCTTGGGGGCAGATTCTTCCCTCCCCTTGCACTGTGATTGAAATAATGTCTGGATACTGACACAGCTGGCTTTCTACACTATGGTTCATAGTCAAGGTTTCCGTTCGGCGTGGCAATAGATAAACTCCCTCAAGAGACCTCCCAATCTTTAGAACAAAGACTTTGGGGATGGTTATCTTGCTCACTGCCATTGAATATGGGTTTCCCCAAAATTCACTTTTGATTATAGTGGGTTGGAAAACCTGGCTTTGGTTGTTCCCACTTAGGTCGTTCTCGTAGGGTGAGTACTTTTTCCCACTACGACAGGCCTTCTAAAGGATTTAATAAAGCATAAATTGCATAAAGATAAAATGGGTAAGTCTAGTTTTTTGATCACCCAGTAAAGGGGAGAGCATATACCTATTACCCAACAAACACAACAAACAAAAGTTCAGTTTTAAACCCAAATGACGATTATCTACACTAAGTGAAGATGTTGCTTCACGACAAACAAGGGATTCATTTTAACCAACATAAAATAAAGTTTGGTGTCTACCCTAGGATTGATAAATTCCAGATTAAAGTGTCTATCCTAGGATTGGTTCATTTTAATCCCCATACATGAATCAAACTACTGGTCGCGGTCGCGTCAGATCCAGATAACAATTTAATAAAGGAAATAACCAGTCATTTGCGGTCGCGTAGGCTTGCGGTTGTGTTGTTTCATACTCCTGCACCTGCAAAACAAAATATGAGACCGTATGAGAACCTGCAAAATCATGTTAGGAGTTCAAATTTTTTCCTTTGACCCACGAAAAGTAACCGCCAAATGCTGTAAACAAAGATTAGTAAAAAAATAAAAAAATAAAAACTTAAATGAAAACAACAAACTTAAAATAGTGATAACTTCCTCAAAACTTAATGAAATTTTAAGTGGTAGATATCCATGGAAAGCTGAAAATCAAACCTTCAAAACCCAGAAAGTATTTTCCACGATTCTGCACAAAAAAACGTTATAGGCAAAAGGAAACACGGGTTTTAAAAGCTAAATTAAAAAAATAGCAATCACTAAAATAGTCATAACTTTCTCAAATCTTAAAAATTTGAAACCATTTAAATTTTAGAAAGCTAAGACCGAGATCTACAAAACCCAAAACTTAAAATATTTTATTCGCCCATTTTTCTATGCTCAAATGAAGGTGACGGGATTTCGTATGACTTCTTGGCTGTAACCTGCAAAACAGTGAAAACAAACAAGAACACACACAAATTTCTCTCAAAATGTTGGGTTCACCAATGTAATGAAGGATTTCTACAAAACAGAATAAGTTAGTATCACATGCATGCAATATTATCCAAACAACACAATAGAATGCAAAGGAGAAATGTGAAAGAAAGGGAATGAAACTAGAACAATCTCACCCATTTCTCTCCTCCATGACTAACTTCTATTATACCTCCTAGCTTGCTGTAATAATGGATGCCCTCAGATTTTGAGGAGCAAACTCTATATGCCTAGACCTAAACAAGACTTTGAAGGATTTATTTTAAAAGATTTATGCAAATAGAAAATGAAATCTAAGTGCAAATATTCAAATACTAATGGCTAGAATGCAAGAAATGACAATAAACAAGGAATCTAAAATGATTTTAAGAAATTCAAGATCAAGTCAAGATCCCTGAAATGAGAGCAAAATTGTCATTTTATAGAAAATGCAATTTTGCACGGACGGATGAGATGAGAGATTGAGAAAATGCCCTAGAATCAATGGTTAAGATTCAAAATGGCAACTCTCAATTAGGGTTAGGGAAAAATGCCCAAATGTGTGAATAAGATTTAATTAAATAAATTAAATCAAGATAAATGTGACAGTTGAGATGAAATTAGCAAAAATCAGAAGATAAGAAGATGGGATTTTAGAAAATCAGTAATTTTAGAAATTACTTGATTTGTAGAAGAATATTTCCATTTTGAATTAAATTAATTCAAAATGTGGATTTTGTGAGATAATGAGTAATTGATTTTTGAAATTAATTACTAAAAGAAGAATCAGTTAACTATGTGAGATATTTTTAAATAAATTGTTTTATTTAAAAATAAAGAAGTGTCACATACAACAATTAAATAATTAAAAATAATTATTTAATTTAGAAGAAGTGGTTAATTAATTAAATAAATTAGCAAATCTATTTAATTAAAAGAGAGGATTTAGGAATTAGTGACATATTGAATAAATATATTAAAATATATTTATTTGATAATCAGGAGGACATTAATGACAAAGATTAATTAAATAAAATGAGAACTTTATTTAATTATGAGTTGACTTTAGATAATTAGTGATGCATTAAATAAATATGATTTATTTATTTAATAATCAAGAAGAATAGAAGACCCTGAATTAATTAAATAATTATGACTTAATTAATAGTTGAAGATGGGTTAGGAACATAATTAAAGTGTCATAATTATGCTAGAACAAAAAGTGGTAAAATAGTGCTCGCAGGCCTAGGTCATTTTTAGGTGTCTACAGTTGCATTTTATTATCCTTATCTAATTGAGCTATCTTGTAGTTCAAGTTAGGTTTAGGGTTGTGCATGCTTTCCTTTATAAGCAAGCCTCATCTTGTACATTTGTATCAATTGATCATGAATCAATCTTGCATATTGATATAGCAAGCATTCTCACCATTATCTCTCTCTTGTGGAAGTATTTTGGTCTAGCAACTGATTCCTATTTTCTAACATGGTATCAAAGCTTCTAGGGTTGCAGACTCCTTCTTGGATATGAGGGTTTTATTTTTGGATTGAAGATTTTTGTTGGGTGTAGATTAGGGTTTTGATAACCTCACGGTTGAGATCAGAAGGTTTTGTAGATGAATTTTGACTGTAAATTCGTCCATTTTGAGTAAAGTTGTTTTTAAGGCAAAAAAAAAAATTGTTGGGACAGCCTCCCAAGCGGTACAATTTTTTCATATTTGAAAAAAAAATTCTGCGGTATATTGTATTAAAATTTGGGGAAAAAATTTATTTATATGGGGCAATCATATTGAAATATTTTTTGGAGTTATAAGATATTTTATGTGGAGGCTTTTCTTTCGTTGCAGGCCCGTACAGCTCTGCAGTTTCCATTGGAGTACTCCCCGCGTTATCGTCCGAAAATTATTGGCTGGTGTGGCCCTATACTTTGCCATAGTCAACCCTACATGTTGACCATTGTTCTCTTACTGTCAGTGTTCTTTTTTTTTTGATTCTACAGTGATCATGTGTTTTTATGGCATTCATATTTCGGGCTAGATCACATTGGTCTAAAAATATCCATCGCACAGTACACTGGTACGTAGAGTTTATTCTGTGTGGGTACACATCACTATCGTCGGTCAAATCTCTAGTCTCTAGCGATACCATCCATTGGCAACCCTACGTCGGCGTACATCAGATTTGATCCTCATTAGTGTAGTCCATCTGGTCACATCATGTACCTATTTCGTCGGCGTCAAGCAAAATACCCATTGGTGGTTATGCGTTCACTACAAGCTCCATTCACATCGGCTATCAAAGAAGCCCTTCGCTAGTAGTCATAGCCAACATCCGGTTGTCATATAATTGGTTCGGTGTACACCATCGGGCATGACACTATACTTGTTGGTGGTACAACCATCAATCACAGGAACGAGAGACTTTTAGGAGTCATTTCAATAGTCGGGCGGTGCGATATTTCGTCCAGGTCTTCACTAGCTCAGGCATACATCCTATTTGAAGTAGAGGGTACCTTCCATCTGCAAATCGTCTGATCCATCTACGGGTACTATCTCCTGTCGGCATACATTTTTCCTGATTTTTTGGCATATTCTCTTTTCGAGATTTTTTGCATGGCCATATTTTCCCTATTTTTGGTTAGTTTTTTCAAAAAGAGGGCAAGTTTTTTTAAAAAAGCTTTCTATTGATTTTTTTGAAAAATTTGACAAGTTTTGGAGATTTTTTTTAAAAAGTTTTCTATAAAACTTATTTATTTCCAAATAAAGAGGGAGAAGCCAACAGTCATTCAGCCCCAAGATATTTTGCAATGATTTTTCACCTCCGAAGCTGCGACAAAGGAGTTGTTTTATGATTTTGTGCAGGAATTTGTTGTTTTTTCTCTCATCATGGATTTTCCAAAGGTTGTACTTCTAACTCCATTTAATTATCATGAGTGGAAATCTCAGATGGAGTTGCTACTGTTAAAGTCAAAGCTACAACAAATCACTTTTGGTCAACATCCAGAACCCCAAGGAGCAAAAGAGAAAAGAAAATGGTTTGATAGAAAGGATGAGCTCTTGGTAATCTTCTTCTGTCCATTTCTCTAGATCTTCGATATCATGTTACATCTTGCACACATCCTCATGAAGTTTGGACTACTTTGGAGAATCTTTTTAGTAAACCAGACAAGCTAAGGAAATTTAAGTTGGAAAATGAACTGATGGGCCTTAATCCTTCAGATTTTGACAATATCCAAGACTTTTTCTCTAAGTTCAACTCACTCAGATTGAAGTTATCACAATGTGGGGTTGTTAAAGAGGATGAACCGATGATACTTTCTATTCTTGCTAAGCTTGGTTCTTCATATTTTGTGTTTGTTTCTACTTTCTATGCTACAATGGATGCTCTTGGCAATACATATAAAATTCCTTCTCTTGAATAATTTGCTGCACAGCTCACAAGGGAACAAGCAAAGTTGATGCACATGGGTACATTGAAGTCTTCAACATCTCAAGCTCTTATTGTGAATGATACAAAGGCTTCAAGTGGCAAAGGAAAGAAGCACACAAAGGAAACCAAGTGAAATGAGCATGGTAAAAATTCTCCTTCACATGGCACTTATGAGTCCTCATCCTCTTCAAAAGAGGAATCATCAAAAAGGAAGAAGTCCAAATGTGCATATTGCAAAAGGTTAGGACATGATGAGCATAGATGTTATAATAAGAAAATTGATGAACTCACACACCTTCTTCAAAAGAATAACATTCAATTGCCCTCATCAGTGTCTTCTACTTCTTCTTCACCATCACAATCGATAGCCCCATCATCATCACAGTTAGAGAACACAGCATCCATTTCTGGGCTACATAATATGAAAGGGCATGCACTCTTGGCCTCTACAGGTCCTAATTCTCAAGGATGGCTTCTTGATTCAGGGGCATCTCATCATATGGCATCTTCAAAAGAATTGTTCTCTTCTTTTGAGCCTTGTAATTCACCTCACATTCTGATGGGTAACAATACATTCATGAAGGTAAGTGGGAAGGGTTCTATTGGTATTGGGGAAGGGACTTTCAATTATGTGCTTTGTGTTCCTTCTTTGACCACTAATCTCCTTTCTATTTATCAAATTACTCATGGGGGTCAAGGTAAAATAGTTGAGTTCACTCCTGATAGGGTGTATATAAGGGACTTGGAGACTAGGGATATTGTTGCAATTGGGATGGTTGATCATTCATTTCAAGTGTATTCTTTTTCACATTTTGCTTCAGAAGCTGATAATGTTCCTTTGACTACATCACACACTCCATTCAGTGTGACCCATATTAGTGAGGAGAAGTTTGGTCATCTACACCTTGGTATTTTAGAGACCTGTGATGGGCTTCCTACACCTCCACCTCCTGCTTCTTCAGCCATTGTTGCTTATGTTCAGCAGGATAATCATAGTTTTTCAAATCTTGCTTTGTGGGATGATTACTTGATAGGGATTTCTAACTTGTTCCTAGAGTCTCATACTACAGATTTGGAGGACACACTTGAGGGAATTTCTCTCCTCTTTGATGATAGTTTTAGCACAACTGTTACACCATCTTCTTTGTCTTTGGAAATTGATATTCATGAGTCTCCTCCATCACTTGATTTGTCATGTTTCTTGGTTGAGTTTGACCATGATTATGTTGTGGCTCATTCAAGCTTGGAGGCTCCTACTCAGTTTTCAGAGGCATACATGTTGCATGTTCATTCTTCCTCCTTTTAGTTGGATATGAAGTGGCTTCTTCATCAACTTATGGATTTCTTTCTTCCTAAGGGGAGATGTGTTGCTTGCAGACATTGGGTCATCTTTTGTTTTGAGGCATTTTTCATTGGCTTTGGAGCTTCTTCAGCATGCAGAGGATATCTTATCTCATCACTTCCCTCTTATGGGGGTTTCATTTATTGTATATTCATGATGGATGTAGTACTTGAGGGGTATCATTGAGTCCTCCATACATCATGTTTACATTCGTCATGCTTGTCTTTTGTTTTCTCTCTTTTGGAGAGGAGTTTTCTTCCAAATGGGTTTTCCCCTTTTCTCTGCTTTATGAGAGATTGCATTTCATTTGCATCTGTAAATGGGTACCTAATATGGCCTAGTTGTTGGGACCCATAGTAGTTTGCATTATAATCTTCTCCCTAAGTTGCACTTATGGGGGGGTGTTGGTGTAATTAACTATTTAATTACACTTTCATAAGTTTACTTAGGCATTAATTTAAGTCCTAAGTTGCATTTTATTATCCTTATCTAATTGAGCTATCTTGTAGCTCAAGTTAGGTTTAGGGTTGTCCATGCTTGCCTTTATAAGCAAGCCTCATCTTGTACATTTGTATCAATTGATCATGAATCAATCTTGCATATTAATATAGCAAGCATTCTCACCATTATCTCTCTCTCTTGTGGAAGTATTTTGGTCTAGAAACTGAAGCATTCTCGCCATTATCTCTCTCTTGTGGAAGTATTTTGGTCTAGCAACTGATTCCTATTTTCTAACATTTTGAACCAGTTTGCAATCCATGGAAGCTGAATTTGGGAAAACTGGTGTGCCCTAATGTATTTGTAAATGCCGAATTGGTAAAATTGTTAGCTAATCATTATGACCCAAAACACAAAGCTATATGTGACCTGTCAGGAAAGCCACAAATACATTTTTCAAAAGAGGCAATAGGGGAGGTTTTTAATTTCGAAGGGTTTTGCCATGAAGGGATCATATATGAAGAATTGGAGAAGGAATTCTTGAGAATGGATATGATTTATAAGGGTTGGAGGCTGCCAATTCACAGGGTTAAATAAGGCAGCAAACCAGTTCCTCTGCAGGATAGTGATGGACCTTATCATTTGGACCTGTTTGAACCTTATATGAAATACACTTACTTCTCAGTATGCCAGGTATTGGGAGTGGATGCCTCAGATTATAGGTCAATTGTTCCAATGTTAATCACAACAGATATCCAGTACCACAATTCTAGGCCATTTGATTCTGCCTCGTACATTTTTAAGGGGCTTGATTCAGGATTGATGGCTATAAAAAGAAGATCATCTACCGTTCATCTCAGGCATTATTCATTATTTTTGCATATGGTGTTGTATTTTGGGCAAGAGTTGGGACTATGGCCTCCGGAGATGAGAATTTCTCAGTTTGGTAAAGAAGGTGCAGCATTACCAGTTCGATTGTGGACTGCTATTTGGGATACCAGGTTTGCCAATGCTAGTTTTATTCATTTTGAGGAACATTTTGTGAAAAAATTGTACAAATTATACAATTATCCTTGTAATTATTCATTATCTAATGAGATAAAAAGATTTCTTTAGACAAAAGATTTCAATGAGCCAATTGATCATAATTAGGGAGATTGGTATTGCTTGGAGGGAGCTACCATGAATAGGGTGTATGGGTTTGAAGATTCCCCTCTCATTTTGGAAAAAACGGTCCCAAAATGAATTGCATATTTGGAGATTGTCAGACAGATGGATTATTCCAGTGTTATGAATCTTAGTTCCTTTGGGAAGCAGGCTTTCATGCCTAGTGCATTGTTCTTTGGTGATTTCACTATGTTGGCCAAACAAGGATACAATTTGATCCTTGATAAATTGTTGCAGTATAATATGAAGAGAGGACAACTCAGAAAGAGCTTTGACCCTGAAGGGTATATTAATTCTGCTAAAATGAAGATAAACTTTGGAGGGTATCAACATGTGCCCTATCACTTTGATGATATGATCTAGAATCTGGATGAGGAGGAAGCAGAAGAGGTGCTTGAAAGGTATAATCAAGGATTGTAGGATGCAGAGTTGTTGTCTTCTAGAGAGGAAGCATCCAAGAGTGATTTGCCACAAGGTCAACCAAGTAAAGTATCCAGGTTGAGAACTCAACACTATATTTTCCCAACCAGAGAGTTGAGTATTGAAGAAAATGAAGAAGCAGATGCAAGGCACATAGAATACAGATCATTTGTATCTGACGATGAATTTGTTAATTCCCTAGAATTTAAAGAATTTTTGTATAAACAAAGGGGAAAAGAAATAAGGGAAAAGGTTGATAATGTTACTGCAAGAAATGAGGAACAATTGCTGAATGAATTGACAAGTGTGTAGATGAAGAGATGACAGGTATGACCCCTAAAAAGGGGAGGAAAATGTTGGAAAATGTTGGTGTCATCATCTCTCCTGGGCTAGATCTTAATTCTGCACTTGTCTTTGACAGTTTCTTAAAGGAAAGTAATGCTACACACAAGCTAGACCAAGAAAAGGTAACAGAAGTGTATGCAAGATCTAAATACAATACAGATGAAGGATCATTAATGATTTGGGCCTTATATCCACCCCATAGGAAGTAAGTAGTTATTGATATAGAGAAGGCATTTGGACATGTCATGAATTTAAAGGTTGGGGAAGTTGATCTAGTGGCTACCACATAAATTGGGATAAGAGTTGCAAAACTAAACAAAGCACAAATTCAAATGTTGATCAAGGAGAGAGAGAGTACAAAACAAACAATGAAAGGGTGTTGAGAGAAAATGATCGCCTAAAAGATTTGTTAGGCGTTACTATGAAGACTCCCAAGATGCTTACCCAAGGTGAAAGCTCTCAGTCTAAGGATCGTTGGGAAGGATCAAGTGCCTACTCCCAAGGAAAATATGATGCACTTGTGGCAATAATCAAGAAGAGGCAGGCCAGTTTAACATCTTGGTTGAATAAACTCTGGGGAAAATATTCTCATACACTGACTGCATTAAAGGAACATGAAAGGATGAATGAACGGATTATGGAGAAGTTTCAAGAAGTGAACCAGTGAGATGTTTCTAATAGTGCAGCAATTGAAGCTGCAAATCATTTTATAAATCGACATCGAAACTTCTATGAAGAATTGCAGGGGGGTGCGCAGGGATTGATAGATGCTGCTAAGAAGACATCAACCACATTCTTTGATGATAGAGAAAAACTAAAGGAAGTGACCAGATGGAGGGGTGAGAATGAGTCGAAGCTACGTGAAATCCTGAAGATTTCTACCGCTGAAAACACTACATTCGAGGAGGCGAGTGAACAAAATGAAAGCATGATAAAAATGGAGATTTCTATTCGGAACGAAATTGGAGATGTGGATATGCACGAGCGGCAGGATTTTGTGGATCACTTTTCTAAAGTTCATTTGTGGCTAAATAGAGCCTAATTATTTCTTAATCTATTCTATAATTTTTGATATTTTTGAAAGGACGCATCCTTTCGCGTTTTTGATGTATAAATATCTATTTCGATAATGAAATAAAAACATAAGATATAGGATATAAGATAGATAGAAACAATACAGTAGAATACAATGTTTCACAAATATGAGACTATGATGCATGTTTGAAATTATGGAGATATCAATGGAAATCATTTAATATGGTGCAGTCATTTCTGGTATCAATTGTTTATTGTGTTCATCGAAAGCATTATCGAAGTTGTCTCCAAAATTGGTGTTTTCTGGTTATTTAAATTGTTGTAACAAGTTTAAATATCCAGTTTATCAGTGCACATTTGTTGTATCTGTATGATCAATTGAATGGTTCTTTCAAGTAAAGATTAAATCCTTTAAGTTGATCATAGTAATTAGAGAATGTCAATGGGATCACTAAGAAGAACTCAGTAATCATAACCTTGCATGTTTATACAAGTTATAAACTAAATCATGTGTTGAACAACTTGAATACTTGCCAGAAAGAAGTACTTGTTTTAGTTTTCTTTTGACTCCGCATACCCTATAAGGCACCGGTCTCTACATTTTCATCATTTAGTTTCATCCATATTTTTTACATCTGTTAACTGAACATATTAGGATTTAGTTTTGAATATTGCTATACAATTTATACCAAATTTAGTTTTATTTGTCCACTTCCATCTGCCATTGTGGGAAAATCATTTCAAAGAGATAAGCATAAAGCCAAGTCTACTTCACTCATATAGGTTCACCCGCCTAGGTCCAGCAGCACCTGAAGAGTAGAAGGTTTAAGCTATTCGACCTTGTTTGTTACCCTAAAATGTACCGATAGATTGGCAGCCTCTTGAGGTATTCTTAACTGCATTTTTGAGAGCTAAAAAATTGGTGACTCTGCTGGGGACTAATTTCAGAATTAGGGCCTTAACCATAGACTCAAAAACCTTGTACAGACTCTGTTGGGAATAGTAAAAAATAAGCATTTTCTCACTTTTAAGAAAGTGAGTGGCGACTCTGATAAAAACATTTCAACATGAATGGAAGAAGATCTCAATATAGAGGAGGTCATACTGGGTGTCCTACTAGCAGCAGTAAGTGGACACACAAGGATGATAGGGTTGATAAGGGTAAGAAGATAAATGAGGACATGTGCATGACCAACAAAGAAAAAGCAATGCGGCCACATTGTGAAACATAACGTTATGATACATGAAGAGAAAATTCAAATACAAAACCTTATACCCCAGAAGAACAAAGAAACCCTTTTTAGAATCCTTAGAAATAGGTTGAGTTTGAAGTGGAACTCAAAGTTGAACAAATCAGAAATCAACAAGAACATAATCTAAAAGTGGAGGGTAATCAAAATGGGCCTATTGATCATGAAACCCCTCAAGAAAATTATGAATCTTTAACTTATGAAGAAGTAAAAGCATGGTTTGAATCTTAGAGAAAGGAGATAGAAGAACAGGAGAAAGCCCAGATAATACAAGCAATGAGAGACTTCAAATTGCAGAAAGCTCAAAATATTGTTCAAATAGCTGGTTGCCCAAACTATGTACCACCTCATAAGAAGGGTAATCATACTGTAGGGCCTTCTGATACATCAAAGGTTCCTCACCATCAAATAGGGAATCAATACAGATAGCCAAATTATCCACCTCATATTCCCACACAATATACAAATATAGAGCCACCTCATGGTCAACATTATATGCCACATCATCATGCACAATACAATAATCCAATGTACCAATATCAGTATCCACCTAACCCTCCCCCTCATCAGTATACAACAATGATCAAACAATTTGACTTAGCAGGGTTTCAATTATACCCTTACCCTATGGATGGCAGTTGGAGAGGTCTGGTGTCTAAGTTTATAGGGAGTAGTACAATTTCTGTTGAAGACCATTTAAGGAGTTTCAATGCCTTCATTCAAGATTTGGATGTACCTTATGAAGATTTACATATGAGGTTATTCATGATGTCGCTTACTAAGGAAGCTAGAGATTGCTTCAATAGCCTAACAACAGCCTCTATTGATTCTCTCCAAATATTTCAGGACCGATTCCTCAAGTAATATGGGAAGTGCGCCTGATGCTGCTCTTCATGAATTGATGCGAATTCAGAAAAATCATAATGACTCAATTTATGATTTCAACCAAAGATTCAATAAACTGTAGAATAAAATACCTCCTGGATCAAAATTTCCAGATTCTATAGCATTGAGTGTTTATTTGAATGCATTTGATCCAAAAATAGGGTACGAATTAAGAAATAGGTGCCCAAGAGATTTGGCTGAAACCCAGAAGATAGCATTAACAATTGAAAACAATAGGAGGGCTGCTGGGAGAATTGATAAAAGAGACAACCCTAGGGCTCCCCAACAAACCAATAATTATCAATATAAACAAGAAAACACATGCATAAATGAAAGGCCGAGGTTACATGACATGCCTTATAACACAAACTAGAAAGATGGAAAACCTATAACAGAAAGGCCTAGAAACAAAGAAACTCCTGATCCACTAAGGAAGAAGGGAACCTATATGGTAAATAACAATTATTTCTGTGAAGTTTGTGATAAGCCACATTCCCCATGAATATTATTGTGTTGTAGCCCAAAGAATGCAAGAAGAAAGAATGTTGATGGGAAATAGTGGAGAAGATCACATAGTGTATTTGACTTCAAATACTTTTCACCATGTTGAGGAGAGGTACTCATCTTTAGAGGATGAAGGTTATGAGTATGATGTTTCAAATCAGAGATACATGTCCATATGGCTGAACAGCAGGTCCTTTCTGCATCTGAAGAAGATTATACAGATCTGTGTTCTATTGAAATACCTACTGAATGTAGTATGAGGAAACTTACTAAAGAGGAGATAGAGAGATTAACCATTGTTGTAGTTGAAGAGGCAAAGAGTAAGTACTGGTTGAGAAATAGGACAGTAAATGAGAAGGAAGGTGTCCCCAGGGGAATCTTTATGAAGGAGCAAAAGGAGACACAAGGAATTGTGAAAAAGGCAGAAAATAAACAACATGATAAAAGTGAACAAAAGCCTATCCAAAATGAGGAAGTGAAGGAATTACACAAAGAAATGCAAAAGCATGATTAGCCAAGTAAAAGAGAAAAGGAAGAAAACAAAGGAGAAACGTCAGAACAAAAGAAAGTGGTTAAAGTGGAGGGTTCCTCTTTTGACTTCACTCAGGCTTTATCTTAGGTAAATATGTCTATTCCACTACTTGAGATGATGAAAATTAAGGAATACAGAGATAGTGCAATTCAATTAATAACTAATGGGAATAAAAAGCATATAAATTCTGAAAGCAAGATGGCCACTAAGACTGTTAATAAGCAAGAGAAAGTGAATATCCCATAAGTGTGCCTTAGTAATGCATTATTAAATCCCCCACAAGTTGATCCTTTTTTCACTACATTACTCATAAATAGCAAACTATTGAGGAATTGCATGATAGACTCTGGCGCTGCCATAAATATTATGCCAGTAGGAGTTATGAAATAGCTTGGTATGTGGGTGGATAGCAATGGAGGCAAGTGCTATGCAATGGATAACCGACCTATTCCTGTGGTGGGTATAATGAAAGATGTTGAAGTCAAGCTAGCTGCTTATCCTCAGGTGGCCTATAACATTGATATAATAGTAATTGACACCCCTCCTCAGTTTGGGATACTTCTGTCAAGATAGTGGACAGTCGCGGTTGGTGGAAATGTCCATTTTGATCTATCTTATGTAAAAATTCCAATAAATGGTTAAGAAGTGAAGTTATACAGGGAGCCAAGGATGAACCAAGTTGTTGACTATGTACCACAAGATCAAATCAATTATTTTTGTGATGTCGATCTTGGAAATTTTAAGATAGAATCAGCCCAGCTAGAATTAGTCAATGCTAACCCAATTGAAAAGCATGTGGCACAAAACTGCAATGAGGTGTGGAAAATGTATTTTGATGGAGCATGCAGCCAAGAAGGTAATGGAGTAGGGATAGTATTTGTTTCACCTAAAGGTATTACATTTAAGTATTCATTTCTGTTAACATTTGAATGTACAAACAATGTGGTGGAATATGAAGCTTTATTGACAAGTTTGAACATAGCTGTGAAACATAAAATCAAGTTGTTGGTTGTTTCACAAGTTAAGTCCAAATATGCAGCAAAACATAAAATACTAAAACAATACAAGAATGATGTATGGGACACAATTGAGTTGTTTGATGCCTTCTCAATTGAGTGGATTGATAGGTCAAAAGACATAATGGCAAACTTTCTAGCAAATGTGGCGCTGAAAAGAGATGACATTACATTGGCTAGAGTATCATAAATTGAGTTCAAGACAAGGCCTGTAGTTCCTGATAACATATATAGTTGGCAGGTCTTTAATGATGATACTAACCTTTTCAAATTCCTCCACTGTATAGATCAATATGAAGCCCAAGAAATTGATTTCAATTCCTTTGTTGAAGAAGTGGATGGGAAACAAATAATATTTGGGAAGGAGATCTTATAGCTTAAAATAAATAAGCTTCCTAAAGGCTTAGTGGCATTGGAGAGGGTGTATGATGGAAATGATCGGTCCCTCATGAATTAAGCACCAGTCAAGAGGGAGGACATTGAAGATATTAACTTGGGAACTGAAATGGCACCAAGAAATGTGTACATAGGGAAGGAAATAAGCCCTACAATTAGAAGAATGTTGATAGAGTTGTTGAGAAAATATAAACATGTGTTTGCTTGGTCTTATGAAGATCTAAAAGCATATAGGGAAGATTTGTTTCAGCATGAAATACCATTGAAGCTAGATGTTAAGCCATTTAGACAAAAGCAAAGACCCATAAATCCAACATTGGAGCCTAAAATGCAAGAAGAATTGGAAAAGCTCAAACATGGGGGAATCATTAAACTAAGTAGGCACTCAACATGGGTCTCAAACTTGGTCCCTATGAGGAAGAAAATTGAGATATTAGGCTTTGTGTAGATTTCAGAAATCTAAACATGGCATCCCTCAAAGATAATTATCCTCTACCCAATATGGAGGCTATATTGCATAAGGTAACAAGGTGTGAACTGTTGTCTATGATGGATGGGTTTTCAGGGTATAACCAGGTCAAGGTCAAAGAATTTGAGCAATATAAGACAACTTTTACAACTCCTTGGGGGACATATGTTTATCTAAGAATGTCGTTTGGTCTCACTAATGTAGGAGAAACCTTCCAAAGAGCTATGGATGTGGCATTTGCAGATTTGATCAATGCTATCATGGTCATGTATCAGGATGATCTCAATGCTTATTCAAAGAAGGTTGAATATCATGTACAACATCTGGAGAGGGTATTTATTAAAGCCTTAGAATATGGTATTAGCTTGAACCCTGAGAAATGTCATTTTGCAGTCACAGAAGGTAAGCTCTTGGGACATATTGTCTCAAAAGAGGGGATTAGGATAGATCCTGAAAGGGTTGAGGCCATTGATAAAATTCTTGTCCCTAAAATTTTTAAGGCTATACAGTCATTCTTTGGACAGATTAAATTTGTTAGGAGATTTGTTTCTAACTTTACTGAGATCATCAAACCCATATCAAAAATGTTGAGGAAAGGGAAAAAAATAGAATGGACTACAAACGCCTTAGAAGCTTTTATATCCATCAAAAGGGCCATCAAGGAAGCTCATGTCCTTAAATCTCCATATTTTGCAAAGCCTTTTCAGATATTTTCATTCGCTTCAATGCACACTATTGTTGTTGTTATGTTACAAAAGAATGAGGAAGGTCATAAATAGCCTGTGTCTTTCTTCAGTAAGTCATTATAGGGGTCAAAATTAAAGTATGATATAATGGAAAAAAAAGCATTTGCATTAGTGAAAGCTGCAAAAGCTTTCAGGCCATATCTTGTTGGAGAAAAGGTGATTGCTTATGTCCCTCATGCAGCTGTCAAGGATATTTTGACATAGTCTGAAGTAACAGGAAAAAGATGCAGATAGATTAACAAAATCCAATAGTCTAACATGGAGATACAAATTACTAAACTAGTAAGAGGTCAGGGCTTGGCTACGTTAATGGAAAAAGCAAATATTGAAGCAAATCAAATTTGCAATATAGAAGAAGAGGTTGCAATTGCGAGAATTGAGCATACTCCTTGGTATGCAGATATCATGCATTACCTTAAATACATGAAGTGTCCAGAGGGATTGAGTGACAGCCAGAAAAGAACTCTGAAGTTGCAAGCATCTAAGTATGTTTTCATGGATGGAGATCTGTTTTGGAAAAATAGGGATGGTATATTATTGTTATGTCTAGATGAGTCACAAGCTAGGCATGTCTTAAGTGAAATGCATGAAGGGGTTTGTGGAAGGAATTACTCTGTAAAGACAACTGCACATAAAATTCCCAGGGCAGGTTATTACTGGCCAAAGGTTTTTAATGACTCCTTTTCATATGTAAGAAAATGTGAAGCCTACCAGAAGTTCTCTAGGAAATTTTAATATCAGGGATCTTTTCCACTTCGACCCTTGCAGGATGATGCCCCTTTTCATCGATGGGGAATTGATTTCATTGGGGAGATACAAGAAAAATAAAGTGGAGGACATAAATGGATAATGGTGGGCACTGATTATTTTACCAAATGGGTAGAAGCAGTCCCAACTAAGCCGACTACAAGTAAAGTTGTGAAAAATTTCCTAATGGATAGCATCATTACCAGATTTGGTACACCACTAAGACTGATTACTGACAATGGGATGTGTTTCAAATCAGATGAATTTAGAAATTTTTGTAGCACATATGGCATTACCATTTCTTATGCAGCTCCATACCATCCACAAGCTAATGGTCAAGCAAATTCTAGCAATAAAAGCCTTCTCAAGATTATAAGGAGGATGCTAGGTCAGAACAAGAAGGCTTGGGATTCAAAATTGAGATTGGTTGTTTGGGCTGATAGGATTACTGTAAAAAAGGAAATTGGAAAATCCCCATTTGAACTAGTGTACGGAACACAAGCCAGGATGCCTTTACAAAATTTATTACTAGTTTACAAGTTTATCCTTCAAGAATATTTGGATATTCCAAAACCTTTGGAGGAAAGAATGGAGCAGCTAGCTGAACTTGATGAAATAAGGAGAGTAGCCGAAAACCAAAACATGAAGTTACAGACACATATGAAGTATCTATTTGATAGAAAGGAAAAAGATAGAAAATTTGAAGAAAATGATTTGATACTGATGTGGAACGAAAGGTGTTAGGAGAAGGGAAAGCATGGGAAATTTAAAGCTTTGTGGCTAGGACCTTTTGTGGTTGTTGGAAAGAAATGTGAAGATTCATATCATCTACAAAATATGGCTGGTGAAAATTAGGAGTTGCCTGTACATGGGCAATTTCTAAAGCATTTTTTCTCTTGAACAATACAGAGGATTAAGGGTTTCCAATGCATGGAAAATTCTTAACAATCCTCTCAAAATTCTATCTTACATGCACAATAGTCCAGGAAATAAAAGGAACAGGAATTGCCAGTACATGGACAATCCTGGTTTTCCTTCCTTTAAAATTTAAATTTTTCCATGTATAGTAGTGTAGGGTCACATTCATTTCCATTGGAATTCATTCTATCACGCTCATATGATCCATCACCTTGAGTTTGGTTTTCTCACCCAAAAATCTGGATCCTTGCAATGATCTTACAATCATTCATCCCAAGACGGAGCCACTGTTAGAACTGTAAAATTTTGAAAATTTTATAGTTATTTATACACATGAGCTTACAAAATAGTCCTCACCGTAAGCACAAATTCCTCTCTTCCTAATATTTTTTCCCATATTTTGTCATATGGTCCCATAGAATCCATCGAGTCATGAATATTTAACCATATAATTAATATCGGCAAGAGAAGGTTAGGGTCTTGCCAAACTATGATATTTTTTCACTAATGTATACTTGTTGCAGACTATCAGCAGGACACATCTATTGTCTCAATGATGGAAAGATCATATTGGAAAGAGAGTTGTTATCGGAATGAGTCATAATGAACTCATATGTCTTATCGACCAACACATGGAATGATCGGCCAAACTAAAAGACATCGGAGTGAGGTCTTACCGAAGGTATTTGGTCTTGCCAATGGAACTTACTTCATTGGTAAGATTAATTTCATCGGCGAGAAATATGAGCTCACGCTGAAGTGTGGTTTCATCGGTGAAAGTGTGGTTATGTCTCAGCGATTATAAAAATACCTTGGGGTGCATCTCGGTAAGACACAATGAAGTCTATGAAACATCTCCCCGACTCAGAATTGTCACAGCGATACATAAGATTGAAGCGATGAATAGATTTTGATTGTCAGTGAGACATGGAGGCTTCGGGGAGACTACAAGATGTCTCGGCGAAAGGTTTAATGAACGTTGCAAAAGGATATCGCCCCAGATTTGAAAATTTCTCAATGACAAGACATCTGATGCGACAGTGTAAGTTTCAAATAAATCTTCATTCATGCTTTAGCTGACACATTAATGGCACGACGGAACATAACAGGGAGAATTTAATTGAAAGCATCAGTGTTGAATTCATAATAGAAGAACCAGCAAGGCAAACAAAGAATGAGGGCATCTTTCAGTCTGAAGAGCTTGAGCAGGATATAGTAAGTAATTGCACCTTACCTCCTCAAATTTTAACTTGTGTAACTTTAAAGAATGGAGTCCCCTAGCTCTGGAAAAGTTAAAAGTAGAAAACAGAGTGAAAGTAGCTAGATTAATGGAAAGAAACAAAAAATTGAAGGGGAACATGCAGCCACAGAACGAAGACTGAATCAGGACCTCATTGACCAATTGCATGGCTCTGGGCCTAAAGCTAGACTATTAGTGTAGCTTAGGGTAGAACTAGATAAACTAGATGATAAATGCAAATTTATAGGAGACGTTTGGACTCAAATAAGGGATATGAATTGCTCAATTTCCATTATCATCGGAGAAACCGTTTTGAACCAGTTTGCAATCCATGGAAGCTGAATTTGGGAAAACTGGTGTGCCCTAACATATTTGTCAATGTCGAATTGGTAAAATTGTTAGCTGATCATTATGACCCAAAACACAAAGCTATATGTGACCCATCGGGAAAGCCACAAATACATTTTTCAAAAGAGGCAATAGGGGAGGTTTTTAATTTCGAAGGGTTTTGCAATGAAGAGATCATATATGAAGAATTGGAGAAGGAATTCTCGAGAATGGATACAATTTATAAGGGTTGAGGTTGCCAATTCACAAGATTAAACAAGGCAGTAAACCAATTCCTCTACAGGGTAGTCATAGACCTCCTTATCATGTGGACCTGTTTGAACCTTATATGAAATACACTTACTTCTTAGTATGCAAGGTATTGGGAGTGGATGCCCCAGAGTATATGTCAATTGTGCCAATGTTAATCACAACAGATATCCAGTAGCACAATTCTAGGCCATTTGATTATGCCTCATACATTTTTAAGGGGCTTGATTTAGGATTGATAGCTATAAAAAGCGGATCATCTACCGTTCATCTCAGGCATTATTCATTATTGATGCATATGGTGTAGTATTTTGGGCAAGAGTTGGGACTATGGCCTCCAAAGATGAGAATTTCTCAGTTTGGTAAAGAAGGTGCAGCATTACCAGTTTAGTTGTGGACTGTTGTTTTGGATACCAGGTTTGCCAATGCTAGTTTTATTCATTTTGAAGAACATTTTGTGAAAACATTGTATAGATTATACAATTATCCTTGTAATTATTCATTATCTGATGAGATAAAAAGATTTCTTTGGTCAAAAGATTTCAATGGGCCAATTGATCATAATTGGGGAGATTGGTATTGCTTGGAGGGAGCTACCATGATTAGGGTGTATGGGTTTCAAGATGCCCCTTTCATTTTGGAAAAAACAGTCCCAAACAGAATTGCATATTTGGAGATTGTCATACAAATGGATTATTCCAGTGTTATGAATCTTAGTTCCTTTGGGAAGTAGGCTTTCATGCCTAGTACATTGTGCTTTGGTGATTTCACTATGTTGGCCAAAGAAGGATACAATTTGATCCTTGATAAATTGTTGTAGTACAATATGAAGAGAGGACCACTCAGAAAGAACTTTGACCCTGAAGGGTATATTAATTCTGCTAAAATGAAGATAAACTTTGGAGGGTATCAGCATGTGCCCTATCACTTTGATGATATGATCTGGAATCTAGATGAGGAGGAAGCAGAAGAGGTGGTTGAAACGTATAAGGTATAATCAAGGATTGCATGATGCAGAGTTGTTGTCTTCTAGAGAGGAAGCATCCAAGAGTGATTTGCCAAAAGGTCAACCAAGTAAAGTATCTAGGTTGAGAACTAAACACTATATGTTCCCAACCAGAGAGTTGAGTATTGAAGAAAATGAAGAAGCAGATGCAAGGCACATAGAATATACATTATTTGTATCTGACGATGAATTTGTTAATTCCCCAGAATTTAAAAAAAAATTGTATAAACAAATGGGAAAAGAAATAAGGGAAAAGGTTGATAATGTTACTATAGGAAATGAGGAACAATTGTTGAATGAATTGAGAAGGTGTTTAGATGAAGAGATGACAGGTATAGCCCCTGAAAAGGGGAGGAAAATGTTGGAAAGGGCTAGTGTCATGATCTTTCCTGAGCTGGATCTCAATTTTGCACTTGTCTTTGGCAGTTTCTTAAAGGACAGTAATGCTACACACAAGCTAGACCAAGAAAAGGTAACAGAAGTGTATGCAGGATCTAAATATAATACAAATGAAGGATCATTAATGATTTGGGCCTTATATCCACCCTACAGGAAGTCAGTAGTTATTGATACTAAGAAGGCATTTGGACATGTCATGAATTTGAAGGTTTCAGAAGCTGATCCAGTGGCTACCACAAAAATTGGGATAAGTGTTGCAAAACTAAACAAAGCACAAATTCAAATGTTGATCAAGGAGAGAGAGATGTACAAAACAAACAATGAAAGGGTGTTGAGAGAAAATGATCGCCTAAAATATTTGTTAGGCGTTACTATGAAGAATCCCAGGATGCTTACCCAAGGTGAAAGCTCTTAGTCTAAGGATCATTGGGAAGGATCAAGTGCCTACTCCCAAGGAAAATATGATGCACTTGTGGCAATAATCAAGAAGAGGCAGGCCAGTTAACATCTTGGTTGAATAAACTCTAGGGAAAATATTCTCATACGCTGACTACATTAAAGGAACATGAAAGGATGAATTAATGGATTATGGAGAAGTTTCAAGAAGTGAACCAATGAGATGTTTCTAATAGTGTAGCAATTGAAGCTGCAAATCATTTTATAAATCAGCATCGAAGCTTCTATGAAGAATTGCAGGGGGATGCGCAGGGATTGATAGATGCTGGTGAGAAGACATCGACCACATTCTCTGATGATAGAGGAAAACTAAAGGAAGTGACCAGATGGAGGGGTGAGAATGAGTCAAAGTTGCGCGAAATCTTGAAGATTTCTGCCGCTGAAAACACTACATTGGAGGAGGTGAGCGAACAAAATGAAAGGATGATAAAATTGGAGATTTCAATTTGGAACGCAATTCGAGATGCGGATACGCACGAGCACCAGGATCTCGTCGATCACTTGTCTAAAGTTCATTTGTGGCTAAAAGAGCCTAATTATTTCTTAATCTATTATATAATTTGTGACATTTCTGAAAGGACGCGTTCTTTCGCATTTTTGATGTATAAATATCTATTTCGATAATGAAATAAAAACATAAGATATAGGATAGAAGATAGATAGAAACAATATAGTAGAATACAATGTTCTGCAAATATGAGACTATGATGCATGTTTGAAATTATGGAGATATCAATGGAAATAATTTAATATGGTGCAGTCATTTCTGGTATCAATTGTTTATTGTGTTCATCGAAAGCATTATCGAAGTTGTCTCCAAAATTGGCATTTTCTCATTATGTAAATTGGTGTGACAAGTTTATATCTAGTTTATCAGTGCACATTTGTTGTATTTGTATGATCAATTGATTGGTTCTTTCAAGTAAAGTTTAAATCCTTTAAGTTGATCATAGTAATTAGAGAATGTCAGTGGGATCATTAAGAAGAACTTGGTAATCATAACCTTGCATGTTTATACAAGTTATAAACTAAATCATATTTTGAAAAACGTGAATACTTTCCAGAAAGAAGTACTTGTATTAGTTTTCTTTTGACTCTGCATTCCCTATAAGGCACCGATCTCTACATTTTCATCATTTAGTTTCATCCATATTTTTTACATCTATTAACTTAACATATTATGATTTAGTTTTGAATATTGCTTTAAAATTTATACCAAGCTTAGTTTTATTTGTCCACTTCCATCTGCCATTGTGGGCAAAGCATTTCAAAGAGATAAGCATAAATCCAAGTCTGCTTCACTCATATAGGTTCACCTGCCTAGGTCCAACATGACCTAAAGAGTAGAAGGTCTAAGCTATTCGACCTTGTCTGTTACCCTAAAATGTACTGAGAGATTGGCAGCCTCTTGAGGTATTCTTACCTATGTTTTTGAGAGCTAACAGGTGGTACCCTCGATGAGGAAGAAATTGTGGCTAAAGTGCTCAGATCATTACCTCCCTCCTACAAAGCTAAGGCTCATGCTATTGAAGAAATTGGATCATTGGTGAATGTGACAAGGGACACACTGATTGGTAAACTTGTTGCCTTTGAGTTGAGTGAATTTGGTGATTATATTCCTAAGACTGAAACTGCATTCAAGGCTATTGTATCCAGAAGAAGCAAGCAAATGTATGATCCAGGAGAGAGTTCTAGAAAGATATTCAAGTATGTGGAAGAAATGAAATAGCTTGAAGATGAAGAAAGAGAGGTAGAAGAGTTGGAAGCACTGATAATGAAGAAAGAAGGTAGACGACAAGGTAAGTATAAATGAAAGTTGCCTATCAAATGTTTTTCTTGCAGTAAAATAGGTCATTTTTCATCAAGATGTCCTGAAAGAGTTCCTAGATCTAATCCTTACAAATCTAGATTCCAAAATAAATGTTACTTTGTTGGAGGTGTGATTGATAATGAGTTTGATAAAGATAATGGAAATGAAGATGATTGGGTTTTCATTGCTATCAAGGAAAATAGTCTTGTGGCTACTAAATCTACTAAATTTTAGAAAGCTCTTGCAACCCGAATTAAAGAAAAGGATGAGTGGATCATTGACAGCAGATGCTCACATCATATGACTGGTAACAAAATAAAATTTGTAATTCTAGAGAAGTATGACGGTGGGGTTGTAAGATTTGGAGATAACAATGCTTGTGTGATTCATGGTAGAGGATCTATTTATCTTGGTGGTAAGCATAGCATTGATGATGTTCTTTATGTTGAAGGCTTTAAGCACAACCTATTGAGTGTTGGACAGATGGTAGAAAAAGGTTATGATCTTCAGTTCAAAGATGGAAGATGCAGGATATATGGAAGCTCTGGAAATGTAATTGCCTTAGGTAAATAGACAAAAGGTAATATTTTTCACCTAAATGTTGCTAGTGAATGTTGTTTAATTGCTCAAGTAGATGAAAGTTGGTTATGGCATAAAAGGTTGTGTCATGTGAATTTTGATAACATTTTCAAAATAAGTTCCACTCAAGCAGTAAGAGATCTACCTAAGCTAGTGAAGCCTGCAAGCACAATTTGCAAAGAGTGTCAGATGGGAAAACATAATAGAATTTCTTTTTAGAGTAAACAACATCATTCAAATGGATTGATGGAGTTGGTACATACTGATCTATGTGGTCCTTCTAGAGTCAAAATTCTCCATGCTGAAAGGTACTTTAAGCTGCTTATTGATGATTACTCTAGAATGATATGGGTTACTTTCTTAAGAGAAAAGTGTGAAGCATTAGAAAAGTTCAAAAGATTCAAAGCTATGGTAGAAAATGAAAAAGGTCTGAAAATAAAATGCCTAAGGTCAAACGGAGGTGGTGAGTTCACCTCCAAGGAGTTTAATTATTTTTGTGAAGAGCATGGAATCAAAAGGCAATTATCTGCTCCTTGAACCCCTCAACAAAAATGGTGTTGCTGGGAGAAAGAACAAAAAAAAAAATTGGATGCTGCTAGAACAATGATGATTGAAGGAAATGTTTCTCACATCTACTGGAGTGAAGCAATAAGCATTGTTGTGTATAATTTGAACCGGGTAATTGTAAATGGCAATTCTAGTAAGGCTCCTTTTGAATTATGGTTTGGTTATAAGCCTACTATTAAATATTTCAAGATCTTTGGAAGAAAATGCTACATCAAGAGAGATGATGATATAGGAAAGTTTGATGCAAGAAGCGACAAAGGAATCTTTCTAGGTTACTCTATTAAAATCAAGGCCTACCAATGCTATAACCAAATGACTGAGGAAAATGGTTGAGTGCAAATGTCAGAGTTGATGATGATTCTACTAAATCATCCAGATATTGTGGATATGATTCAGATGAAGACAATACAAGCAAAAGGAAGAATGTTCAAACAAAAAATCAATTGAAATTGTGCCATATGTTCCGGTAAGACAACTTCAATTTGTTCCAGTAAATCAAGATAGTTAGGAAGCAGAGACAAGTGCAAGTGCAGAAGAAAGAACAGAAGAATCGAAAGTTTGAGAAAATCCTAAAACTCTAAGGTATGTAAAGCTAAATCATTCTAAAAATCAAATTATCGGATATAAGAATAGAGTGCTAACTAGAAGAACGATTGTTGAAGAGTATTGCCTGATTTCCAAGATTGAACCTAAAGATGTCAAAGAAGCCTACAATTATGAACACTGGATGGAAGCTATGAAGGAAGAATTTATGCAAATTGAAAAAAATGATACATGAATACTAGTTCCCAGACCAAAAGATAAAAGTGTAATTGGTACTAAATGGGTCTTTTGAAATAAGCTAAATGAACAAGGTGAAGTGGTCCAAAATAAAGCAAGACTGGTATGTAAAGGGTATTCACAAATGGAAGGTATTGATTTTGAAGAAACCTTTACCCTTGTTGCTAGAATTAAAGCTGTAAGGTTATTTCTTTCTTATGTTGAATACAAGAACTATAAATTCTATCAAATGGACATGAAGTCAGCTTTTTTGAATGGTGAGCTGGAAGAAGAAGTACATATTGAATAGCCTAATGGGTTTCAGCTGACTAATAAGGAAGACATGGTTTTTCGATTGAAGAAAGCTTTGTATGGACTCAAGCAAGCCCCTAGAGCCTGGCATGCTAGATTAGACAAATATTTACTAAAGCTTGGATTCAATAAAGGTACTACTGACAACAACTTCCACTTCAAATTGGATCATGATAAAGAATTAATTATTGAAGTCTTTGTTGATGACATTATTTTTGGAGGAGATGATAATTTATGTATGAGGTTTCCTAATGAAATGAAAAGTGAATTTGAGATGAGTATGATTAGAGAAATGAAGTTCTTTTTGGGATTGCAAGTTACTCAGTTAGACAAGGGGATCTTCATAGCTCAATCCAAATATGTGAGAGAACTGTTGAAGAAGTTTGGCATGGATGATTCAAAACCTATTGTTACTCCCATGGTAATTAGATATAAGTAGACACAGAATGATGATTCTCCTAAGGAAAATCAAACAAGATATAGATCAATGATTGGTGGATTCCTCTACTTAACTTAGACTAGACCAAACATTATGAATGTTGTATGTATGGTTGCTAGATTTCAGGCTGATCCAAAAGAATCTCATGTGACTATTGTTAAGAGAATATTTAGGTATTTGAAAGAAATAGTTGATTTTGGTCTTTGGTATCATAAGGATGACGATCTTACTTTAAATGCATACACTGATGTGGATTGGGCAGGAGATGTAGATGAAAAAAAGAGTACTAGTGGTGGTGGTTTCTTCCTAGGGAAGAAGTTGGTGTCTTGGTTGAGCAAAAAGCATAATTTAATTTCTCTATCTACTATTGAAGTAGAGTATATTGTTGTTGCAAATAACTGTACTCAAGTGATGTGGATGAAACAGATGTTGAATGATATCAGAGTAGTATATGATGAACCTATTTCAATATACTATGATAACTCAAGTGTAATTAACATATCAAAGAATACAGTCCTACAGTCTAAGACCAAACATATATCAATCAAGTTTCACTTTCTAAGGGAGAAAGTGAGTGAAAAAGAAGTCAGACTAGAGTATGTGCCTACCAAAGAATAGATTGCAAATATTTTCAATAAGCCATTATTGATGGATACTTTTGAGTATCTTAGAGAGAAGCTAGGGGTGATTACCCCTCTTGATATGAACTAGGATGAATTAACTTGCATCAATCTTCGTAGTTCATGTTCATATTTTGATCCGGATTGATATTTTTGTGGCTGCTACTCAGGGGGAGTAGTCAGATGTGTAGATATGTGGTTCAAAGCTTACATGTGGAAAGATAATGTTCATATTTTCCATTGATGTGAAAGGGGGAGAAGATTCATGTGTAGAACTATTTCCTATCTAGAGTAAAAAGTCTTGTGGGGAGAAGATCTTGCAAAAGAAGTCAAGGAAGAAGAGTCAAAATCTAAGGAGGAGTAAGTGTTGATTGAGAGTTGGGTTGATGGTGCTTTTCACATCATGTGTTGCCATCAATGCCAAAGGGGGAGATTGTTGGATGTTGTGGTTGTGTGGATGATATGTGGTTGTCATTGATGTCAACACTATTAGCATTTGATGTATTGAAGGTTGTATATGTTGAGGATATTGAGAAAATTGTAAAAGAAATTATTACAAGTTCCCAGTGGAACTGTGAAGGTCATAAAGGTGTCTTGTTATGTACATTGAAGATCACTTGTTGTGGACTAAAGGGTTTATTGTTGAGTGTATCTAGTCCATTCTCTAGAATTTTCAGAGGTTTGCATGAAGATTTGCTCAAAATTATGAAGATCTATGTTCTAACAATGTTTTCTATGGTCTTTGTCAGTGTTATTGATTAAAGTTGGTATAATTCTAGTAATTCTAGTCGCTACAAATTTTTCTTTGTTGTTTCTTGGTGTTCTTGGATGTTTCTAGATTGTGCTCTATCTTTGTGGTACATCCACATTGATCGATGTGCTCGTGGTCGAAGATTTTTCTCTGTATGTTTATTTTTTCACATTCTTGGCCGATATGGTGGGTGTAACGTGTGGTGGATCTTTGAGGTGAAATTAATTGAAGTATTTTTGGATTGGAGTTGTTAATTTGGGTATCCACTATGTTTTGGCCGACCTTGGTGGATTCTCATTGAAAATTTATTTGTAAATTTGGGCTGACATTGAAAACATGTTTTATATTTCTGGTCGACTAAGTTGTTGATGTAATCTCATGTTGCGGATATATAAGAGTGATTTTTCATCGATGTAAAGTGTGCTCGGTGTGTTCCCATGTGTATATGTGTGAAAATCATTCAATTGCAGAGTAGAGTGTGAAGAATTTTGAGCAAAGTGTGGAGAAGTTTGAGCGAAGAGTGAAGAAGGTTTTTCTGTGCTTAACTGGAACTGTAATCAGGCTTGTGTAGAAGCTATTTTCTCATTTCACAATTTGGATGGTTTTAATCCAAACTTTTCTTTGGAAAGTCAATCCTCTTTTCTATTTGAGTAGTGAGCTCTAGGTAGTGTGCCTGAATGCATGTACATTCCCATTATTTCTCATTATGCTTTGAACAGGGTATAATATTGTGGACTAACCTCCATAGTGTTTTTTCCCCTAATAGTGTTTCCACGTAAAAAATCTTAGTGTTCTCTGTGTTTTTGATGTGTTGAATGTTTATGGTTTATTTTTTATTCATCAGATCTAAGATTGAGTTAAATAAAGTTTGAAAAGATTTAAGTATTTTGTGACAACTGATTCACCCCCCCTCTCAGTTGTCTATCCTTGTTTTTCCAAAACCCCATAGGGTATGTGCAGGATCATCATGGAAACAATAGGCCCTTAAGTGACAAAAAAATTAGAAAAATCAGATTTAGGCAACTTGACGTAAAAAATTGAAGAATTTATCTATATTATTTCAAAAATATGTAAGAATAGAATATGTAGAAAATTGAATGTAGTTTCTAAACTACTAGGTTTGTTTAAAAAAAAAAATCTATTTGGTGAAAATTTGAAATTTCAATGCAGAGTACTTAAATTTCTGGAAAAATAAGAAGTACTGTTACCACCCTAACCACAATAAAATGATATTAATTTTTTATTTTTTAGATATAAGTAGAGGACTCATGTCTTGATGTGATACATATTTTTTGTAATTTTTTTCAAGTAAACAATTAATTATGAATTTTTATTACAACTTTTAAAAATATAAAAACTTGTATGTCTGACCACCTTAACTTGGTCAAAACTTCATGAAATTATATTTTTCTTTTTTAATCCTATAGTATGCAAAGCATAGAATGTGAAACATGTTTTGGATTCAAAAAATGTGATACCGTTTGAAACCTATAGATTTTTTTCAATCAGTCTATCAATCAGGACTTTAGTTGTAATTGGAATAGAAAATGAATAATAATTACTTATAAAATTCAAAGTAAAGCATAATTTATATTGTTAGAAAGCTAAGAATCTCCTTTAAAAACCCTTTTCGTTTCATCAATTTTGAATAATAAAAAAAGTCGTCAGCCACATACCCACCATATTGCCACTTTTTGGCCCATCATGATCCTACACATACCCCATAGGTATAGTCAGACTACAACACAATATCCAAAAGAACAATCACAGGAGAGTACATGCAACAAACTTTTCCATGTCCTCGGCCACATCAACCATCGTTACAAGAAAGCAGGCTCTACAGGCCACTGTCTGACCTATCCAACAACTACAAACTCTATCGTTGCCAGAGGAGTCAGATAAGATGTCGATCCCATTAATGAAAAATCAATTTCCTCTAAAGGATAGAGAGATACCACCATTTAAGCCCAAGGTCCAACTAGTCAGAACATTCAATGTGGTGGAACAACTAAAGAAGGCCCTCACAAACATATCTCTGTGGGATGTTATATCCATCCCCGAACAAAAGACATTTCTTTGGGAAGCATTGAAGAAGGAGGAACAAATACCATAGATGGATGTGACTCCATCATGCGATTAAAATATAGACAAAGGATCCACATTAGACCCTCATGCTCCAAAAGCAGTAGGTTTTGTGAACAACGCGAAAAATGCAAAAGAGAAAGAGGTAAGCAAGCCAAAACCCACACCTTTCTTTTTCACACTTATTGCGGGAGATAAGCTTTTGCATTATAACACGGTTGATTCAGGTCTAGTACGACAATCATGCCAAAACAAGTGGTCGATGCTCTCAAACTTAAATATGAGCCCCTTGAGAAAGGAATCATGCAATTAGATGGGAAGAAGGTTCCAATTGTCAATCAGATTAAAGATCTATCTCTAACCTTCTTCTCATGTCTGAGCCAAATGGTCACATAAGAAATAGTAGTCATAGACATTCCCTCGATCTTCACAATGTGTCTTTCAAGAGATTTCACTTTGAAGCTTGGTGGATTCTTGGCGCTTGATTGGTCCCACATAATATTGAGAACCAAGCATGGCGTGAAGATGAAGATCATGTCTGAATATTTGCATCCCAAACACATAGCAAAAAATGCATTCCTATGCTTTGAAGCAGCACATACCTCCTTCTGAGAGTAGGAGAGATTGTGTAGAGATGTTGGAAGATGAAGAGGACACAAGTGATCAGACTCCTAAGGAAGAAGTTCTCCTCAACCAATTTATCAACTCTAACCCATTCCACAACTTTCATGCAATGGGATTAGGCACTTATGTGGTCTTCGACAATGATCAAGTCTTTTTGAAATTGATAAAGCATTAGGACGAATATAACGATTTGAGGGATAATTGTCTATGGACCTTATTTTTTTATGGTACCAAATGAAAAGTCAATTCTAGAGTGGGTATCTGGCTAGTGTTCCCGATAGGATCAAAGACCCTCAAATCTCTCCATTTTTAGTTCTCATGCTCGAACAATGATGCAGAATATGAAGCCTTGGTTCATAGTTTGACCCTTGCTAAATGAATGGGTGTAAAGAAAACACATGCATTTAGAGTTTCAGAATTAGTTGTGAGCCAAGTCTATGGGAAAGTGCTACAAAAAATACAAGAATGAAATCATACAGACACCAAACATGGGATCTAATTGAGACTTTTGGGGCTTTCAATATAAAAGTTATTCCCTAGTCTCAAAATAGTGTTGTTGATCGAATGAATTTTATTGGTTCACAATTTGAACTAGTTTTTTATTCAAAAAAGTAGAATGTAGTGAAAATCATTGTCTGACCATATATTCCTGACAAAGACCAAAACTGGAAAGTATTTGAGGATGATGTTCAAATTGCTGCCTTATACAGAAATCAGGAGGAGCTTCCAACTATTCACAACTAGGAGCAGAATCTCCTAAGGAACAAATTATATAGTTAAAAGGAAACAAGCTTCCTCAAGGTTTAATTTCCCTCAAAAATCTCTTTAACTATGAGGATGCAAGAAAATGAAAATAGACGTTCACTGCAAATGAAAGGGACTATGAAAATCTTGATCTCGAAAGCGGTAGAAAATTAAAAGTTGGAAGGGAAGTTTTGTGAAGAGAGAAGGAAAGACTAAAGGGTCTCTGTTCCAAATATGATGGAGTCATTGCCTGGACCTATGATGATCTAAGAGTGTATGACTCAGGCATAATTTAGCATACCATTGACTTTGTGGAAGGATCAAATCGTATTCGACAAAAGCAAAGGCCAATCAATCCAAAGGTAGAAGCATTGATGGAATAGGAGCTCACCAAATTCATCAAGTCAAAGATCATATATTTGATTAAGCATTCTACATGGGTGTCAAATCTAGTACCAGTTCAAAAAAAGAATGGAAACATAAGGCTTTGTGTTTATTTCTGAGATTTGAATAAAGCTTCGCTAAAATACCATTACCCTTTGTTGTTAATAGAGCAGATACTGCAAACCATGGCCAAATCAGAGATGTTTTCATTGCTTGATGGTTTCTCAAGGTATAACCAGGTATATGTAAAGGAAGGAAACCGACATAAGACAATGTTTACCACTAAGTGGGGAATGTTTGCATACTCAAAAATTCAGTTTATACTTTCAAATGCTAGTGTGACTTTTCAACAAGAAATGGATATTGATTTCAGAGTATTAGTCAAATTTATTAACTTAATATAACTAGATGACCTAACAGTCTTTTCAAAGTCAAAGGATGATCACTTTGATCATCTAGTAAAGGTTTTCTAGAAATGTCAATAGTTTGAGATTTTTTTGAATCCTGAAAAATGTGTTTTCAGAGTACCCCAATGAAAGCTACCTAGTTTTGTAGTTTCAAAGGAGGAAATAACAATAGACCCAAAAAGGGTGAGATCTTTAATGGAGTTACCCCTACTAATGAATCAGAAAGGACTACAGTCCTTCTTCGGAAAGATCAACTTTGTTAGCAGGTTCATATTAGACTTTGCAGGCATCACGAGACCTATCACGTTGATGCTTAAGAAGAACCTAGTGTTCAAATGCACCCTTGAAGGAAAAGTAGCTTTTGAGCAGATAAAGATAGCTATCTTTGATGCTTTGATGTTGGCTAACCTAGACTTTTACAAATATTTTCTACTCTATATATACAACGGCTAACATAGCATAGCTTCAATACTCACTCATAAGGACGAGGGAAATAATGGAGAGCATCTTATTGCATTTTACTTAAGGACTCTTAGAGGATATGAGACCAGGTATAATTTTGTAGAAAAGCATTCATTTTCAATTGTTAAAAGCCTAAAGAAGTTTCGACACTTGGTGTCTGCCAATAAAATCACTATTCTCATTGCACACCCTAGTGTGCAGGAGTATATCATAGAAGGTGAGATAGCAAAAAAGAGGGAAAATTGGATCACCAAGATCCTAGAGTATGATGTGGGAATTAGAAAAATGAAGCTAGTTCAGAAGAGTTCTATGCAAATACATTGCATAGGAAGTAAATCCCATAGCTGAAAAGGAGACCAATCAAGTCTACTCAAACTAGTTTGAGTCTGACAAATCTTGGGTGGCGGATCAAACATAGTATATGAAAAAGGGCCACTACCCAACCAGCCTTCCAACCCACAAAAGGTGATATGACCAACTGTAAGGCACTAGGTACATATTAATTGAAGGTATATTATTCAAGAGAAATTATGATGGTGTCCTACTCTGATGCTTAGACAAGCCATAGGCAGAAAGAGTTAACGAATTCCATAGTAGTCCTGAGGGTGGAAATTTCTTTGCCAAGACTACTACCTTGAAGATCATGCAAGTGGATATTATTGGCCCTCTATTTTTTCTAAGGTACATCATCTGGTGTAAAAATATGCTCAGTGCCAATTCTTTGTTGGAAAAAGAAAGAATTCTACTTTGCCTTTGAGCTTAATTGTAACTAAAGAACCCTTTGCTCAATGGGGTTTGAATTTCGTCAAAATGATAAATTCTATTTCCAATGCTATCCACAAGTGGATCCTTGCACTGACCAACTACTTCACAAGGTGGATGGAGGTCGTAGCCATAAAAATGCCACATAGGGTGAGATCATCAATTTCCTTGAAGAATTGGTAACTAGATTTGGTTTGCCAAAAAATATCATATTCAATAATGCTCAGGCTTTGGTAGGTTCATGGATGTCAATTTTTTCTATCAAACATGAGGTTTACCTTAAAAATTCATCAAACTACTATCCACAAGGAAATGGATTAGCTGATTCAACCAACAAAAACCTAATTAGGTTAATCAAGTGCATTAGGTCAAAATGACAAAGGGATTGGTGCAAGCACCTCTGAGTTTCTTTTTTGGGTAGATCAAATTACTCCAAATCAGATCCTGAAGACCTCCCCTTATGAACTAGTATACGAAAAATAGATAGTTTTACCTATTTCTATAGAAATTCCTACCCTACAACTACTAAAAGCCCTGGATGTTGAAGAAAGTGGCAAAATGGAAGTACTATTGGCGAAACTCCTTAAACTAGAGGAAGATAGAGAAAAATCCTATGAATCCATGATCGACCACAAACAAATGGTAAAGTGATGGTTCAACAAAAAGACCTCTAACCCAAAATTTAGAGAGGGGAGCCTAGTGCTAAAATATGATAAGTGCACTGCAAAACTAGGACAACATACAAAATTTGAAGCACTATGGAAAGGACCCTTCTGAATTAGCACGTGCAAGGAAAATAATGTGTACAAACTAGAAGATATAGAAGGTAATGCTTTAGATATATATTGGTGAACAATATTTATCTAATAATTATTCCACTAAAGCACACAATTCTTTAAAAAAATTCACAGATATGTACCATATGTAAAAAAAATTGTAAATACTCTTTAATTTTGAGAATAATCCATTGAAAAGCAACATAGAAGAAGTGGAAAGTTTGTATTATATTATACTCATAAAAAATTTACAATGTAATACAATCCCAAGGCTTAAATTTAAACATGAAGCCCTCTCGAGCGAACCCAAAAAGAGTTACAGAGCAAAAAGAAGGCAAAAGGGAGGCAACATGAAAAACATAGTAAAGTTAGGCCTCTAGCCATTGTTTAGCAGTCAAAGTGACTCATCATTAGTTTCTTCTTCTTCTTCTTTGTTAGAATGCAAAAGGGGGGTGAACACACAACATACGCAGGATCGACATAGCATAGACCGTAGGCCTAGTCGACTCGGCTATACACCAAAAAGTCAAAATGCTTCTTCCAGTTGAGCCCTTAGATGTGATCCATGCCATACACCCAGAGTAGGTAGGTGGCCACTAGTTGAGAAGACAAGTGATGCATCTTGAGGTACATGGTGCAGAAATTAGTAAGGAAGGACAACGAGGGTACATCTATCCCATAGTCCATGTGCCTGCGGATATCCATGGCACTCAGAATACTGATGCTAGGGATAGCTACTTGCATTATCTTGCCAAGCCCTTCCATCAGCACAAAGTCAAACATCTAGCAACACTATTCAATTAGCATTGGCTTGGAAATATTTAGGTTGAGCAAGGAGCTGACAAAACGGGAAAGAATGTTGCAGTTGCTCCGGAGCTAGTTCACATCATCAATATAGTCCTAGCCAACTACCCACCAGAATGCAACCAAGGCAAGGTAGTCACACTTCTTCACTAGGTGCTTTATTATCTCATTGGTAACCTCTCCCACAAAGCTATATTGTGGCCTCCATGGAAGTAGCTAAATAGGAGTGCCTAGACCATCCGACATTTTGTAGCAACAAATTGTGGCAGAATGGGAGATAGCTAGAAAAGCTTGCTAAACTTAAAGGGTATTTTTTCAAATGAGCATTACAATAAGGTGGCATAGCTATATATAGAAAAGATGAGCCGGAAAACCCAACCAACGAGAAGTCCATTTTCGGCTGGACAATAATAGAAAATATCAAAGAAAAATGGAGGCCAACAAATAAATCATACGAAAGATCTGATAGGAGGTCTTGAGAAATAAATTTGGGAATTGGGAGTAAACTATCTCATATGTCGATCATTGACATGTGTCCTTTTCCATAATCAACACTAGTCAGCTTGCTTATGTGAAAATACATGGATTAACACGTTAAGTTCTAACAAATTAAATGGGCACGTCTTTTTAGAAGTACCCTGCATTGCTTCAACACATTTCTCATAGATAAAGGCATGCTTTCCAATGAAATGTTCTTATTTGTGTAAAACGCAGTGGGGAGAATGTATTAATTCCATTCTCATGGAATTTTTGGTATTCCAAAGGGATATGAATCCCCAATCCACACATATCGCTCGGTGGCAGCAATTAATGGACTAGTAGTAACCACGTAGCCTTAACTACATGTACATGTGAGGGAATTAACTACAACCAAAAGAAGGTTTTTCTAAGAAGAAAAAGGAAAGTGGCCATTTTGATTGAGGAAGATCTCTATAACTTTTTGACATAGCCATGGTCGAACCATCAACATCTGGTAGAAAAGCTAGAGCTGCAAGCAAAAGACCAAGTTACGCTGATATCTTTGGGTGGAATGCATTCGCCAATGCCCCAATGCTCGAGGAGCGGCCTTTTGAATTTTGCAAAAAGGTGCAGGTAGATAAAGGCATCGCAAGAGAGGCGGTACAAGATTCCACCAACAATATTTTTGACCCCAGGTTGTCAACTAACCCTAAAATCCTTAGGGAGGTGGCTTTCCAAAGAATGGTAGATCATGAGTCATCTGAAGGTTTCACATTTTGGCTTTGGAATTGTGGTTTTCCATAGTTCATGTTTCCTTTTGTACACCCATGCTTGGAGTTGGTGGATGCATGTACCAAAAAAAAAGCAAAATTCCATAGGAGCCATTGAGGGTAATACGATCAAAGTTACAATTTATGTCAAAGCCATATGGGATATGTTGTGTATCCCTATGACCTGGGGTGCTAAACATTTTGATGAGGAAAAATGGGATATTTTTGGGGAAGAAAGAGCCATGAAAACAAGTTTTTATGAGGAAGAAATGAAGGAGAGGCCGAAGAGAGGTCATCTTTCTTTTCCTCTTTCATGTAGGAAGTTTAACAAAGACTCACAGTCTATCTTCTCTATGTTGGCCTAGATTTTCAGCCTTGATAATGATGACGAGGTCCATCCCTTCCAGTTGGGCCTTGATTTTATGCTCAAAAGGGAGAACCAGAAATATTATGATTTTGTTGAGGTAATAGTTGGAGGGATGCTAGAGCAATTGAAAAATTATGACATCAAGTATAAATTCATGTATTCTTCTTTCTTGGTTCACTTGATTTTGCATCAAAATTCTGAGTTAATAGAGAAAAATATACCAGTGTCTAGGTTAGATGTAAGAGGTTGCTATCAACTAGTTTATGTATGGACCCATGTACTTTCAAAAATGAGGGATTATTACTGGTTTGTAGATCATTTTTTGAGGCCAGTGCTTCAAGATTTGTTGCCACACCCTATAGGTTATTTTCTCTCCTAAGGTTGCATAATGTATGGAAACTCCGTCGACCCCAGTGGATTATTTCCTAGGAGAGGATTTTACATTTATCATATTTCATGGTTTTGTCGAGGAACCTTTTAGACTCCCCAAATTTGTAAAGGATAGAGTTTTCACGTTGGAGGCATGCCATCAAGAAAGTCTTGTCAACAACACCTATGGTGCTAGAACGAACAAGACAAAGATATATCTTGCTCCCCTTATAATTTCCAACATTCAGATAACACTAATGAAGTAGAAGGTTGAGGATGAGCTTACAAATCTACTAGTGGCCCTAGGTTTGGTTCTCATTTGTGACATGTGGGACTACAATCTGATAAAGAATTTCACTTTGAAACATAAGAGCAAGCAGTATTTTGAGAGGAGAAGGAATCCAACTCAGGAAAGGTCAGAAATATACATTGACTTGGCTCGCATTCCACTCAAGCAACCAGAATGGCTGAAGTTCTATGTGTCATAGGCAAAGTATTAGAAGAACCTCCTGTTGGGTAAAACCCTCAACACATAGCTAAAGCACAAAGGATGGTCGAAAAGAAATAAGGTAGATTTTTGTAGGTTTCGACAAGAGATGAAATGCCCCAATTCCATGTTTAGAGCTTTTTAGCCACATAACAAAAGGTTCAAGGAGCTTTATGATCAAGAGGCTAACATCAAAAATAGAAATTCAAAGACAAGTCATGAGATTAAGGAAGAGTATCTCCCATGTCATACTTCGTGACCTTAGGAATCCAATAGGAGGAGAGGATCAAGGAAAAGGGACTCACAATTCACATCCTTCACCAATGCTCGAAGCAAACGAAAAAGAACTAGATGGTCACCAAGAGGGTTTGTTGCGATTGTCAAAAGCCAAGTTTTGGAGGGATCAATTGCTGAAGGATCAGAATGTATTAGTTTTGGTTGTGCAAAGAGAAGATGAGTCCAGGATCCTGGTGCACCCTGTGCATTAGCCCGAGGAGAAGAGGAAGTGGAATCTATTCTACAAAATGTTTCGACCACCACAACCCAGGTAAGTTTTACTCTCTCTCTTCTTCCTGCCTCTGCATCTCTAGTTAATCCTCTGCCCCCATCTACACAAAAGAATCCTTAGTCCATGGACCTTGAGCTAGTAGTCTTGAGTACACCCCCTACCATTTTTAATGAACCTTGCGAAGCAACCCCGCATGCTAAATAAGCAGCATCCGCTTTAGCCACTATTGATTTTTTAACTGCCCTGTCAAGGGGCCCCATTGAAAGAGCCAAAATTTTCATGTTACCTATCACTATAGGTCCATCTGCTTCTAGGAAAGCACCTCTCCTTCCCCCCGTTTCTCTTTTCACCTTGACTAGTATTTCCCTTGCACAATCTCCATTTGGCATCTCACCTTTTTTCATTATAATGCTCCCATTTGCTTCTTTGCATGCTCACATATTTGAGGTTTCTCCTTTTGTCACCCTTTTTGGTCTCCTTCTTAGTGCTTCCATCATATCACAAAAAATTGATACCCCTCAGAGTCTCCAAGAGCATTTTGATGCAACCAAGCATGCCCAATAGGTCAAAAAGCAAAAACGACTCTTAAAGAACGTCATGTTGCTAGCTACCAAGAAGATTGAAGCTTGCTTCAATGAAGAGTGGAATTCTCTGTTGATCACTACCATGAAGCCACTCGTGTTCTGGCCCAAGGGAAAAATGTAAATGGAGGATTACGTTATCAAAGCCATGGGACTAGATTTGAATGAAACTCGCCTGCGTATGCAGATTACGAGAGGTTGGGAAGAAAGTTTAAAAAGCACAAGGAAAAGATGATAAATGTATGGTAAATAGTCAATAGGCTACAAAACGAGGCCAAGGTCAGAGATGTCAAGATGGTCTACATAAGGAAAATAAAAAATAAGCAAGGATAAATGGCTAAGTTGTTGATGGAGGCCCAAGGTGAACATGTTTAGATGTATGCTAAAATTGAAAAGTTGAAAATTGAGCTGGCTACTAAGCGCCAGACAAATGCAGAGTACCGACACGCTCAAGAAAACATAAGAAGAGAACTGGACAATGCGTGATCTCAATTTTTTGACAAGCTATGGAAGGCCCAAGAAGAAGCAAAAAAATCAAAAAAAGAGATCAAAAGGTTGAGCTCAAAAATCACAAATGCCCTCAGAGAGAATAATCAAATGGAGGAAAATGCAAGAGCTAGAGAGGCTCAGTTCAATCAAGGGTTGGCTATTGTACAAGGGCCATGGACCCTCCCAATATTGAAGAAGTTGATATCTATGCACTAGGAACGGATCATAGTTCAGGTCCCTATTTTTTAGCCTGCTTTGCAATTCTTAAGGGATATTCAGGAATTAAACATGAAGGTTGGCCCAATGGCTGATCAATTTCTATAGATATGTGCTCCCTAAGTGGTGGAATCACAAAGATTGATTACCAAGTTGTGTGTGGCCACTGATGAGGCCCTAAAAGGTGTAGGAATTCCTGATCGAAGAGCTAGCTCCATCAAATTAAACAATATCATCAACTACCACAAGATCACAACAAGGTGCAAGGAATGTCAGACGGTGTTGAACAAGTGGGTCAATGAAATCAAGGACTTTGGTTTCCTATTTAGCTTAAGGTTACCTCCTGTTTTCTCACTAAATGGATATGTGCTATCAATTGAGCAAGTCATAGATGCAATTAGACAGAAGATCTAGGCTACTACAGAACTCTTGGGTATAAGCATGACACCCACTATTGATGATATTGATCATGAGATCTTTCCTCTTTCTCATCTTTATTATCACCTTGGGGAAGCTTCTTCCAAATGGGGATTTATTTCTTTCAAGGAATTCTTCAAGCTATATCAAGCATACAGGTCCATTTGTACTCTCATCCTATTGACTGATGCAAATTGGGAGATGTACCATTCCGCTTTCCTCAAACTCCAAGAATTACTAGAGGTCTAGGTTCGTGCCTCTACAAGCAAAGGCCCCCTATGAGACACCGAAATTGTGAAGCAATTTTTGCTTAATCATTTTTTATTTTTGTCTTTTATATGTTTTTGGCTTTAGATGTGTATGTTCTCAAAGTAAGTTGTTCAGAAAGGTGCACAATGCGCCATGTGGTGGCTGTGCAGATTTCATTTATCACCTTCTTTTCAGGAGAGAGCCATGACATGTGTCAACTTGGCGAAGACTTTCTCAAGGGACATTTTTCACAAATATGAGAATCCCCACCCACTTGACATGTCATCTCTTCGTTGTGGGTAGTTTGCACTTTTATGAAGCAATCTCTTATGGAGTGTGTCAAAGCTTGCTAGGTCTTTTTGGTTTTTGGGATGGAAACCTTATGTTAGCACTGTTGGGCTACAAGATTTTTCAAACTATATTTTTTCCAGGCTATTTTCTAAAATCTAATCATTTTTAGATAACTATCTTTGCTAAAAATCCAAAGGGAATTAATACAACAATTGAGAATTGATTAGTAAATATTGTCATGACCTAATTAAAGATCTATGATCAGATCATGACCTATCAAATGCCAACATCTAGCAACAATTACTTCTGAAGTATGGCAATATTCTTCTTTTTTCAGCTATAAATGAGAGGCGGCGACTGAAGGAAGGGGTTGGGTCCAAGTTTCAATTTCCTTGTCTTAGAAAAAGTTTCTTTAGTTTTCTTAGGTTATAGAACTATTTTCAAAAGTAGAATTGCAAACCTACTTTTCTCTAGCATGATATATTTTTTAAGCTCAAACTATTGTCAAATTGGTATCTGACCATTATTTTAAATTTCATTTGATATTTAAGCACAAATTGTTTGGAATAAATCTTTGAGACTATGCATGTATGGCCTTTATCAAGTTTCCTTCTTTATGCTTTCGTTTAGAATGAAACACTATGTTAAATTGAATTCGGATAGTTTGAGTGGTTGATTTCCATGTTGTAGGCTTATATGTTATGATAATAACTTATGGAAATTGGATTGTGTCTATGAACTTCTTCATTTTCCTAAAAGGTTGTTGTGTTTTCATATTATTCTATAAGAAGAGGAAGAGTTTATGTCATTTCTAAATTTTTTTCTATTAACCTTGGAAATCTTTATGTTTGATCAGACCTTAATTAACACTTCCTGCGGCGAGATTTGAAAGACTGCACTATTCTTGTAGTTAGCCTTTGGTGTTCATTCTCTTCCCAACAATGAAGGGTTGTGGTGTTCTATGTCTAATATATCATTCATAGTGAAGATTGGGTTTAAAATGTTGTAAAACCTTTGGCACATCACCATTTTTATGTTTTATGTTTACATTTCCTTCTACCCTTTTCTCCAAAACTCGGAGAAGAGTAGGCTTTCTATAAAAATCACAAAGGTATTCAATGAAGTGCAAATCAATCCCCCACTGGCTAAATTTTACATAATACTATCAAAGAGGCACAAGCTTTGATGATCAACATGTTCATGTTGGTTTTCAAACCCCTTGTTTAGTTTTGAAGGGTTTGGATTATTCGAGGTGAGCTACATCGGTCATATCTTGGATTTGTGGGTGTTGTGGTGTCTTCTTTCCTGGCTCTTTTTCTGGCTTCCCCTTTTGAGGTGGGGTTGTTTCCTATTGAAGTGGAGACTATATTGCAAGAATGGAAATATTGAAGGTGTTGTCATTGATGTCAACCAGACAACTAGTTATCAACTAGTTGTTTTTGGTTGTATACGTTGAGGATATTGAGAAAATTATAATGAAGATATGTTGCAAGTGCTAAGAAGTTACTCAGAGTTTTGGTCTAAATTTACTCCTATGTTTTTGCGATTCAGACATGTTGTTCATGGTTAATAGAATATTCTATATCCAGATGTTTGGTTTTTTATTTGTTGTACAGTGCAAGTTGTGCTCATAAGTTGTGAACAATTTTTTTTTGTTTCTAGTTGAGGTTCAAGAGAAATTTTGTTGGTTTGGATTTCTCTTTGATGAAGTCTTATGACTTGCAGTTCTAAATTTGAGTTTTCTTGATTGTATTGAAGATAATTTTGGCATTTGGAAAGTTTGTGTTGAATTGTTCTATGTGTTTTACACTAGTTTGGTAGACCTTCTGTGAAACACTAATTTCAAGGTTGATGAAGTGTGTGTTTGAGTCACCATCATTCTAATTCCACCCTAGGATGTTTTGGCACCAACCTAATTTGAATTTGGATTTGGATGGCCAACTTTAGATATGTTTCAAATTTGAAGATGGTATAAATACAAGATGAGTTAGTGATAGAAAATATACAAGAGTGAAGAAGAAGAGTAAGGGTATGTGTAGGATCATGATGGGCCAAAAAGTGGTGATATGATGGGTATGTGAAGGGTATGTGGCTGATGACTTTTTTTTACCCAAAATGGATGAAATAAAAAGGGTTTTTAAAGGAGATTCTCACCTTTCCACCAATATAAATTATGCTTGACTTTGAATTTAATAAATAATTATTATTCGTTTTCTATTTGAATTATGGCTAAAGTCCTGATTGATAGGCTGATTTTAAAACATCTATAGCTTTCAAATGGTATCACATTTTTTGAATCTAAAACATGTGTCAAATTCTATGCTTTGCATACTATAGGATTTTTTTTTTAAAAAAAATTCCTGAATTTTTAACCAAGTTAAGGTGGTCAAACATACAAGTTTTTATATTTTTTAAAATTTTTAATAAAAAAATTATAATTAATTATTACTTGGAAAATTTACAAAAATATGCATCACATCGAGACATGAGTCCCTCTACTTATATCTAAAATCTTATAAAAAATTATCATTTTATTGTGGTATTGGTACCACCTACTTCTTATTTTTTCCCTAAAATTTAAGTACTACTGCATTGAAATTTAAAATTTTCACCAAATAGATTTATTTTTTTAAATAAATCTAGTAGTTTAAAAACTACATTCAATTTTCTTAAGATTCTATTCTTACATATTTTTGAAATAATATAGATAACTTATTCAAATTTTTACGTCAAGTTGTCTAACTCTTATTTTTAGCCACTTAAGGGCCGGTTTTTTCCAAGATGATCCTACAAATACCCATAATAAGAGAAAAGAGAAAGTGCAGTTTGATACGACATTGATTCTATTCAGTAAGTGTGTGTGTTGCGAGTGTGGATGATCGGTATGAAGCTTAATGTTATGTTTTTAGATGCAGTGAATAGAAGGTGAACTCTATCATTCATGCAAAGTAGATCAAGTGGTGTGGTGGAATCCTTTGTTGCATTGGGATTGTAGTTTCTCTATAACAAGTATTCTTTGTCTTCTTTGTATATTTGTGGTAGTGAGACCTCTAGGTCATTAGCCCTATTGGAAAATGTGTCATTGTTCCAAACAACAAGTTCTTGTTTTAGGTAGTGAGCCTCTTGTAATCAGTTTTGATATTCTCTATAGTGTGAGTTAGTCCTCACCATGGTTTTTCCCTCATTGGGTTTTCCACATAAATCTGGTGTTATTGTTTTTATGTGTTGGATTTAATTTTTTTCATTGGCATTTGATGATTAATCATTTAAGTAGTATTAAATTTTAGTTTCAATTGTCCTATTCAACAGAATGTTTTTGTCATCTTGGCTTGGGTTTCGCCTCTTTCTCTACTTCTCCTTTGTTTTCATTACTTCCATGGTTACTAGTGGTTTTCTAGCCTTAGCTTAGAGTCTCTATTTTCTCCTTTTGAGGTGGAGAGTGGTTGGTGGTGAGCTCCTATTTCTTCCCCTTTGCTTGGGGTTGTTGGGTTTTGGTAGCTAGTTGCTTCTATTGGCTCATTCCTATCTTAGAAATGTTATGTTTTTCAGATGGGTTTCTTGATGTTTCTACCTTGTATTGTAGGAATTTTTATTTCTAGATCTATGCTTCGGGCTAAAGTTTATTTTGTGTCATTCTTCCCATGCTCTAAGCTAGGTGGTGTTTTCTAAGTTGGTTCCTTTTTGCTTTTGTTCTTTAGTTGGTCTCCTCTTTTTGTTTCATGCTCTGAACAAAAGCATGACTTGTTACCATTTTATGCTTCTCAAAAGCATAAGTTTGTGGTTTGTTCCTCCCTGGCTCACTTCTTGTGAGTCTTGTTTTTGTGGTCTCATTTTTTGTGGGCCAACTCCACCTATATGGTTACTCTATAATGGGTACTATACCTTCAAGTTTTAACCTAATCAAAACATAGTGGATGCTGCAAAAACTTCTACACCCAAACTATAATAGGTATTGTACAAAAAAATCCTCAAGTACATGATAAACTCTTTGATATTAAATCATCCTAACATACATATGAGAAATTCTATATTTGTATTTTAATTTATTCATAAAAAAAAGATAATATCAAATCCAAACTAAGAGCTTTGAGCACCCAAATATGATTTAAACAAAGGTATTGAAAATATAAGTCATACCTACTATACTAAAATATCTACAAACAACATTAATCATAAAAAAGATGGATGAATCAATAAAATTATCCTACTTACACATAGAAAAACTAAATTATTAATCCAAAAATTAAAAAATATAATTTAAAAGAAGTTTAAAATACCTAAATGATAAAAACGAGCCACTTAAAAAATTACATAAATGAAACAACTAACTAAATAGGGGTTGCAAGTAGTGAAGTTCCTACCAAAAAGTAAGAGGACAGATTTTTTTTTTCTAGTTTGTTTGATGGAAAATAGAAAATTGTAGGTGCATTTGACTATGTATAAAGTAAACTTAACTAATGCAAAAGGATTTAATCCTTGTGAACTATCCTTTTTGTTGTATTGAATTGTTGGGAAAGTTGAATTGATTGAGTTGATTACCAGTCTTCTTCTAGTATTTGAGTAAGAAAATCATCTATATCAATGCTTTTGATTACCTAGTAAATGGTCAAATGAGTCTAACTTCCCCACAAAGATGTAATTGGACCTATCTAACCCACTAGCATGCACTTGTACCTATTGAATAGGAAAAGGTGCATTTGGACCTATTTGACCCCAAGGGCCCGTTTGATCCTTTTTGATCTACAAATGCACATGGACATATATGACCCATAACATGCACTTCAACCTATTTATCATGCAACGTACATATTGACCAAAGGTCCACTTTTTCTTGTTTGACCCACATGATGTTCACTTGTCACACAAAAATTTGGGAAGTTCCACAAGGAATTTTAACAAATAAATTTGGAATTTGTGAGGAACATGAAGTCATTGAACCCACAATCTATGGGAATTTGTCCTTAGCAAATGAAAATTATATCAGGTTAAGGATATATTTTTTATAAATTCATTTTTATCAGAGATTGGAGCTTTGTCAAGAACTAATTGAAAGTAATTTATGTTCTAAGAACCTTCAAACCTTACCATTTTCTTTTCTTGAAAACTCCTTCTTTGTTCTTATCAATCACTATGTTGTATTTTTAATCGGAGCTAATCAAGTAATATGAATCACCATGAGGACTTTGTAGTATTCTCAAAAATTACAAATTGACTAATCACTCTTATTCTTTCCCTTTCAAAAATTAAAGTTATATCCAAAAATTGTTAGAGGTTGGGATGGTTTCAAAAAACTGAGTAACTTTTGACATTGAAATAAGTTTTCATTATAATAAGATATGAATACATAAATGATTCTTTTTGTGGTTTCTTTGACTATGAAAAACAATTAAACCCCAACTCCTATCGTGGATGTTGATAGGAAGTCAATTTGATGAAGAGAGTGATGATCACATCATATAGTTCATAATGGATATTGTGCTTCTGATATCCTTTAGAGATCATATGGATACATAAAAAATGAATGAGTTCTCACTTGCCTTGGTATATATTTTTATTTTCCACTAAAAAATATAACTTAAGTACCCAACAAATGGAAAAGTGGGAGCATGATGGATTATGAAAACATAATAATATTAATTCTAATTTATCTAAATGAAAGATATTGTATTATTTCTTGTAACTTGAATATAGAGTTAACACAAAATAATTCCATACTACAAATTAATAGAGAAGAATAGCACAACCATTTATTATATTAAAATTGAATTATAATACTACATAACCTTATACATATAATTAAATGATGCAAACTTAACATCTAACACAATTGATACCAAACTGGTAGTGGTCCCGTGGAATGGGTAACATTGCCTAATGGATTTCTCTAGCTTGTTAAAAAGGTGAAATTCACTAGGAAGTTTGAGTTGCAGCTAAACAATTATACATTCTAAAACCATGGGGTTTGTTGAATATGTTGAGGAAATGAGAGCTATTAATATTCATATTCTTAAGCCATGGGATTTCTAGAGTGACTAGACAAAATGAAGCTATAAATATTGAAAATATTTGTTTCTTGGGTACCAACTAGAGTTATGTAGAAGATGTTAAATGGTATTAAATTTTCAACCCAATCATTGGGAAGCTCCTACAAAATAGGATGGATCAAAATGACTTTGATAGTCCATAATTCCTCTTTGGAATCCTATACCAAAAAGATGATAAAATAATGTTTTTTCCATATGGAAAAGATTAACATACTTCTATTCTAACAATCCTAGCAAAAACACTTATCTCTATTAGAGGTCCTTAGTTCTAGTTCAAAATTAGGTACAATAGCAAGTTGATCTAGTTCCATTTCATTCCAATTCCACCCTTTTTGAAGAAAGTTGGTCTCTCTTTTCCTCTCAAACTACATAATGAAAGGAAAGCGATTATAAATTATCCCCAATAATACCACAGAATCATCTTTACTAACCTCACAAAAGACATCAAAATTTAAAAAAGTGCACTAAAAAGTATTTTTTGAATTTAATAATGATTTCAATTGACCTTAAATTTCCTCATTATAGTAACATTTTGAGGTTAATCTAGTACATGATCATTAATTAAAATTGATACAGAATTCAGTTGAATCTTGGAAAACATATAATTTAATTGCTTTTACTTGTGTGTGATATAGTTTCTACTTTTTGGGCATCCTCAACACATGGAAGGAACACTACAAATTGTTGCAAATATGAGCAGTTGGTCTTGTCATTAATGTCAACAAGCTTGTGTTGTCATTAATGTCTATTGGTGAATAACATTGTTGCAAGAGTATGATTAGTTGTCATTTATAGTATGGAAGTGTTCAAGATGATGAGGATGTTTCTCTAGTGCTTGGTTTCCAAGTGAATTTGAGAAAGTTTGATAAAAAGAGGAAATAGTGTGTTGTAGTGGTGTTTTGGGTAACAAATTTGTGTTCTAGTTTTCCTCCACATTTCTTCTACTAGGTTGAATATTTTCTCATGATATTAGGATATGTTGGTGAGAAGTGTACAGAGGTGTTATATTAAAAATATGGTGTGGTGGATCATCATATAGTAGAAGTTGTGTTCACCAGTGTATGACTGTGCATTACAGAGGTGTCTAGGAGAAATATTTTTTCTCCATGTTTTTCCATAGTTGTATTTCAATTCTTTCTATTATGAATGTGTGTTGATGGTGATGTTCATTTATTTCAATAAATAGTATTTGAGGTTGTGTGCTTTGGAAGATAGTTTTTCAAGTAATAGTGTATTGGCCTAGTCACTTGAGTGTATTGGGTTTGTACATTCTTTAGGTGGAAGTTGATGTGAAGGAGTTTGTTGGATTTCATAGTATGAAGAATATTCTATATTTTTTTCAAGTTTGGAGTGTGGTTTACAAGTCATCCTTGTGTTTGAGGAAGTGTGTAATTCAAATTTTAATGGTGTTTGCATGGGTAACGACTAACCTAGGGATTACATTACATGCAAAGGATAAATATGATTTGTGGTAGTGTGTGGTTGAGTTGTGTTGTTAATTTAGGTCCTAGTTAATTTTTTGATCTGGTCCACATTTGCTTCTATTAGCGATGGAAGTGTTGGCACCAACCTAATTTGAATTTTCACATTTGAGGTGCATAGCTGACCTTGGAGAGGGTTTCAAGGTTGAGGATGATATAGGTATGAGTTAAGTTGTTGAATAAGGAAAAGATAGATTAAAGATAGATGTGATAGATGTGAAATTATGTGAAGTGCAGCATGTTAGAGTGTGAAATTCAGTTATGCAATTTTGATCTTTCAAGTGTTAGTTTACTGGATGCAGTGAGTAGAAGGTGGCTACAGTTCTTCAATTAGATTGCAAAGGTGTAGAAGTCATTGTGGTGGATTCCTTGTTGTATTGAGATGCTTTTCTCTATGTAACATTCCTTCTCTATCTTCTTTTATTTTGGTAGTGAGCCTCTTGAGAGTGAGCCCTACTAACAGTGAACCCTATTGTATTTGGTGTTGTTATTAATTATATTGTGAGCTAATCCTTTTTGTTGGTTTTCCATTCTTTGGTTTTCCATGTAAATATTGTGTTCTCTTGTGTTAAGTGTTGAGTTATTTAAGTTTCTATTATTTTCTTTTCATGCTAATTCATCATAACATATTTAAGGGTTTAATGAATGAATGTGGATCTAAATGTTAGTGTTAATGAGGGTTTAATGAATGAATGTGGATTTGAATGTTATTATTTCTTCGTATTGAGTTTCACATGATTTTTTGGCATACCTAGTATGGCTCCATCCTTCTAGGATGCCATAACCAATATGGTTATTCTTGACAGTAAATGTCATATAAAATATTATGTTCATTGTAATGTCCTATAATAAGTCAGTACACTAAGCTATTCAACTTCTAATAATTCAACTAAGAACCATTCAACTAATCTCCAATTTCCTCATGGTTATTTACAAGTTATCCTTTGAATCATTTATATAAGGTGCCTATGTTTGTATGTACATAGACAATAATCTATCTTTTCCTTCAATACAACACATATTTTCTCATGTTTAAAATGTATGATAAATTGATATCCAATTTGGAGAATGTTTTCTACTTGAGAGGAGTTTGTGCTTCTACACCTTAAAATATCCTCACATTATAGATTTGGTTTGTTTAGAAATATAGTACTCTTCTATAAGATTAGAATACTATGAATAGGTATTATTATAACCTTTTGGTTGAAATTTAAGGTAGTATCATTCATAGATAGTGAGGACATGTTTATTTCTAATATGTGTTCCAAATATCTTGGCGAAAAATGATATAAGCTCTTATTGAAGTGTATACCCTATCCCTAGGGAATAAAATAATCTCCTACTTTCAAGGGTTATAAGCTTTTGAGAAGGTAGTTGGATTAACAAGTTTGAACTACAACACCTAGATACTCATAATATAATATCATACAAAATATTTCTAATAAGATTTCAAATCCTCTTAGTTGAAAGTAACATAAATTCATTCAACAATACAATTAAAACACTTGTATTGTAAGGGTATTATCATGTCACCCGATTCTATATTTTCTTTGCTATATTAATCAAGCAATACAATCAAGATAACTAAATATCATGCTCTATGGATTCTTTTTCAAGTTATAATTATCTAGGTAATTGCATAAATAATCTAGCTAATTGAACTTGCACACACATACTTTTCAAGGGCTAGTGTAGGATCATGGAGGTCCAAACTAGGCTCTTAAGTGGCCATGGAAGTTTAGAAAAATAGAGTTAGGAAACTTGACATAAAAATTTGAATAGATTATTAGCATAATTTGAAAAATATGTAAGCACAAAATTTGTAAAAATTGAATGTACTTTCTAAGATACTAGTCCTTTTTTTGGAGAAAGGTAAATCTATTTGGCGAAAATTTGAAATTTCAATGCAGTAGTACTATATTTTTAGGAGAAAAAAAAAGCAGGTGTATGTTTGACCAACCTAAGTACAAGAAAAAAAAATACTTTTTTAAAACTTTCAATATAAGTAGAGGACACATGCTTGGATGTGCCACATTTTTTTTTATTTATTTGCAAGTAAATAATTAGTTATGATTTTTTTATTATAAATTTTTAAAAATATTAAAACTTGTTTTTCTAACCACCATAACTTTTTCAAAAATTTATTAAATTCAATTTCCATTTTGTATTCCTATAGTATAGGAAGAATACAATGTATTTCATCTTTCAAATTCAAAAAATGTTAAATCATTTGAGAATTATAGATATTTTCAGCCAGTCTATCAATCAAGACTTTAGACATAATGCATGTAGAAAATCAATAATAATTATCTCTTAAATTTTGAACCTAAGGAAATAGGGTTCCACCTTTTGAGAGATAGAACAACTAGGGGTCCTATTTCACTCTAGTTCATTAAAGGAAACCCTAGAGGTAACAACCCAAACATTCAATTGAGGGAAGGGATTGCTACAAGGTTTCCTTAGGTGTGATTAAAGGGGGGTTCACCACTAAGAAAATTCTTAGAAGGAAGGAAATGAAATTAATGTACAAATATAGCTATATGACCTAGAAAATGAAACTAAAAATTAAAATAACAAACTGGAGATAAAAAATGAAGCGCCTTTAAGAATGAAGATGCCCGAAACAAGGTCTGTAATTCTGAAATTCACTATTGATATTCACTAGCACTCATATGTTAGATTGGGTGATTTAGTCCTAGTTTAGGGTTTTGGGTTGAATCTGGAATTTGTTGTTGACAAACCAAGACCTATAGAGAACTTCTAAAAATGGGTATACTGGGACTCATATGCCAAAGGTGGTGATTTAGTACCAGTATTAGGGTTTGGATAAAAATTTTGTATCCTCTAGTGATCTTTCATAACTTTTGGCTTGTCTGATCCCCAAGTCTAAAAATTTGAATTCTAATTTGTAGGTGAGTTTCCATAAAGATGACAACTTTCTTCAATCTTGCGACTTTTTCTTCAAAGGATCTTCAAGCTCCAAATCACCTAGATCTACAATAACACATGAAGAGGGAAAAATGTTGTGTTAGGGAATAGGGGTTTTCCTGGTCAAACCTCATTTTGGTAATCAAACCTTGGAATGAAATAGAATAGAATGAAGGAATGAACAATGAATAATATGCAATTTTGCAACTCACAAAAACCTTGGAATAAAGGCTATAAAATTGTATGAAATGGATAGCATGAATGTAGATCTTAACTCTTGATTATTTATATGAGATAATTTCTTTGAATGCTTGTTTAAATCATGAAACCTGCATCACAAATGTTAGCTCAAAAACACACATGATTCATGAAAACTTTGACATGATGCTTGAATCTTGAATGTAGCTCCAAAATGCTTGATAATCAACCCTTGAATGCTCTTGAATGCTCATGAATACTCTTGATCTCATAAATTTTCCTTACGAATTATCTCATCAATGTGCCAGATTGCTAAGTTCATGTAAGGTCTTAACTTAGGGGACATCGTGCCTAATCGAGCTCCAAGAGAGGACCAATCATAGAATAGAAGGTTCATAACTTAGGGGATGCAGTGTGTCAAATCAAGCAACTAAGAGGAATATAATATGCTAAGAGAGATCACACTCTTGAAGGACATTACACCCAATGTCACCACAAAGAGAAAGATGCATCGCATGAAGTAAGAAGACCACACATTGGAACATGAATTGTAAAATCCAAAAGAATAATTCCAATGTATTCCCTCAGTTTAAAGAAATTTTTAAACACCATCCTATGAGCAATTACTTTAAAGTAGAAAATGATGAATGCTAATAATAAACAAGACATGAGAGATTATTTGGAAAGGCCTATGCCAAGTCATATATTTCCAAATAAAGCTACGTCATGAAAAGGAGAGGGGGTCTCCCCCAAAATGAAATCCCAAAATAGCATAGAAGGGATCCATAGATTCTGGGTCACTATGTCTTTGCTACATTTTTTTTAGAGATCTCAGATATGTCATCATTCCTGAAATACTCATGGAACGAGAACAATGAAACAAAGAGACCTAAAACAAAGAAAAATATTTTGAGTCAACATGGAAGAGACCTAAATGTCTCGATGCCTTGTGTCATCCCCAAAAATTAAACACAAGACAAAAAAAAAGATAAAGGAAAATATTTTGGGTCAACATGGAAGAGACCTAAATGTCTCGACGCCATGTGTCATCCCCAAAAGGAAAACACAAGACAAATAAAAGATAAAGGAAAATCTTTTGGGTCAACATGGAAGAGACCTAAATTTTTCAGTGCCTTGCATCATCCCCAAAAGGAAAACACAAGACATAGAAAAGATAAAGCATTTATGACATATAGAAGAATATAGATATAATTAGAGGAATGTCACAAAGAGTGAGATACATCAAATAGAATAGTATGGGGGGTCACATTACGCACATGCAATCACATACATAACATGGAAAATAAAACAAAGACAAGACTAGTAAGGCACATGCGATTCAACCTATAGCAATTCTTCTACATCTCAATCTTGTTCATCATATACATAAGGTGGAAAACTATCCAAAGGGACAACAAGTTTTTTATTAGGAGTATCACCAAGTTCAACATTCTTCTTAGGATAATTGTCATTTAAGCTCATAGAAGAAGAAAGAAATTTATTCAATTCATTATGCATTCTTCATCAATTTTAACAATCTCACATCATTGTCTATGTTAATCACAATGGGAGGTCAAATGATAATGTCCAAAGAAGGTGCTAGTTCCAGTTGCAATCGCGATATAGGATCTTTTTGTTGTTTTGAAGAGGGATACTCCTCGTGTATTGCTTTATTCAAGTTTGAATGTTGATTTTCTTTTCTTTCCTCTTCATTTAACCTTCGAGCAAGTCTACACCTATGCTCTCTAGCTTTTCTATTTCTTTTAGTATTATTTTCAAGTTTATTTTTGTAGGATTGGGTTTATCAACTATAGGTTTCTTTTCCTTAGAAGGAACCATGGGAAGTTGTTCAACCACTTTCTCTTTAGGTTTGTAAATGTTTTTTTATCTTAGGAGGCATAATGGGATTTTTTTTGTTGTCTCTTGGTTATTTGTAGGAGATAGGAAAAGGATTTGTCTTTGGTTGCTCTTGGTTATTCAAAATTATTTTTGGTTTTATCATGGTTTCATCAAGGATAGGAGGCTCAATGATGGGTTGAGGCTTGTTTCAAAGGGATAATTCTACTATGCATTTCGCCTTAAAATTTTGATAGGATTTGAAAAATAAGTCTTTATGAGGCTTAATAGGTTCCATAGGCTTAGGCCAAAATAAATCCAATGAAAAATTCCCATGGGAATACACAAGATTAAAACCACTACGGTGCATAGTAAATATTTCATTGCAAAAGGGAAACTTTAAAAATTTATGTATGGTCAATGGGATGGATTCCATGGAGCATAGCCATAGACAACCTAGCTTCACACAGAATTGATTTGATGTTAGAATGATGGAGAATGAGACATATACTTTTTTTCATATTACTTTTAAAGGAAGGATGATCAAACCAATCATAGGGAAAGAAAAACCATTGTGCATTTTTATCCATGCTTTCAGTTTGTCATACGTTTTTTGATAGAGTTCATGCATAAGTAAGAATCCTTAAGTGATCACATTCTCTCCATAGCTGGGATAAACTAATATCCCATTAGTGGGATTGTCATTGATTTGGCCAGCTATGTAAAGAAGACCATTTGGTGCCTTTCTGATTATATCTTGTGATGAGAAAGCAATGTCAAGAGGAATTTTAGTTCATCCCTTATGAGGTTGAATTTCAATCAATCCAACCATACTATCCATATGACTTTATTTATCAGTATCCATGCTATCATCATTTGTGTCAACATTCATCACATCATTCTTCTTAGTTTCACTAGCTTTGACAAATGAAATGTTATGATTTGGCATAGGGTTGGTAAAGATTACAGGTTTTGGTTGGGATGGGAAACAAACTTATTACCTTGATCATTGACACCACCAATTTGAATATGATTAGAATCAATGAGGTCTTGCATAATATGTTTAAGATGCTTACAATGTTTCATATCATGTACATTTTTTAAGTGAAAATTACAATAGGAGCTAGATCTAAAATTTGGATGTAATGGCTTATTAGGTTTGGGAGTTCTAATAGTCCAAATAAAGAAGCTAACTTTTTTCTAGAAGTTGTAACATGGTGTTATGGAGGGTATCTGGTAAGGGAAGAAATTATTGTTTTGGATCCCCAAATGTAAAAGGATTTTTCTTCTTTATATCAGCCACTTGGGTATCAACATGTTGTGTTGGTTGAGGGAGATTTAGTTGAAGAAATCCTTTATTCTATTTCCTAAACGGTTGGTAATTTTTTTGATTTGTGAATTCAGAATTTTCATGATGGCTAGAGATGGATTTTGTTTTAGGACTACTAACTGAGTTTTCATAATCACGAAGGGTGGTACACAAGCGTATGGAGGGGAATTTCATCATGCCAAGCTTATCTTGTATCTTAGTTTGTAAGTTTTTAATGAACATTCATTGAAGGTGAGGATCGGGAATCTTTATGTCAATTTGGGAATAAAGCAATTGGTATCGTGAAATGAATTCAATAACCTTTTCATCATCTTCTTTCTTACATCTCATTAAATTAGCTAATGTCATCTTAGGGATCATGTGCACTTGGAAATGGTTAATAAATGCCTCAAAAAGTTCATTGAATGAACAAATTGAGATATTCAGTAGTGAGAAGAACCATTCTAAAGTGGTATCTCTCAAGGACCAAGGGAAAATCTTAGCCAAGAGCTTATCTCTAAGGATGAAATCATTGCATAAGGCGGTGTAAGCAGAAACATGATTAGAAGGATCTCCTTTCCTTCTATATTTCTCAAACCTAGGAATCTCTATACCTTATGGAATTGACATTCTTAATATCTCCAAGGATAAGAGATTCCTTTTGACATAATATGATGTTTGGCAATTTTGATTTTGGTTTATGGTGGAAATTTTCTTTTGAAGGGATGAAAGATTTTGCAAAATATGGTTAAGGATGGTGTTATTGGTTGTGTTTTGAGATGGAGGTGAATATGGTGGAGGTTTATATGTGTTTGAGGTGGAAGTGAATGGAATACTTATGGGAGGTAAAGTGGTAGGAGATATGACATGAGATGCCACAAAAGTACAAGGATTGCTAGTCAGAATACCTAAGGTAGTAATGACATTACTAATAGGTTGCATTGTTGTTGTAACTTGAGGGTTAGTATAGGTAGGAATAGAGGTAATGGTTGTACCAGGAGGAATTTGAGTTCCTCCTTGACTTTGAGCATTATTCAAATGTTGAGCAAAACTAGTCGTAAGATGTTTTCCAAAAAATATGAGCTAGGTTATGCACAAGTTTTATTGCTTGTTCACTTTTAAGAATGTAGTGTATGTTATCTATGGTAGGAATAATAGTGTTGGAAATTTTTTCAATACTCACTTGATGTTGTAGGTTTGCTAATTTTTCATGAATTAGAAAATGAAACAAAGGAAATAGGGTTCCACCTTTTGGGTGATGGAACAATTAGGGGGTCCTATTTCACTCTAGTTCATTAAAGGAAACCATAGAGGTATGAAACTAGTGATTCATTTGAGGAAAGTGGTTTCCACAAGTTTTCCTTAGGTGTTACTAAAGGAGGGTTCACCACTAAGAAAATTCTTAGAAAGAAGGAAATGAAAGTAATGTGCAAATCTAGCTATATGACCTACAAAATGAAACTGAAAATTAGAATAAAAAACTAGAGATAAATAGAGAAGCACCAGGAAGATTGAAGATTCCCAAAACAAGGTTTGCAATTTTTAAATTTTAACTTTCGATGCACACAGGGACTCATATGCCAGACTGGGCAATTTAGTCCCAGTTTAGGGTTTTTGGTTTGAATCTAGAATCTACTACTAACAAAATAGGATCTACAAAAAAGTGTTGAAAATGGGTAACTATGACTCATACACCCAGGGTGAAAATTTAGTCCTAGTATTAGGGTTTGGCTGAAACTTTTGTATCCTCTAGTAATCTTCTATAACTTTCAGCTTGTTCAATCTCCAAGTTTGAAAATATGAATTCTGATCTATAGCTGATTTTCCATGAAGATGACAAATTCTTGACAACTTTCTTCAATCTTACAACTTTGTCTTGAAAGGATCTTCAAGCTCCAAATCACCTAGATTTGCAATCACACATGAAGAGGGAAACATGTTGTGTTAGAGAATAGGGATTTTCCTTGGTCAAACACCATTTTTGTAATCAAACCTTGAAATGAAATAGAATAGAATGAAGGAATGATGAATGAACAATATGCAATGTTGCAACTCACCAAACCCTTAGAATAAAGGCTACAAAATTGTATGAAATGGCTATCATGAATGTAGATGTGGACTCTTGATTATTGATATAAGATAGTTTATTTGAATGCTTACTTGAATCATGAAACCTACATCACAAATGTTAGCTAAAAAACATACATGATTCATGAAGACTTTGACATGATGCTTGAATCTTGAATGTAGCTCCAAAATGCTTGATAATCAACACTTGAATGCTCTTCAATGCTCTTGATATCATAAATTTTCCTTAGTAATGCACTCATCAATTTTTCAAATTGATAGATTGCTTGTTAGGAGAAAATATGTGAAATAACCTTGTAAATTTATACTTGTTTATGCCAAATTTCCCAAAATTACAACACTACAAGCCAACATCAAATCTAGGATAATAAAATCTTGCCAAGAATTAAATTCAAGATAGGTCCAAGGTAAAGTAGGACTCATACGCCCAAGGTGGTGTATGAGTCCCAATGACTTGAGCTTGGGACACAAACTTCAAGAAATATTAAGTTCAATGCAAAATTAAAAATCAATTCCCAAAACCTAGGAGGGACTCATAGGCCCAAAGTGGCATATGAGTCATACATCACTAGATTTTGAACACACAGCCCAAAAACATTAATTATTATCTGTCAGTTATTTAATGATGATGAATGCTATGATGAGTGGAGGATGATGGTGAGGATAAATGAAAAAGTGGAGGTGGATACTATGGTATTAAACTAGTATGACCTATGCATCATTCTACATATGCTCAAATGCAAACATAAAATGAACTAATCTAAAATGCAACTATGATGCAATATATTAATCTAAGATCTAAACATGATGCAAAACATGATATAAAAAATATCTATAAGACTCCAAGAATGCTCCAAGCTCCAATGATAAACCTACATGATAAATTTATTCCAAATGTGGATCCAAAATACATCGCCCAAGGGTTGTATTTATAGCCTTTTCCAAGCATATAGTGAGGTGGAAATAATCAACAGTCCAAATTCGAATAAGAAAAATGGATGGTGAAGATGAAGAGAATCAGGATGTTGTCCCCTTGACCAAAGAAAGCATGCCATGTGTGTGGAAGAATCTCTTGATGAATGAGCAACATGCCATTTGGATGGAAGAGAATACCATGTACTTTCAAAATTGGTGGAAGTGTGGGAAGAATAAATCATGTGCTTCAAAATTGGTGGAAGTGTGGGAAGAAAATACCATGCCATGTGTGTGGAAGAATCTCTTGACCAATGGGAAACATGGCATTTGGGTGGAAGATTCAAGTGTGGGAGGAATAAATCATGTGCTCCAAAATTGGTGGAAGTGTGGGAAGAAAAAACCATGTGCTTTTTGAAATTGGTGGAAGTGTGGGAAGAAAATACCATGTGCTTTTTGAAATTGGTGGAAGTGTGGGAAGGAAAGACCATGTGCTTTTTGAAATTGCTGGAGGATAATTCTAATTAAAAATTAGAGTTATTTATTTTCATGTGACCTTGATGAGGTGGCACACAAAAGGTTGTAGAAATGTGATCTAATTCCTAATTGGATTTAGTGAAGTTTAATTAAATAAAGCAAGTTTAGCTAGCCTTTTTTATCCAATTAATTTAGAATAAAGTGTACACAAACCTTAATGAAATGATTTATACTGAAAGATTCAAAGCAAATTAAAACTATTATAAGTTGCAATAAAGATAAATCTTCCAAGAATGTCTCATTGTCCTCTATTCTTAAATGATTATTTTTAACCTTTTTGGCCCTCATATTTCTATATGCACAAAGGCTATTAGAATGACAGTTAAGAAACAAGATTAGTATTTAACATGAAAGCCAATCTAATGCCTACATGAAACTATATGCAAACAATGATGATGAATGCTATGATGAGTGGAGGATGATGGTGAGGATAAATGAACAAGTGGAGGTGGATACTATGGTATTAAACTAGTATGACCTATGCATGATTCTATAGATGCTTGAATGCAAACATAAAATGAACTAATCTAAAATGCAACTATCACGCAATATGTATGATAAAATGCAACTATGATGCAATATATTAATCTAATATCTAAACATGATGCAAAACATGATATAAAAACTATCTATAGGACTCCAAGAATAATCCAAGCTCCAATGATAAACCTTCATGATAAATTTACTTCAAATGTGGATGCAAAATACATTGCCCAAGTGTTGTATTTATAGCCTTTTCCAAGCATATAGTGAGGTTGCAATAATCAACAGTCCATATTCAAATAAGAAAAATGGATGGTGAAGATGAAGAGAATCAAGATGTTGTCCCCTTGACCAAAGAAAATGTGCAATGTGTGTTAAAGAATCTCTTGACCAATGGGAAAGATACCATTTGGATGTAAGATTCAAGTGTGGGAAGAATAAATCATGTGCTCTAAAATTGGTGGAAGTGTCGAAAGAAAAGACCATGCCATGTGTGTGGAAGAATCTCTTGACTAATGGGAAACAAGAAATTTGGATGAAAGATTCCACTGTGGGAGGAATAAATCATGTGCTCCAAAATTGGTGGAAGTGTGGGAAGAAAATACCATATTCTTTTTGAAATTGGTGGAAGTGTGGGAAGAAAAGACCATGTGCTTTTTGAAATTGGTGGAAGTGTGGGAAAGAAAGACCATGCACTTTTTGAAATTGGTGGAGGATAATTCTAATTAAAAATTAGAGTTATTTATTTTCATGTGACCTTGATGAGGTGGCACACAAAAGGTTGTAGAAATGTGATCTAATTCCTAATTCGATTTAGTGAAGTTTAATTAAATAAAACAAGTTTAGGTAACCTTGTTTATCTAATTAATTTAGAATTAAGTGTACACAAACCTTAATGAAATGATTTATATTGAAAGATTCAAAGCAAAGTAAAACTATTCTAAGTTGCAATAAAGATAAATCTTCCAAGAACATCTCATTGTCCTCTATTCTTAAATTATTATTTTTAACCTTTTTGGCCCTCATATTTCTATATGCACAAAGGCTATTAGAATGACAGTTAAGAAACAAGATTAGTATTTAACATGAAAGCCAACCTAATGCCTACATGAAACTATATGCAAACAATGATGATGAATGCTATGATGAGTGGAGGATGATGGTGAGGATAAATGAACAAGTGGAGGTGGATACTATGGTATTAAACTAGTATGACCTATGCATAATTCTATAGATGCTCAAATGCAAACATAAAATGAACTAATCTAAAATGCAACTATGATGCAATATTGATGATAACATGCAACTATGATGCAATATATTAATCTAATATCTAAACATGATGCAAAACGTGATATAAAAAATATCTATAGGACTCCAAGAATAATCCAAGCTCAAATGATAAACCTTCATGATAACTTTACTTCAAATGTGGATGCAAAATACATGGCCCAAGTGTTGTATTTATAGCCTTTTCCAAGCATATAGTGAGGTGGCAATAATCAACGACCCATATTCAAATAAGAATAATGGACGGTGAAGATGAAGAGAATCAGGATGTTGTCCCCTTGACCAAAGAAAATGTGCAATGTGTTTTAAAGAATCTCTTGACCAATGGGAAAGATACCATTTGGATGTAAGATTCAAGTGTGGGAAGAATAAATCATGTCTTCTAAAATTGGTGGAAGTGTGGGAAGAAAATACCATGCCATGTGTGTGGAATAATCTCTTGACTAATGGGAAACATGACATTTGGATGGAAGATTCAAGTGTGGGAGGAATAAATCATGTGCTCCAAAATTGGTGGAAGTTTGGTAAGAAAAGACCATGTGCTTTTTGAAATTGGTGGAAGTGTGGGAAGAAAAGACCATGTGTTTTTTGAAATTGGTGGAAGTGTGGGAAAGAAAGACCATGTTCTTTTTGAAATTGGTGGAAGTGTGGGAAGGAAAGACCATTTGCTTTTTGAAATTGGTGGAGGATAATTCTAATTAAAAATTAGAGTTATTTATTTTCATGTGACCTTGATGAGGTGGCACACCAAAAGTGTTAGAAATGTGCTCTAATTCCTAATTGGATTTAATGAAGTTTAATTAAATAAAACAAGTTTAGGGAACCTTGTTTACTTAATTAATTTAGAAGAAAGTGTACACAAACCTTAATGAAATGATTTATATTGAAAGATTCAAAGCAAAGTAAAACTATTCTAAGTTGCAATAAAGATAAATCTTCCAAGAACGTCTCATTGTCCTCTATGCTTAAATGATTATTTTTAACCTTTTTGGACCTCATATTTCTATATGCACAAAGGCTATTAGAATGACACTTAAGATATGAGATTAGTATTTAACATCCAAGCCAATCTAATGCCTACATGAAACTATATGTAAACAATGATGATGAATGCTATGATGAGTGGAGGATGATTGTGAGGATAAATGAACAAGTGGAGGTGGATACTATGGTATTAAAATAGTATGACCTATGCATGATTCTACATATGCTCAAATGGAAACATAAAATGAACTAGTCTAAAATGCAACTATGATGCAAGATGGATGATAAAATGCAACTATGATGAATATATTAATCTAATAGCTAAACATGATGCAAAACGTAATATAAAAACTATCTATAAGACTCCAAGAATGCTCCAAGCTCCAATGATAACCCTGCATGATAAATTTACTTCAAATGTGGATGAAAAATAAAAGGCCCAAGGGTTGTATTTATAGCCTTTTGCAAGCATATAGTGAGGTTGCAATAATCAGCGGTCCAGATTCAAATAAGAAAAATGGATGGAAGTGTGGGAAGAAAATACCATGTGCTTTTTGAAATTGATGGAGGTTTGCGAAGAAAATACCATGTGATTTTTTAAATTAGTGTAAGTGTGGTAAGGAAAGACCATGTGCCTTTTGAAATTGGTGGAGGATAATTCTACTTAAAAATTACAGTTATTTATTTTCATGTGACCTTGATGAGGTGGCATACAAAAAGTTGTAGAGATGTGCTCTAATTCCTAATTGAATTTAATGAAGTTTAATTAAATAAAAAAAGTTTAGGGAACCTTGTTTATTTAATTAATTTAGAAGAAAGTGTTTTAGATTTTGGAGAATTAGAGAAGTGTGAATGTTCAATATAAATAAATTTAGCATTTATCTATATGTAGTTGAAATATTAATCAAATATCTAGTATTTAATTAATTAAAGGTGATGATCGTTTTTAGGTGTTTATTTAATTAATTTAGAAGAAAGTGTGTTATATTTTGGAGAATTAGAGAAGGGTGAACAATATAAATAAACTGAGCATTTATTTATATGTAGTTGAAATATTAATCAAATAGCTAGTATTTAATTAATTAAAGGTGATGACCATTTTTAGGTGTATACATTTTTCCCCTCTTTGAAGTAATGTGTTTACACGTTGCTTCAAAGAAAAATTTGATACTGATGCTCAAAAAAAAAATTCAATGCCCCAGACGATGCCCTAGACGTTAATTTTCAGGTACTGACGGATATATGTCCCCTTGAGAGATAAATCAGTGAAGTTTGGAATTTTGATGATTTGATGATTGTGTGATGATGTTGTAATGATGTGATGATGATCCAATGTTAAACCAATGATAGCATGATAATAGACATGATTTATCTCTCAAAAAATAAGATTGATCCTGCTAGATTGATTAATTGATGCCTTATGTTTCCTCCTTGTGTTTCATGTTTGATGATCGCATTCAGCCTTTGTGTTGATGATGATTGATGATGTTGATAGATTATATGTCCATTGATCTCATGATAGGTGAGATGTAATGATAGGATGATGATAATTGACCTCATGATAGGCAAGGATCAATTATAAGTTGATTGATTTGATAAACCTCATGATAGGCGAGGTTGGATTGATTGAGCCTCATGATAAGCGAGGTTGATTTGATTGATGAACCTCATGATAGGCAAGGATCAATGATAGATTGATGATTGACCTCATGATAGGTGAGGATAAAAGATAGTTTGATTGATTGACCTCATGATTGGTGAGGTGCATTAATTGATGAACCTCATGATAGGTGAGGTTGAATTGATTGATGAACCTCATGATAGGTGAGGTTGAATTGATTGATAAGATTGTTGATTTACGATATGTTATTGATCATAGGAGGATTTTCGCATCTGGTACTAGCGGATCCTTATTTGATTGGGCGATGTGGTTTGACTTCTCTGATTGATTGATATGCCCCAGTATAGGATTGATTGATGTATTGAGACTTGATGATGTACTAAGACTTGATGATGTATCAAGACCCAATGTATGCATTGATTCAATTGAGACATTGATGATGTACCTCTTGATTGGAGACATTATGATACACTGTCAGTTTTGATATTGATGTATCTCTTTATAACTTTGGATATCCTTGTACACTTTGACATCATTTTGAGGTATATGATATGCGGTGATGATTATGATCTATGTGTCTATATGATGTTTATATATGATGATTATCATGATGATTATGATAGATGCATTTTATTTCTATTTTATGTTGCTATGTGATGTTTTGCATGATGGTGATATGATATGTTATAGATGCAAATGGTGATGCAACTGATGTGTTATGATTCTATGATTCTTTATGAATGATGTATATATGATGGATCCTATCTCTATGTGTTTATGATGCTTATATGATACATGTGATGGATTTTATTATGCGAATGAAATGTGATACATTTTATGTTTTTGTTCTTTTCTAATGCAAATAAATGATGTAATGAATGGATGTTCATGTATGATCATGTGTTGGTTCCTAGTTTTATGTTGTTATGATGTTTATATGATGATGATCATGGTGATTATGATGATTATGCAATGATGAGAGGATAATGTGATGTATACAATGATTGATGATTCTTTATGCTTTATGGATGGTGTTTTATGCTATGTGATATGGATGTGATTATGCAAATGACATGTGATGCTTATATCTAGTTAGTCTTTTATCAGTCTTGGATTTGAGTAATAATAAATTCATCTTCACTAGTAGTTTTAGATGTTCATAACAAGGGCATTATATCCTTGTTAATCAATTATGGTTTTCAGTAGCTTTTTCTTGTTGGAAATCTTACTTTGCTGGATATGTCTTTCAATCTTCTTAATGGACAAATTTCTTAATCCATTAATAATGAATTAGATGATTATGATTATGCAAGTGAGATGGAATGCATTTTGTTTTGTTTTTTTTGATGCAAATATAATGATGTGATGCATAGATGGATGAATGATGTAATAATGTTTTCCAATGTATGCAAATGATGATGCAACTGATATGCAACTAAATGAGAATGATGTGTTTTTGGTTAATGTCAAGTGTACTCAATCCATTGATAATAGAGATAACATCATTGTTGCAGCTTTGGAAATGCCATAAATATAGATGCAAACTAACATGGATGCAATCTACTCTAACCATGCAGATCTCGTATCCAAAAGTTGGCATTTGTAATAGCCAATTTGTCATGTTTTTTATCATCATTCGACATTTAAAATTTAGAAAGTGAATACAAGAATCAATCGTATAGTTAGACCATAATGACCTAATTACTACCTCCATGATGTTTGATAGTGCAAGATAACACAAGCATCTAAGTATAATTAAACCGAGATGACTTGATTATTGCTTGCATAAATAGGCAAGAGTTAACCATTTTCCTATGAAAATTTGGAATTTCATCAGTGATACTTTATAGCACACATCTCGTGAAAACTTGCACAGTAATAATGATCAACTCATAGACAGCAGACAAAGAAAAATTATACTCTTTCCTAGCTCCTCTAGCTCGATACATCATCGAGGTGCTCCAGAGATATGATAACAAAAATTCAAGTACAACAATTGAACATTTGTGTTTAACATGATAACCCATGATTCAGAAGAGCATCATCCTTTTGATTTGATTTTATGTCCGATTTTCTGATGTTTTTCAGGTTTTTCATTTTTTCCAATTTTAAGGTGTTTTCTGATATTTTGACCAAGAACCTAACCTAAAGACCTATCCTAGGGGCTTTGGGGGCTGATCAAATATTAGCCTTTCCTATGTTATACAAGCAGAGACCATGTAGTTTGACTGAATCAACCGATTTATAGGACCAAGAAATGAACAGACGAGAGATGACAACTAATTACAACAGACCACTAAAGGACTTGACCTAGGTTGTCTTAGGAGCTGATCAAAGATTATCCTTTCCTATGTTTAAGCTCACAGACAATGTAGTTTGACAAGAAGACTCTTTTTTTTTTACTTTTTGACTTGTTTTTGGATTTTGATATGATATGGACGTTTAATGCATTTTTTATGGTGATTGATATTCAATGTTGGATTGAATTTTAATCATTTTTGTTATTGTGTTTGTCCTCTTGTTGTTCGTCTGTTGGTTCAAGCTCAAATTTTGTTTCCCTCAGTGAGTTCAGGATTTTTCCCCAGTCCATGGTGAGAAACGACCGCGATGCTAGGATATGTACATGGTTCTTTCAAAGGATAGGCAAATGGATGATGAAAGCGAGTGGAAAAATTGAATGGTCGACATGCTTAAATAAATGGAAAAGCTAACATATCACAAATAGCGCTTGTTGCTAGGTTTTCACTACTTGTTTTTATTGCACTTTTTCAAATTTTATGATTTTTTTTATTTTTTTTATTTTTTTCACTTTTTTCTAGATTTTCTTAGGATATTTAAGATGAAAAGATATGATATGACTAATTAAAGGAACAAGATGCCCCACAATAGAGGTAATGCAACCATGGATAAATGATAGATCAAAATGAAAGATTCACTGCAAAACATGTCACAGAAGCAACATATCTCTTGTCGAAAGATGATAATGGTTGATTGATTAAAATTCTAGGAATGATTAATTCCATAAGGCATGATGATGACAAGATTGATTATTTTTGATGATTGATTGACAAAAGATATGAGGATTGGATAATTTTTTACAGCTAGGCTCAAATATGATTTGCATGATAAGATTCAAGGTTGCAAACTTGGGACATGATGACATAGAATTTTGATAAGCTAGGAGATATGGAATGGAAGAAAGCGAGGATAAAGATAATGAATGAGATTATCAAGATTGACTAGATAAGATATAGACACAAGGTCCAAGTATTTTTCCCTATTCCTCATCAAGGCCAAGGACGAGAAGGATGTATCTAGTAAGAATGATGGAATATGGATAATACAAAAGATATGGTACGAAAGATATGGACAAAGAGAATATGATAAGATATACGATGTTCAAGAAGATCCTTAACCTTGTCGAGATCAAAGGTGGGAAATGTCGAGGATAATAGATACATGATAGGAAGATGGAAGAAGGACTTAAGCATTAAGTTTCATGACCAAATATCCCTTTAATAAACCATGGCAATGGGGATTACACTCATAAATGTTGGCCTATCAAAGGTATGATGGAAGAACTAAGGACTTATCCAAAGGTTTGGATTAAAGGAGAAAAATGGGGGATGAATGTTGGATAATGGATAGGAGGTGAAAAGGCTTGTTGATGGATATATGGAAAGGATTGCAAAGTCAACATTGGCACACACCTTGAAGGGTGGTGGAGTGATGGAGGAAAAATGGATTTGGAAGATGATAGGATTTTAGATGGAAAATTGGAGGAAGCTTTTGGTTTAGCAAATTTAGATGCCAATTTAGATTTTATTGCTTCTATGAGACTTTTAGGAATCCACATGATTTTTGACTTTGATATTTGCTTTGTGGGCCTTTTTGGCCTTTGAGATTTTTCTTTTTTCTTTATGGACCTTTGTGGTCTTATGAATTTTTCCTTTTTCTTTGATAGGCCTTTGTGGCCTTTTGAAATTTTCTTTTGATTTATGGACCTTTGTGGTCTTTGAAAATTTCCTTTTTGCTTTGATGCTCCTTTACGGATTTTTTGATTTTTCCTTTGATTTTGGATCAAATTTTCTTTTATTTTTGCATGTCTCTTCGAGGAGACATGTTGATCCTTTGACACGTGCATTTTGATATGGAAGATTTTGAAATTTGGCACCCAAATTTCCACCATGAGAAATGGGTGGGGTGGAGTGAGATGAATGGTATGGAGGTATTATGGATGAGTAAGTGTAGGTAGAATTTTGAAAGGGCATCAACAATGTGTGCCTTTGTTGTTCTTGAGGAATAAGATATGGACCTAGGATAGAGGGAATGTTTGATGGAATAGGATGAGGACCTAGTATAGATGGAAGGTTTGGTGGATTAGGATGAGGACCTAGGATATATGGAAGGTTTGAAGGATTAGAATGAGGACCTAAGATAGATGGTAGGTTTGATGGACTAGGACACTTAGGTATATAACCAAGGCCATGGTAATATGGGTTTTCTTGAGCAAGAAGGGGTTCTAGGATACCTTGTTCATGAAGGCCTGATCCTTTTCCTTTTTAGTTCATAATTTGACACATTCATTTACCAATGAGATATGTGTTGTTTGTGAAACAAGATGCGAGTCCATTTTGGGGGGGAAATGATATGGATGAAAAGATAGGTGTTGGAAGTAATCTGGAGCATATGAAGGTGGAGGATCCCAATTTAAAGTTGTGGAGTTCATGGATAGCTTGTATAGGTATGATAGGCTCTTGACATGGGGGTGATAGAGCTTAACTTGGAAAAGGATTGGGAGATGTAGGAGATGGAGTAGATTGCTCTTTATTAGGTTTGGAGTCATCATGAAGTGGTATGAAAGTCATATCTTGATCTTGAGAAGGATGAACTTCCTCATGAAATGAAGGGATATCCTCAGATGGAAGCATATCTTGATCTTGATGAGGAAGGGAATCATGAGATTTTGTAGAAATTATATTGTGATCATCGGGTGATAGGACATAATTAGATAGGATGGAAAAATTATCATGCTCCTAGGATGCAATGGAATCATGAGATGGTATGGATTTATTAGATGTGGTGGAAGGAGGAATTGGAAGAATACTTTTCTCTTGAGATGGAAAGGAATCATTGTGGATGAAAAGTGAAAGGAGGGGATCATCATAGAATTTTTGAGAGATGGGGTCTTGGTCAAAGATTGGAAGAACTTGTGGAGTTTTTGTATCATCGGATGAAGTGGAAAGAATTTTTTGATCTTTAGGTGTAGATGAATCTATGATAGCATGGTTTAGACTGAGAGATTGACATGAATCATTGGATATAGAAGATATGATAGAAGAAAGTGGTTGGATGGAATTGTTAACTTGGGTGAAAGAATCCTGAGATTTATTTTGACATATGTGAGGTGAAGATAGATGCATGACATGGTAAGATTGTTCAATATCCTATGTGTTTTAGGACTAAGATTTGGGCTTCTCACTTAACTTTTTCAAGAGTTTAAATAAATTGAACTTGGATGATGTAGTTGTTGGTGGAGAAGGTGTCATGTCTGTATTTTTGTTAGAGGAATAAGAAAAGATGTTTGGAAACAAATATCCTTCTGTGGTTGTTTCCCTTTGCATATCCCAGATTTGTTGTTGAAGGTTCTTTATTTGATGAGCTAAAGCATTCAATTGATCCTCATTTGTTTCAGCCATGGTGGTTTGAGTTTCACTGTTTTGAGTTTCAATGTTTGGAGTTTCAATGGTTGGAGTTCAAATGGTTGGAGTTTCAAGATTCGACTCTTCAATGTTTTGATTTTCAAGTCCTTTTTCCTTGAGCTTTTGTTTTTGTAACCTTGTTTGAATGGGCATACAATTGTAGTAGTTTAGACTAAACTTTGATCTAGGTTTTGGAAAAGTACCAAGGATTACAACTAAGCCAAATAGAATGAAAAATTCTAATGGGACTAATTTTTATTTGACTCTATAGCTTTGTTTTGTGATGAGAGGATGATAAATCCTGATGATGAAACTAGGCTTAATAATCAAAGGTGTGATAAATTTGATGATGTTGGTACTTTGTGATGTTAGATCTTGGTTTAGGTTGGAAAATTCCACTTGTAGAGGTCAATTTGAACAAGTTCAAACTTCTAAGGTATCTAAGGAATGATCTTGGACTTGAGAAATTTTTGAAATTTTGGTTCAAACTATGAAACCAATGGTAAATGTTCTTCCTGAACAAGGTACTCAAATCTTTGGAAAAGTTGTGGATTTTGACAATAGTAAAAGATGTATAATTTGGGATTGTTCTTGCAAGCTCTTTTGTAGAAATTGAAGGTCAACCTCTCTCTAAATTCGTAAAGTGTTGATAGAAGTCTTTGATGTTCTTTTGGACTAAGAGGTATGGATCTTGGTTTCTGAATTTTGATCTTTCATGAAATCATTTGGTAACACAAAGGTTTAGACTCTGTTTTACCTAAGGATTGGTTGAATAACTTTTGAGGATTCCCAAGATGAGATTGATTGTCAAACAAGAAATGAACCTAGGTCACTATTTTTTGTTCTGCAAATGGTGCCAAAACAAAGACAAAAGACACCACTTGGGACCCCAAAGGCACCAAAACAGAGAAAAAAGGTGCCAAAATAGGTTCAAACTTGGTTTTTTTGAAAGTTTCTTTGAAAATTTTCTTGGTTTTTCTAATTTTTCAATAGGAGACTTGGTTGTTTCACTAAATGCAATTCTAAATCAGGGTTATCACTTTCAATATGCGACGTTTTGTTTATTTTGAAAACAGTTGGATAAAGACACATCAAGCAGATGTAATTTCCTAAGGTTGTGAAAGACTATATTCTTTTGGATTCCACACAGGTTTTACCCCAACCACACTTTTTCTTAGTGGATGACTAGATGCTTGACCCCACTGGCTCCCCTCCATGGCACTCACTTCTTAGGGCAGCCAAGCACCAATACCCATGAATCACCCATGGAATATTTTTCATCTCTACAAAGAATTGTGAGAATGTGGATGCCTTCACAACGACCGTTGTTGCACCAAAGAATAGATAAAGGTTTTGGAAAAACTACAAGGGTTTTAGTAAGGACTTTCTGTTAGTGGGGGTTGATCCATGCGATGAGAGACCATTGCTTCCCTTCTTGTCAGAACCAACCTTGTGATATTGTCCTTTGTTCCAGTATCCACACTTATATACCAGCTAGAAATGTGCTTGGCTTTAGCGTGTTATTGGTTGGGTCATTCCCTTGGGTGAGTACTTTTTCCCACAAGGCAGACCCTCTAAGATAAAAAAAAATCAAGCAAGTATACCCATAGTTCGATCAATATTTATTCCACATGAATAAAGAGAGAACACATGCGATATACTCAAGTCACACTTACACACAAAGTGAATGGGTCTAGCTTTCTGGTCACCTAGTTAAGGGGAGAGAATATTCCTACCATCCATCACACACAACAGAAATGGTGTTCATCAACCTTTTAATTAAGCTATGTTCCTAACTTAACCAAAAGGAAAAATGGTGTCTGTTAACCTTTTAATTAAGCTATGTTCCTATCTTAACCATAAGGAAACCAATTAAATCACTTCTAGCCCCTACAATATATCAGTAGCTTCATAAGAATGTCTTTGACAAGCATTTTTGGGAAACCAAAATGATGCAAAAGGTGTCAAATGGCTCCAAGAGGCTCCAAAAGGCTCACGTTCGTACCTATGAACATAAATTTTCAAGCATGTTACTAATAAATGGGGAAAGGACCCACGGTGCACACCATTTTGTGTGTGTGTTAAATGTGCAAAGTTAGTATCAACACAAACCTTAATGAAACGATTTATATTGAAAGATTCAAAGCAAAGTAAAACTATTCTAAGTTGCAATAAAGATAAATCTTCCAAGAACGTCTCATTTTCCTCTATTCTTAAATGATTATTTTTAACCTTTTTCACCCTTAGATTTCTATATGCACAAAGGCTATTAGAATGACAGTTAAGAAACAATATTAGTATTTAACATGCAAGCCAATCTAATGCCTACATGAAACTATATGCAAACAATGATGATGAATGCTATGATGAGTGGAGGATGATGGTGAGGATAAACATGAACAAGTGGAGGTGGATACTATGGTATTAAACTAGTATGACCTATGCATGATTCTACATATGCTCAAATGAAAACATCAAATGAACTAATATAAAATGCAACTATGATGCAAGATGGATGATAAAATGTAACTATGATGTAATATATTAATCTAAGATCTAAACATGATGCAAAAAATGATATAAAAACTCTCTATAAGACTCCAAGAATGCTCCAAGATCTAATGATAAACATGTATGATAACTTTACTTCAAATGTGGATGCAAAATACATGGCCCAAGGGTTGTATTTATAGCCTTTTCCAAGCATATAGTGAAGTGGAAATAATCAACGGTCTAGATTCGAATAAGGAAAATGGATGGTGAAGATGAAGAAAATTAGGATGTTGTACCCTTGACCAAAGACAACATGCCATGTGTGTGGAAGAATCTCTTACCAATGGGAAACATGCCATTTGGATGGAAGATTCAAGTGTGGGAAGAGAATACCATGTGCTTCAAAAATTGGTGGAAGTGTGGGGAGAATAAATCATGTGCTCCAAAATTGGTGGAAGTGTGGGAAGAAAAGACCATGCCATGTGTGTGGAAGAATCTCTTGACCAATGGGAAACATGCCATTTGGATGGAAGATTCAAGTGTGGGAGGAATAAATCATGTGCTCCAAAATTGGTGGAAGTGTGGGAAGAAAAGACCATGTGCTTTTTGAAATTGGTGGAAGTGTGGGAAGAAAAGACCATGTGCTTTTTGAAATCGGTGGAAGTGTGGGAAGGAAAGGCCATGTGCTTTTTGAAATTGGTGGAGGATAATTCTAATTAAAAACTAGAGTTATTTATTTTCATGTGACCTTGATGAGGTGGCACACAAAAAAATGTAGAAATGTGCTCTAATTCCTAATTGGATTTAATGAAGTTTAATTAAATAAAACAAGTTTAGGGAACCTTGTTTATTTAATTAATTTAGAAGAAAGTGTTTTAGATTTTGGAGAATTAGAGAAGGGTGAACAATATAAATAAATTTAGCATTTATTTATATGTAGTTGAAATATTAATCAAATAGCTAGTATTTTATTAATTAAAGGTGATGACCGTTTTTAGGCGTATATAGTTCTTATTAATCATTTAGTTTGAACATTTCATATAATTTCAATTTGGTTTTAGATTTATCCTATTTTCTTAAGGAATGAGATCTAGGTCTGATTGACTCACCATTGAAGTTGAAAGTCAATATTTACACCTCATGATCTATTTCGTAATGAAATCCCCTTAGTGAAAGGTACAAATAGAGAAAGTACCCCCTTTAACATTGAGGACACCCCTTATTGTTTAAGGGATCCCTTTCCCACCATTTTATTTTGGTGAACCTGACATTGTACATCATACCATTTCTTATTTGGAGATCCTTGAAACCTTAGATCTAGGTTTTGCATCTTCTTTTTTTTCATTACATTTAGGGTTACATATTACATGAACTTGCATCATTTAAACTCATTAAAATAAAAATATTGCATACATTAGATATATAATAGCTTTTAGAAAGTTTTGTTTCACTCATTTAGATTAGCATTTCATTCAAAATTGCATTCCAAAAACTTGTCACTTTGTTCATACATTGTCATTAAATTGCATTCATTTTATCAGAATTTTGGAAAATATTGTCAATGTAGTAACACTTAGCAACTAGAAATAGTAAACATATATAGTAGTATAGAAACTCAAATTTTCATTTTTGAAAACCCTAAGTAAGGACTCATTTTCCCAAGGGTGAATCTTCCCAGTGGTATAGGTGTCTTGATAAACTTTTGTATGCATTTTTGTAACTATGTTTGGTTTCTATTTCTATTAGTAAATATGTGTTCTAAAATTTTAGAATAGTTTTTTTGCATATTAAAGAAATTTGACCTTTTACTTGCATTTTGCAAAAGGTTGAAAATTTTATGTTACTTTTCAATATTTAATAGTTTCAAATCTATAGACACCTACTTTCATTTTCAATTTCATAGTTTGGATAGATTAAATTTTTCATTTTTACAAATAATTGAAACCATAGACCATCCTAAAACATTTGATAACAATTGAGAATTAAATGATCAATCTTGAAGAAATCATAGTCATTTGATCATGTCAAATCTTTTTCTACAAGTTCACCTAACCCTCAATCCATTTAGTAGTGGTGACTTTGACATGTTAGATGAATCCCTTGAGTATTTTATCCCATCAAGATCATCCACTAAGTCTTGTAATACAAAAACACAAGAAAGAGAAGTCAATGAAATCACACCACAACTTATCATCTACCAACCTTCACAACAATCACAAAACCAAAGAAAACTTGTTCTTATCATAGGAACACCTCAACAAAAACCAAAACCTCTAGGACATGTCTTAAATTTTGCAAGGAAACTCACTAGTAACAATGTTTCACAACAACCGAGTTAGCATACCATTTATCATACATATAATAGAAGGAATAATAGGCAACCACAAACCATTTACATTGATACCACTTCCTCAACCCATTTTTCCTAGTGCTCCTCATTTACTGATGTAGACCTAGGAGGCCCAAACTCACTAATAGTGTCAACCTTCCTTCAAGAGGCACCTAAAAAGATTAAAAGATCTTGTCAAACCATTCAAAATAAAATCAAGTGGATATCAATCAGTCTCCAAAGAAAAATCAAAATATCTCTTCAAATTTCACCTTTCAAGCATGCTTTACCTAGTAGTAGTGGCAACTGGGTTTTAGGGCTTTTTCATCAATATTTTCCAAAAAAAATAACAAAATTAGAGATTATTAAGATACCCTTTTGCAAGTTATAAAAAATACATGAAAACCAATATCAACTCTTTTGGACCAACATGGAGATCCAATACACCATTCCAGAAAAAGCTAGTGGATTAGCCCACTTTTTCAAAGAGAGTACCTTCTATAATTCACCAAACCCTCTAAAAATTTGAGGTAGAAATTTAAATGCCCAAAAACCATTTAATCCACAGTTAGTTCACCATTATCAAACTTCTAACACACTACACCATGAAACCCTCCAAAACAAGCAAAAACATAAGGGTTTTGTTGGAATTCACACTTCCAAGGTTTCCCAAATTAATCCACTGGTCAAAACACCTCTTAATACCCCTGAAAAAAAATAATGACCACTCACAAGGCCATCAACTTTATTGGTTTTCAAAATCACTACTTAGGTTTCTCATTTTCATCATAAAATTGTCACTGCCCAGCCTAGGGTATTACTCCAACACCACATTCCTTCACTCTTTTAACCCCTAAAGCACTAAAACACCTAATTTAACATCCTATAGACCAATCCACCGAGCAACAAAACCAATATAGTAGGTGGATTGGTTAATTCTTCATGTTATTACCCTCAAAACCCTTGACATAGGAAAAACAAGGAAGTCCATGTATTTTGTGGATTTCTCTTGCAAAATAATGACTTAAACCTTCAAGACAAGTGAAATAAACACCAAAAACATGTACTTACAAGAAATAGTAATCTTCAGACCATATCAAGCCTGTACGAACTCGTATAAGACTGGAAAAGGAAGAAAACACAGAAAAAATTGAGAATTAACAGAGTTTTTATTGATTTACTCCTTCAAATATTCTAGCCAACATTACAAATCATGATATTCACCTTTTTAAAAGTTTCCTTACCTAAGAAAATCGACATAACAGCCTCCAACTAAATTTTAAATCCTTTAATAGTTGTTGGAGTGCAAAATTACACTTGTTTACATATCTTTGTTAACAACACCTTGATTCCTTTTACATCATTTTACTATTTGGCCCTCTTTAATGCCCCACCACGTAACATAAAAGAATGTTGCAATGACTACGATAGTGTAATAAAAAAAATTAAAAGTGTATACATGAACTTCATTAATGCAAACATTCCCTAAGATACGCGACGACACACTACATGTAAATCAAAAATTAACATAAGTAACTAAACATAGCATGTATTTAATTCACATAAACTTAAGAGCATACATTCAATGACAAATAAATTACATCAATGAAGATGTAAGGAACATATATGGTTCTTTCTTTACATTGCAATTATAATAACATTTACAATACTCATTTCCAAATGAGGTAGGTCATACAAAAGTGTACAATTACATGTTACAAAAGTTCTCCCCAATTACAATTGAGGAGTGATACATAAATAAGGTATTCACTGATACAAATGAGAAAGTACATTTTCACACACAAGCTCTCCATCCAAGAAGTACTCGTCGCCACGAACAAGAACTGGGGACCCAACAGTGTAAGGTGCATGTTCCACCCAACCAAGTGGTACCCGTAGGCCCACCCCCCATGCTAGGAGATAGTAAAAAGGTTCCCTAGACATAACCTACAAACCCTAGACATAGGCAAAACCATAGACAAAACTATACAAGTACCAACTTAACTTAATGGTTACATTGGTTCCAGAATTGAAGGATCAAATTCACTAAGTTCACAAGGATATTGTTATTATAGGTGGAGTGTCATCACAATGTTGCATAGCTTACCCAGGTGAATCTTCCTAGGTTCCGACCCCCATCTTGAGTTACCCTGGTAACCTCTTACAAAACCCAACTCCACATGCAATCTGTTGCAGAATCAATTATCTTTCATAATAACAAGATATCGATTTTTCCATTCCAAGCCTTCTCGACTCATCCCCAATTATGAACTAGCCCTTGAGTCCATGAGTGAGGCTTATTTAATCTAGTTAAAGGTTTTAGACTACCTAATGTGTTGATTTTGTTTTCACTGATTAACTAACTCTACATGAGTTACCCTGGCACCACTTTGTGTGTCAGCCCTCATAAAGAGCCACTACCCTATTAATAACATACAGAATCTAATTCCACTAACTAAGGATAGACAAGGTGCACATAAACTAACATAAAAAAACCAACAATATAACAATAGACATCACAACCTGTTCATAAAACCAGGTGTCTACTCCAAATAAAACTATGTGCACTACCCTAGTTTGTTCAAAATCTGGAATCATCATAAATACAACTCCCTCATGAAGAAACTATATCTAGAAGACTTATTAACCCATATAATCCCCAATATGCCCAATAAGAGTAAAAACAACTTAAAGCAATTCAAGCATAATAAAAATCTAATATTAGGATTTTCTAAATCCAATCAAATCAATAACATAAAGCATGAAATTAATCAACTAAAATATAATCCATTTTTCAATCAATATGAAAATTAAAACTAACAATTAACTTCAATTTCGCATTCATGCATTATAATGAAATTTTTAATTTCTTTACATAATACATTTCATTATAAAAATATCTATTTATGATTTTCATATACTAATCATAAATATATTATACATTTATATAAATACACTTCAAACCATTATAATTGAATATTTATTTAAATATATAAATATATACATATATTTTTTTAATTATCCAAAATAAATCTATAATCACTAATATTTAAACACAATTTATAAATTTATATAAATACAATATATATATATATATATATATATTACATATATAACATATATTAAGAATAATATATATTATATATATAATATATTTATATATTATAATTATAATTTAAAAAATAAAATAAAACAAATGAAAATTTTAAAATATAAACAAAAAGGGCAAGGGTCGGCTGCCTACATAGTCAAACCCCTCAATGGGGTGCACAACTGTGCAGGCAGCATCGGTCCTGCCTATGAAGGCGCTCCCCTATGGGGTCGATCGTGGGGGTAGCCCCCCCTGCACCTCCCTTAATAATATATTTTTTTAATATTTTTTTAAAATAAAATCCATGCCCTATTTCACTTGAGCGGCGATTTCTTTTTTTTATTTTTTTTATTCAATGACTAATTTCACCTGTACGACGATTCTCAAAACTTTCTTTTTAAAAATTTCTCAGAATATTTTATATGATTTGAGAGGCATATTTTATATAAATATGCACACACATATATATATAAACAATAAATCAGAAAGATTGCTGGGAAAAAGCAAAATTTTAATAAAGAATTTTCTATAGGAAGATTTAAATAAAAAAAATAGAGGTTTCAATTTCTCATTTTTTGATAGAGGGTTTCAATTTCTGTAAAGAAGATTTCATTCACAAACTAGATTCTCAAAAATCTTTTCTACAAGAAATTTTTAGCAAAGTTCTTCCCAGAGGTTTCTATTTCCTCGAATTTATTAGAGAACTTCATTTATAAATCTACTAAGATTCCTTCAATTTTCTTTTGAGAATTTTCTATTGTTTAACAATAACCTTCTATGTTGCTCTCTGATTTTACTATAAAGTTTTGTTTCAAAATTTTACACAGAGAGGTAACAAGTTTTTCTATAGAAATATTTTGCGAGATGAACAGATGCTTCAATTCAAATATTCTTCTACAAGAAATCTTTTATTTTACAAATTTAACAAAACTTCTACAAAATTAAATCTTTATACGGGAAATCTTTTCAAATCAACAATAAAACTAAATAAACAACAAAGAACCTGTTTTTCTGTAGCTTGAAGAATTGAAAGTTGAAGAATAGCTTTGCCTACTACGTGCAACTTCCAAAGCCCCTTTTAGATCTCCACTTTCAAAAGGATGTAAATTACTGAACCAGAAATAATTCTGAGATCTTCTAGAATTTTAAAATCAAAACCCCAAACAATAACAATTTTCTAGCAATTTTTTTTTTTCTTTTCCGTGAAGTGCTTTCTTGCCTTTCCCAGTTCTGGCAATATTCTCTCCGAGAATTTCCTCAACAACAATTTGCATTTAATTTTACTAACACACATGAAAAATCAAAAATATCTTCTAAAAAACTCAAGATATTTTCTTTTAACAATTATAAAGAATTGTTTTATTTTATAGAATTTAAAATTTTAAAAACTAATTTCATTTTCTTTAAACAAATTTAATATTCCCATTCACACCAAAAGCATATAAACAATATTTAATATATTCTCTCAATAAAAGTAATTTAATCAATTAATTAATTTAACAAAATAACTTTAATCACAATGATTAAATTATTTTACCAATAAACTAATTTAATTAATTAAATAAAATATGAAGCTTTTATCTACAATATTTAAAATTAATTTAAATAAGCACTAAATTATAAAGAACTTTAATCTAACATTAAATTCATAGAATAAACCTTTCATAACAAGTAACAAAGCAAACTTAGACGTGACAACTAAACATACCAGACCTAAACTGACGACATACTCTGACTAGGTTTGAGGCTAGAATAGGAAAACCTCGTTACTATCTCCCATTCAACATTACCGTTGAGTCTAGACATGCTCAGACCTGTGAAACCAGGTGGAGTTGGTGTCATGTACCTGTAATCTTGCAATCAAACATATATCATACATGTATATAATCCATGATTCAAACACACTGTGAAGAGAAAATCATCAAAATCATAGGGCACTCACAAGCGAGTGATGCAACTTTGTTCTCCTCACCAATACAATATCACATTGAACTAACAAAATAGATATCAATTAATCTACCATAAGCATATATAGCAATATCATCTTAAATAAACATCTATGCTAACATAAAGCATGTTAGAAATAATCACCACCAAATAGTGTATCATCACATCATAAAATAAATCCACAATCGCTCTACTACCAGTGATCAAATACATTAAAACAAAGTATGAGGGTCTATCAAAGTGAAACATACTATCAGAAAACATAAGAAAAATGGAGGGCTACTACATCCTCCCCCCTAAGATCAGGCTTACTCTTGAAATCCTGCAAACAGATAGGGATAAAGCTCCCTCATGCGTGTTGCATCCTCCCTAGTAGCAGATGCCTCATGACTAGAATCCCATTGGATCCTCACCTGATCAATGTCTCGACCCCTGAGAATGAGCCTCTAACATTGAAGAATAGCCACGAGCTCCAAAGATGGCTTCTCATCCTCTACTTGTAACACATTCCAATCAAGTACATGAGAAATATCAAGATGATAAGGTCGAAGAACTGACACATGGAAGACATCATGAATACGTGAAAAATTGGGTGGTAAGGTGAGTCAATACGCCACAAGTCCAATCCTCTCTAGAATCTCAAATGGCCCAAAAAATCGAGGAACAAGATTAGAGCCTTTTCCATAACAGATTGGACTCTTTCGCGGTCACACTCGAAGAAATACTCTATCACCAATTGAAAATTGGCGGTCTAATCTATGTGCATCAACATACTTATTTTGTCTATCATGTGCTACTATCAGATGTTCTCTAATGCAATCAACCTTTTGCTCCATGAATGTCTCGAAGCATCTCAAATCCAAGTAACACTCTATCCTCAAGTTGATCCCAACTCAATGGAGTTTGACAAGGACGTCCATATAACGCCTAAAATGGGGCATACCTATGGAACTTTGATATCCATTCTTGTAAGCAAATTCCACTAAGTACAGATAATATTCCCAACATGATTGTTGGTCCATTACATACATTCTAAGCATATCCTCAAGAATTTGATTGACTCTCTCTGTTTGACCATCGGTTTCAGGATGATATGCTAAATTGAAGTTCAACTGTGTACCCAGAGCATGTTGTAATGAAGTCCATAGGGCTGATGTAAACATAGGATCTCTATATGATATAATCCTATGAGGAATACCATGCAATATAACAATGTCCTCCATGAATATCCTAGCTACAGATGAAGCATTATAAGATGATTGAACTGGAGAAAAATGTGCTACCTTAGTCAATCTTTCAATATTAACCATAATGGCATCATGTCGACGTGACGAGATAGGTAATCCAACAATGAAATCTACTAATATAATATCCCATTTCCATTCAGGAATGAGCTGTGGCTGCAATAATCCGGTGGGATGTTGATGCTTAGCTTTAACTCTCTGGCACTCAAGACATCTCGATACAAAATCAGCGATATCACATTTCATATTGGGCCAAAAATACAACAGTCGAAGATCCGCATGCATCTTCTTAACACCGGGATGAGCTGAGTAAGGTGCTCGATGTGCCTCAGTCATAATCAACGTGCGAAGACCTTTTGAATATAGTACATAAATATGATCTAAATGTCGCAATAAACCATCTGATTCAAAAGTATACCCTGTGAATCTACCCTCTAGAGGTCTACCTAATTCAATCTCTGTCTTCACCTCCTAATACAATCTATTTGTAGGAAGTGCTGCAATAATTTGGCTCCTCAAATCTACTTCAAGAGTAATAGCAGAAATCTCATGTTGTCGGCGACTGAGAGCATTAGCCACATTCCATATGTTATTAATAGGGGAGTGGCTCTTTATGAGGGATGGCACACAAAGTGGAGCCAGGGTAACTCATGTAGAGTTAGTTAATTAGTGAAAACTAAATCAACACATTAGGTAGTCTAAAACCTTTAACTAGATTAAATAATCCTCACTCATGGGCTCAAGGGCTAGTTCAGACTTGGGGATGAGGCGAGAAAGCCTGGAATGGAAAAATTGATATCTTACTATTATGAAAGATAATCAATTCCGCAACAAATTGCATGTGGGGCTGGGTTTCGTAAGAGGTTACTAGGGTAACCCAAGATGGGGGCCAGAACCTAGGAAGATTCGCCTAGGTAACCTATGCAACATTGTGATGACACCACCTATAATAACAGTATCCTTGTGAACTTAGCGTATTTGATCCTTCAATTCTGGAAGCAATGTAACCATTAAATTAAGTTGGTACTTGTATAGTTTTGTCTATGGTTTTTCTTGTGTCTAGGGTTTGTAGGTTATGTCTAGGGAACCTTTTTACTATCTCCTAGCATGGGGGGTGGGCCTACGGGTACCACTTGGTTGGGTGGAATGTGTACCTTACATCGTTGGGTCCCTAGTTCTTGTTCGTGGCGACGAGTACTTCTTGGATGGAGAGCTCGTGTGTAAAAATGTACTTTCTCATTTGTATGAATGAATACCTTATTTATGTATCACTCCTCAATTGTAATTGAGGAGAACTTTTGTAACATGTAATTGTACACTTTTGTATGACCTACCTCATTTGGAAATGAGTATTGTAAATGTTATTATAATTGCAATGTAAAGAAAGAATTATATATGTTCCTTATATCTTCATTGATGTAATTTATTTGTCATTGAATGTATGCTCTTAAGTTTATGTGAATTAAATACATGCTATGTTTAGTTACTTATGTTAATTTGGGATTTACATGTAGTGCGTCATCACATATTTTAGGGAATGTTTGCATTAATGAAGTTCATGTATACACTTTTAAAAAAAAATCATTACACTATCGTAGTCATTGCAACATTCTTTTAGGTTATGTGGCGGGGCATTACACCCTCCTAAATATCTAAAACATTTGCGATGGTTTAATTAGACCTTATTTGATCCAAAACATGACCTTATGAATAAAAACCAACATTAACCTACCTAGACCCCATTTGTCATCATTGACAATTCCTTAACATGTTTAACATCATTTACAATATGGACCAATGAGACACCAAAGTTACCATCTACATCAAGCATGGTCTTTTTAGACCAAAATAAAATAGACTAAAGAGACCCCACTCAAACCTATTGATCACCCATCAACCTGCAAAGAATCAAATTACTTGTGAGTAAGGTGTAGGTGCTCCTGCACCATTTACCCTCGCATAGTGGAAAGGAGTATGATCTTGTAGAACAACTTTGCAAGACCCCAGCTAAGATTTATCTATGGGATCTCATTCGAGCATCACCTAATTATCATAGCATGCATCAAAATACTTTGCAACAAGTTGTGGTCCCTCCTAGTGTGCAACCAAATGATGTAGAAGCCTTGAGTCAAGGTATGAACTCAGTGAATATAGATATTATTTTTCATCTAGATGAGTGACCTCTATTGGAAATACAACAATAAAATGAAGTTTTCATAATATTGCCTAGAATTAATATAATTGACATTAAGCATACTCTCATTGATAATGGTTTTGCACTCAATGTTTGTAGTGTAAACATTTTGGATAAAATTGGAGTGGAAAACAATCAAATTCAACCAAATTATTTATCTATTTGCGGTTTTGATAATGTTGGAAAGCAAATGCTTGGTGTGACTACATTATCTATAAAAGCTTGTAGGGTTACATTGCAAACTATTAGCCATATCTTGCCCCAAGAACTCTCATATAATCTCCTCTTGGGGAAGTCATGTGGATTCATGAAATGAATGGAGTCCCTTCAACACTTCACCATCTAATGAAATATACAAAATTAAAGTGGAATTATAATCAAAAAATTGTTTTCAAACTAAAATAGGAATGAAAAGTCCTTTGAGAACATTGATACCAACTTCAAAAGTGGAACCGATGCAAGAAGATGAGAAAAAGAAGAATTTTTCAATGATCACAAAACTATTCGATGATGATTGTGGTTCATTAGATTTCAAACCTACCTTCATGAGAGAATACAAAATTACAACAAAAATAATTAGGAAAGGAAAAAAAATAGCAGTATCATCAACACAACATGAAGCAGAATCATCACAAGCATATAAGACAACACCTTCTAGTAAAGAATAATATATAACTTACACATCCAACTATGATGAGAATTATCATGAGAATCCATCATCATCAAAATAGATAAAAGAACTTAATGCATGAGGATATAAACTCTTGAAACAACTTGGTTATAATGGAAAAGGATGTGGAGTTTAAGAAAAAGGCATTAGACTTCCAAGAGAGTTTGATATACAAGAAACAAAAAGAGTTCTTGGATATTATCCTTCATAGATAACAAAAGCATCGAAAAATACTTCACTTATTATCAACACTATAACAAAGGATTCTTCTAAGACAACTCCCACATTGATGTGTCTTGACTTAATATATACCACAAGTGATGTGGAATGTGAATGGATTACATTCAAAATGATGAATCTCTAGCATAATTTTTGGGAGTATATGATAACTTACCAACTCACCATTACAACTCACCATCACAATTAAAGATTCACTTATTATTTAAATACTAAGGGATACTTTGGAGATGAAGCTAAAACAAGTGTTATGGATGAAGATCAAAAAATCCCTAAGATTCCAAATCAAAGTGCATTACTTGTGGGGGATATAATAAGCATACCAATAGCTACATCTAATGATTAGAAGGTAATTCAGATAGGAAAATATTGTAATGATTAAATGAACAACAACAACATGCAATGTTATTACTTGACTATCCTAAAATATTTTCTTGGACCTATTCAAATATGTTGGGTATTGATGCTAAGATAGTAACACACAACATTCATGTTGAGAAAGATGTTAAACCTTTGAGACAAAAGATACATAATATGAATCCTAAGATAGCTTTATTGGTTAAAGATGAAATTGAGAAGCTCTTAGATGTTGGTTTTATATGTCCTATTGATTATTCTCCTTGGATATCTAACATTGTATTGATGATGAAACCTGATAATTGTATTAGGATGTGTACATATTTTCAAAACCTAAATAAAGCATCTTTAAAAGATGATTTTCTGCTTCCTAATACTGACATGATTGTAGATTCCACCATTGGAAATTCCTTTTTATCCTTCATGGATAGTTTTTTAGGATACAATCAAATCTTTATTAATCCTCAAGATCAATACAAGACAACTTTCACTACACCTTGGAAATTTTTTTGTTGTATTATCATGCCTTTTGGATTGAAAAATGTTGGAGAAATGTATCAAAGAGTTATGACATTAATATTTCATGATTTTATGCACAACTTTTTGGAATATTACATCGATGATATTTTGGCTAAATCTATAGCTCGTTAAGATCATGTCACAATCCTTCATAAAATCTTTGAAAGAATTTGTAGATACAACATGAGGTTGAACCAAAATAAATGTGTTTTTGGTGTGGATAGTGGAAACCTATTGGGTTTTATAGTGTCACATAGAGGCATTGAGGTGGAGAAAAATAAGATTGATTCAAGCTATCTATCATTCCATTGCATCGTTGGTAGATCAAACTCTACCTTTTACTCAACTCCTTAAGAACAAATTAGAATTTAAATGGAGTAAGTATTTTCAAAATGCTTTTCAAAGTTTGGAAGAATATCTAGCTAATCCTCTCATTTTGCAACTCAATAGTCAAGGAAAACCATTCAATCTTTATACATATCCATCAAGTCATTCTCTAGCTACATTATTAGCTCAATAAGATGAAAACGACAAAGAACATATTATTTATTACATTATTCGAACATTGATTGGTTCTGAAACCCGATATACAAAAATGGAAAAGAAATGTTTGGCTCTTGTGTTTGCTACTAGTAATTTGAGACATTATTTACTAAATGTAGAAGTGCATGTTGTCATGAAATTTGATCCTTTAAAACACTTTTTTTCTAAAACCAATTTTCCAAGATGTTTAGATAAGTGGGTTATGTTGTTAATTGAGTTTGATCTCAAATTTGTTCTATAAAATGTGATCAATGGACAAACCTTGACTAACCATTTAGTTGACACTCCTTCAACACTAGCATTACCCACTCATGACTCCTTCCTTGATGAAAATGTGTTGATGATAGAGGATGAAACATGGGAATTGTATCTTCATGGTTTTAAGTGTCAAATAATAGAAGTGTAACATGTATGTAGTCAACTAATACATATAAATAATATTCATCATATTAATAAAAGTAATTCATCATAAAGCATATTCATACATTTCATTCATCTATTGAACATCATAAAAATATAATATTTCATTTAAAATCATATTTACTCATAAAGGAAAAAGTAATATGGTAACTTAAGAATTGGGTGTAACAGAATCGTAAGCTTTAATAGCTATTTTATTCAAAGGTTAAATGTTATTGTGAGAATATCAATCATTTGATATCTTTTTATCTACATAAGTAAAAATTACACCTACCATTTGTAAGGACTTATTTTTATTTATTCTTATTGATAATAACATCTATATGGATTTCTTTGGTATGGGAAGATTCATGAGAATAATTTTTTTTGAGTAAATGCAAGTTGATATGATGAAGAAAAGTGACCTACCAAGGATAAGAATTGATTAAGATTGATATCACTAGTAAATCATGAATTCCTTAAATAATAGTTCAATATATTCTTATAAATAGTTTATGATTTAAGAATCTTCAAGATAAATATTGGTCCTATACCCTTTTCAATATGCTTTAGAAATTCATATTGAATGGCTTGCTAAGAGGATGAATATTTCCCTTGGATGGTAGCTTAACAACACCTACTAGTTATGACACAATTAATAATTTTTATTATGATAATATTTACTTATGGATAGGCTTGCTCAATATGATCAACTATTATGCATATGAGGTTGATTTGGTGTTGAAATTGTTCATTTGGGTATTTGAAAATGGGCATTTTTTATGGTCTATGGGTTGTTTTTAGTCATACTTTAGAAATAGATCATGATAGATGCTTAATTGCTCGTTAGGTTAAGAAGATCAAGAACCTTCCACTATAAGTTCACCATGATCAATTAGATCTTAGATATAATTTTTAAGTTGCATTATTTTGGAAATGGTATGACCTTTAACATGATAGTATTTACAATAATCTTGTTCTCTAGATACCATGTCATTTTTGGGATTTTTTCATCAAAGAGTTGTGTATATAGAAATATCCTTAGATTTGCATTAACAAGTTTTTCAAATACTATTTTTTCTGGTTCTCTTAAATGATTATATTTTCATCTTGGATTACTAGGGGTTCTTCATTTTTCTTGTTGCTAAAAAGTATGACTTTTTCTTTTTACAATTTTGGTGCAATTTTAAAAAAAAATAATCGGTGAACTCATCTTGTTCTCTAGATACCATGTCATTTTTGGGATTTTTTCATCAAAGAGTTGTGTATATAGAAATATCCTTAGATTTGCATTAACAAGTTTTTCAAATACTATTTTTTCTAGTTCTCTTAAATGATTATATTTTCATCTTGGATTACTAGGGGTTCTTCATTTTTCTTGTTGCTAAAAAGTATGACTTTTTCTTTTTACAATTTTGGTGCAATTTAAAAAAAAATTAATCAGTGAACCCATGATTTATGGCATTCTTATTCCTAGGCCAAAATCATGATTTGAAATTTGGATAGTATTATTTTTTTTGTCATATATTTTAACCAAAACGTTGGTGGTAATGAATTTCTCAATGGTTATTCCTTTTCCAATATTTTTCAAAGGTTGAGACTTAGTGGACTTGCAAGTTAAAATATGTTTTTGAAATAATGTTTTTGATATGAATATTAAAAAGTTATTTTATTAGTATGGACCAAGGGAAGTGACTCGTGAGACATCTCCTTTATTGGAGAAAGGAGGTGAATATCTAACCATTTCTTTGTTTGGTATTACAATACTCAGGTATTAAATTTCTTGTTCTTTGTATACAATAAATGGTTTTAAAATATCCCAACTAATTGTGACAAATCAATAATAGAACTATGAGGTAGGTATGAAAACTAATTGAGTTATTATCCTCCAAAAAATAAAGTAAAATATCTCATAAGGTATATGTCACTATAGGGAATTTCTTAAAATACCATGAAAAATAATTTTGCATGGCCACATGTGTCTATTATGGAACAACTTGTATAATCTAAAAATATAGTAGAAAATATTCTACAAATAATTCAAAATAATATGCCACTTTGAGGGTGATAGCACCAATATTCTTTAATAAGAACTCAATAATCAATATGTTGAGAATAACTAACCTATACCTCCTATATGTATACCATACTTATACCTTGGATACCAAAAAGGTTGATTGAGATACTTAAGTATAACTTCTAGGAGAAATTAAATACTTATATATAATTTAATAATGATATTATAACTTATTTAAGAATTAACGTAGCCACAAGCCATACACTCATAACCAAATACAAACTATAGCGTTAGGGGCATGAGATCTCCTCCTCTTCAAAAATTCATTGTCCTTAATGCTAATTAATATGGACTCATCTACATAAAATCTTCATCTTCATCTTTTTTCCTTCTATTTTTATTTTTGCTTCACATGCTTCTCATTCTTGTTCTTGTTCTACTAATGGTTGTCTACTTAATAATCCTATCACAATAATTCAAAAAAATTCCAATTAATCAAAAAGAAATATTATATCTTAATATTTGATGGATTTAACTTAAAAAAAAACTCTCTTTGAAATTCTTTGATTTGCATCCTTGAGAGAAAATTCACTAGAAACCCTCATTTTTATAAATCACTTAATTTTTTCTAAATTTTTTGAAAATTAGGATAGTAGATGTTGTAATCTATTCTTGAAGAACCCTCAAAAATAGGGGAAAAAACACCCAAATCTAAGAGATACACACTTCCAAATATGACCTCCAAAATTTAAAAAATTCCTTGTCTTCATGGTGCCAAGATTATGCTTTATTTATTGTTCTTGTTATTATTCGTATTCTTGTTCTTGTTCTTACTCTTGCTCCTTTTCTTGCTCTTGTGCTTGTTCAAATGAGGGTTGATAGTAAACTTTTGTTCTTGTTGTTATTCTTTAAATGATGGTTTTTGATATGTGTAAAGGCCCAAAATGGAATGTATAAATGAAAATTTCAATTTTCAAACAAGGTAATTTGCTTGTTATAATATGCAATGATCTGAAGGATATAACTTGTAAATGTAAATGTGGAATTGAGCAATGCATGAAATGAAGCACTTTAAGCTAGATTTAGTAAAATGCATGAAATAGAAAGTCAATCCACTAAAACAGATAACCAATGCTAGCTGTATACACGTCAAAATCTTTATTTTCAACTTGGCATAAAGGGAGAATATTCTCCAAGTTTGAATCTCCCCCCAAGTGGACATGTACACCAAACAGAGCATTTATGAGGCCTTACATGTCTCTTACATTCCCTCAAAATTTATTGCAAAATTTGAATTCAAATTCTCCCTCTCATGGGCACTCTTCCCAAATCTTGCACAACCATTGACCACTCACCATTTGACAAGTGTCATCTTCTCATTAGAGGATCTTTAGTCCCACATTCACCATCTTGGCCAATCTCTCATCAACAAAATCTATAAAATAAGGCCTTCATTCTCATTCATGGATCTAGAATTTTATGCAAGGTTACTCTCTTGGTTTGAGAAATAATCTTATTCTTCATCTCCATTGCAATACATCATCATTTTAGCTATTGATCAAGGGTTGGGAAAGGGTTACTAGCACATGTAACACCAATCCACTATGGAATAGGTATGCACAATGGTTTTCTCTTGATTTTAGTTTGGTTTGTTTTGTTATCATGTTAGAGATCATTTTGCATTGTTTCATAGGGGCATTTTAATAGAGTTTGCAAAACACTAACCCATGCTTGAATTTTAGTTGTTTGCAGATTTTTATGGATGCCTACACTAGCAAACAGAAGCACATAAATGTTGATTCAGATCCTAAAAACTATAATCTAAAATTCCATAGGGACTAAGACACGAAGGAGGGTGTCTAAGTCCTCCTGATTAAATTTGAAGGTTTCAGAAGCTGAAACAAATAGCAAATCACTCAGACAGGGTACTGCAATAGAAAACCAGAGAGGGACTAAGACACCACCAAGGGCGTTTTAGTCCCAGTAAGGGTTTTTTGTAGAAAATCAGACAATTTTGGGTTGATAACTATGTTCCCATGTTTCCTACCTAGGGACTTGATGTTTGGAAATAGAAAATTGTGCAAGAAAAAGTAACTAATGACAAGCAGTTGGATGCAAAAGTGGATGCAATTTTTTTTTCAATTTTGTATGTAATAAGAATGCAATTAGGATGATGAATAATGCACTTTTCAGTTTTCCAATGAAATGAAATGATGCAATAAAGTAAAAATGCAACCTATATACACTTTCACTAATGCAAATATAAGACACCCTATATGAAATTTCACTAATGCAAAATGAAAGAAACCCTAGATGCACTTTCACTAATGTAAGATGCAATGCAAGAATGAATGAAATCTAGATCTAAGGACTTTAATGGACTTCAAATCAGAAATGAAATGAATGCTCACAAGTCGAATTCACCAAAATTATTGGTGGAAAAATGGATACCTTAGAGATATCACTCTTTCTCTATTAATCATTCATTAATGTCCTAGGAGTCCTAATTGGATTGACTATCAACTTCTAAAGGTGAGTCAATTCACAATGAGGAGGACCTAGGAGGGGGTTCTTTAGCTTTAAAGGGGTTCACCACCAAGCAAATTCTTGGAAAAGACAAATGAACATTCAACCTACAAAATCTAGCAATGTAAGCCAAATAATGAGTGCAAATGATGAAATTAAGCTACAACAAGTTAGGGTATGTGTACCTGGGAAGTTTGGAGATGCAATGAGGATCTTGGAAATGCAAAGAAGATACCAAAATGTGCTATGGAGGACTAAGATTTCAAAGATGGTGTATTATCCCCACTGCTATTTTTTGAGGCAGATGTGGAGCCTTCGGATGTCAAAACAGAATCTTGAAAAATATATAAAAAATACCCTATGGAGGAGTAAGACACCCTAGGTGGTGTATTAGTTGTATTCTAAATTTATGAAAAGTATAAATGTGATCTTGAGCTCCAAGGTCTACACTTGCTTCCTTTTCGATCTTAGGTTCTAAAACTTCTAAATATGACTTGTAGGTGAGCTTCCGTGAAAATGACAAGTTTGTAATGCAACTTTGACAACTTTTCACTTTAAATTCTTCAACCTATATCTACAAATACCAACACACAAGAAAGGAAAAAATTGTTGATTATTAGTAAATGGGGGTTTTCCTTAGTCAAATCCCTTTGTAGGTAATTAAACCAAATGATGAAAAGAATGAAATGAAGCATGAAACATGAAATATCTAAATGATATCACCTTGTATGATGTCTTGTGAAGAAAATATGCAATCTTCCATGTAGTGGCCCCATGAAGAATGTAGATCTTGGATCCTTGGATATGATGTGAACAATGGTTGCAAATAGATCTTCAATGCTACATCCACAATCTTGGCTCAACAACATGAATGGACGCACTAAACCCTTGACGTGATGCTTGAATCTTGATGATGGCTTCAAATGCTTGATGAATTGCTCTTGAATGCATAAAATTTCCTTAGGAATGAATACTTGAATGCTTGTTATCTTCTTATCTTCTTATGAGAAAATGAGAGAGGGAACCTTGTCTTTATACTTATCCATGCTTAATATCTCAAAATTACATCACAACAAGCCAACATATGAAATCATTAATTAAAGGAGGCTAAAGACGCCCTAGCTGGTGTCTTAGTACCAAGGCTCAATTCTAAGGCCACATACTCCAAAAAGGGACTTATTTTGGTGTTTTCAATATCAAGGTCCGAAGACCCATGGAGGAAAAAGTCACCCTAGGTGGCTTTGTAGTCCCAGTCCACAAATCAAGGACACATAGACAAAAACATTAAATGACCATTTATCTTTTAATATTTGTTAGGATTCGCCATAAAAATATATAGTTTATTAGTCTTGTGGCTGAAAAATAGGACCAATTAATCCATAAAGAAGCATAAATAAAGCAAGGCAGACCCAAACAAGTGTGAAAATGCAAGAGTATGTATTTTACTACAATACATGTTTTATATTTTCCTTTCTTGTTGTAAACCTAGTGATGGATGGAATGGACCTATAGCTCTAGTTTTTCTTTAAATATTGTATTTTATGTATTTTTTTGTTTTTTTGGTCTTAAAAATTTAAGCTAACAAAAATTTAAAAAAAATGTATTTGAAAAGTCAAAAGGAAAAATCTCCCCTTTGGGCTTAAAGTGGGGAGGTTTAATCTAACATCAACAAACACATGAGACACATAAATAGTCCCAATACTATTCAAGTAATATTTTCAATCCTTGTGAGCCCACACATATTATGGTTATTGAGTTACGTATAGTTAGGTACTTCAAGGTCATGTACAACCTATGAACCCCTTACCTTGGACATTGAATTCTTATCCAAAGTAAGAAATATTTCCCCACTCTCAAAGAATATTGTAACTTATTACATCTTATTGGTATTTGATGCATCACAAAAAGGGATAGTTGAAGATCTTAAACTAGGATGTATAATTCTAAGGGAATCCTCAATATATTGCAAGGGAGCATGAGGCTTAATATATGAAGATAAAAATTAAATAATACAAATTAGATAAGATATGAGGGTAACCCACCCTTCCCCTTAACTTCCCTAACATATAAAGCTATGGGGGCTTAGCTAAAATGAAAATATTATAACTTCCAAGAGGAATGTCTTACAATTCTCCCCAACTAGAGTTATACTCTATCAGAAAATTAGAGTTTAAGCCATTCCCTTGGTGATAAAATATGAGGAAGGCCTTCTAAATAGACTCTTTGGAGGAAGTGAGTGGTTTTTATTCTCAAGATCATGTAAGTTTTTTAGAGAAGAGAATGCACACTCACTTCTTATGGATTAAAGTATAATGGTTTATTGATTAACCAAATCAAAATTTCCAAATGTATTTTAAGTCCACAAGAAATCATAATAAAACACATAGAAAATATATGGAAACTAAAAATTTCTCTGTCTATAGGTCTTCTTGAGGTCTTTCTACAAAGCCATAGGATTAGAAGATTATAATTTTTATTCTCTAGCATGCATGAGAGATAACTGTCAAGGTTCTATTCTTTGGTCCAAGAATTATGTTATACTTAAATAATCATCTAAAATATAAAACAAGACATTTCAAAATACAAAAGAGACAGGACAATAAGATTTTTCATGATTATTAGATAGACTTATTTTAAAAAATGACTAAATTTGGACTTCATATGAAATACTTATGATCATTTCATGTTTCAAAATAAATATATTATTTGTGAAACTATATCTAATTATTGGAATAAAAACTAGAGAAATGACTTTGTCCACTACACATGGATTGAAATCAAATTTCCAATACCTATAAAATTTCAAAAATTTAATTATTTATGCAAAATTTACACATGTTAGATTCCAAGTAGGATTTTAGGGACTTGCAAAGGAGATGAGCAAGGTTTATTCCTTCTGGGTTGGATCTTTGTCACACATATGACTAATGGTCAAGTAATAGGTTTTAAGAATGGTCCAAGTTCTTAGCTTAAGTCCCCTATTACAAGGGGTTGAGGAACTAGAGAACAAATATTTGAGTGAATTATTTACTAGAGATATTAGTTGCTCATATGACCAAGAACCATGATAACCCAGATAAATAAATAAATAAATAAACAAGGCCCTAATTTTTTTGACAAAGTGTATATATGTCTACAGGTTTATAATTATATATTATGTATATATTGTTGCAAGATGGTGTGTCCCTTGGTCTTCTTTATGCAGCGTGGCACTTGGGTTTGTGGCATGGCTTAACCACCTCCTATGGATCTTGTCTACATCTAACAGTTGTATCGAGCATTAATAGGTTGATCTTTTTGGTGCAAAGAAAACCACCAATGTAACAATTGGTATCAGAGCCAAGGTCACAGGTTCAAACCCCTCACTTGCATTGGGGGCGGATTGTTGTAATATGGTGTGTCCCTTGGTCTTCTTTGTCCAGCACAGTGTTTCGGTTTGTGACATGGCTTAACCACCTCTTATGGATCTTGTTTAAATATGACGATTGTATCTTGCATTAATAGGTTGATCTTTTGGTGCAATGGAAACCACCAATGTAACATACATCATCAATATGAGTATATTCTCATGAGTTGCAAGATATATTTTGGTGATTAATGTGTGTTTACTATAAAAGGTCCATTTATACAATAATTATTGCATGTATATTACATATGTCTATGCATATATAATGATTATTATGTATCCATTATGGTTACATTTATTTAATTGTATGTATGTTAGTGGTCATATATTTTTATTATGTGTATTGTATAATGATGCATGTATTTGTGAGTATACACCTATAGAATGTGTGTATATAGTAGGTAAAAATAATAAAGTATATATAGTGAATATATAAAGAAAGAAAATATCATTGAGTACACATAAAAATATAATTCGATTTGTATGATTAGATAATATACTCCATACATATTTTATATAGTTGTATAGAATTTTATATTGTAGAAAGGTCAAAAAGTATACAAAAACATATAAAAAATTTCCTACAACAAAAGTATAAGGTGTTATGTATAAAAATTCATTTCTTGGCCTCTCTAAACAAAACTTTGACATCTATTTCACATCAAGTGGCTCCTTAAAAATCAATCTCTAGAATCGCCTAAGAAGATAAGATATGTGTAAAAAAAAATACAAAAACAAACTCGCAAAAGACAAAGTTAGAAAATGGATTAGCATGTTCATATTGATTTCCCATGAATGAATGCAATAAAACTAGAAATATAAAAGCAAAGAACTTAAAAACATAAATAAATAAAGTTTTAGTTATCAACATCCCCTAAAAGTCTCAAGATGAAGCATATTGTGAAGACTTTCTCATGAAATAATGTGAATGCAACTCAGTACCATAACAATATGGTATTTTAATAATATAATATGATTGAGTAATCTTGCATAAAAAAAAGCTTTATATGTGAATGATGAGAGGAATGAGGTTATTTTTTATTTTTTTTGAGAGATCAACTAAATAGTGTAGATCATATTATAGACTAAGAGTTAAGTGAACTAATTATGTAGTCCACTTGGAGAAGTAGAGAACATGACTTGAACGGTTGTAGATAATTATCATTTTGAGATCCTAGGAGGATAATAGTAAATTATTTAAATTTTTTAAATGAATAATGAGAAGTAGAAGTTAATATTTATAAGAACAAGTTAAATTGTGAGGAGAAATATAAATTTAACTATTTAAAAAATGATTGTTAACTCATGTTAACTAAATTTAATAAAATATTTCATAATTAATTGATTAATTAATGGATTATAACCATAACAATGATTAACAAATGATATGATAAAAAATGATAAATGTTAGTGAAATCAATCGTCATCAATTAGAAGAATTTTTTTCAGTATCTAGAATAGGTAGGTGGTTTGAAATATTTTATCAATCCCTTAAGACACTTAGTTAACCCTTCAATAAAGAGCATCATTAGTCTTCTCCTTGTGATGTTTGGAACTATTTTAGATAACTTATAAAGCTCTATTATATAATTTTTCATTGAATCACACTACTTCAAAAGAATTAAAAAATCACTTCAAGATCCTTCTAATCAAACCTCTTGATAGGTTTTCATAGGATTTATTAAATGAGGTGATGAATCCATGACCTTACATGATTAAGAAATGAGACCAAAACTCATGTGCAGTACTCTCTACATGTAGGATAACAAACTTGATTACCTCATCCTCCATCATAGGTCTAAGTGATAGTTACATGTTAGGTTTTTGTAACCATGCACAAGTCATGCACCTACTAGATCCATTATAGGGAGAGAGAGAGAAAGAGAGAGGCAGTCAATTTCCTTAGTTCTTTTAAAACATCCCTCTAAAATTATTATAGTTTGGAATTAAGTCTAAGGCCATCTATGTATTTTTCATGTTCATCAAATTGGTGAGTGACTTATCACTTTGGATCTCCTCTAAAATATCCTTATACTTTTCATGATAAGCTCGAATATCATCAATAAGTGATTTCTATTCTTTTACTTTTGACACATCAACCTCCTTATTAAAAAAGGATGATAAGGTAGGTCTTTTAGCTAAAACAAGGATATTATTTAGTTTTTTTTCCTAATAGACATCAAGATTATTAGCCCCAAAAGTGCTCCCTTTACCAAATTTATATATGGGCCCATTCTAATGGTTATGCTTCTTTTGGATCACTTTTTCCATCATATTAAATATCAATTTTGGCTCACCCATTATGATTTTCCTCCATATTCATTCTCTTGTCTCTTTTTAAAATACTATTATACTCTATAATAGATTTTATAGGATAACTTTTCATCTCTATAATCTCTATAAACTAGATTTATTTTTTAATATACCTTAGTTGATATCTAGTTACTCTATATTTATAATGAATAAAATCTCAATATGTGAAACTTAGCTCTAAAAGAATGACTAATAAGATCATGAAATTTTATATCACCAAAATTCCTTGGTCAAATATATTATAAAAAATCTATTTCTTCACCTTCTACTAACACTTAGTATTTGTTATAATAATATTTAAATTCTAATAATCATATTAGATCTGTAACAATGGAAATAGGGTGCCCCACCTTCTAGGAGATGGAGCACAAGGATAGGGTTCTTATTTCATTATAGTTTCATTCAAGGTAACCTTACATATCTCAATCCAAGGATGAAGTAGGGGAAATATATCTTGCAATAAGGTATATACTAGGGTATGATTAAGGACTAAAAGGGGGTTCACCACCAAGCTAGGGCTTGGAAAGACAAGTAACATTCAAAACCTAATAATCAAACCCAATGATATGCAATAATTGAATATATGACATACAAATAAAACTAAAATGTAGAATAAAATATTGAGAAAGTACAAAGGTGCACCTGGAAGAAGGATGAGGTTAGAAATAGCTTCAAAACCCTAAAATCTTACTATTTGATACCCACCGGGACTCATACGCCAATTTGGGTGATTTAGTCCCAGACTAGGGTTTTTATGCCAAAATTGGAATCTCACAGTGGTTGATCTAAATTCATTGAAATCTAGAAAATGTGCTATACTGGGACTACTTTTTTGTAGGGTTTAGACTTGAATCTACTCTCCTATCTCTTCTCTTTCTTCCACACTTTGTTTCCAAATTTGAAACCTTGATTTGCAACCTGTAGATGACTTTCTGTGGATATGAAAACCTTGTGAAAACTTGATGACTTTCTTCAACCTTGCAACCTAATCTTCAAAGGATATTCAAGCCCTAGACACCTAGATCTGCAATTACACATGTAGAGAGAGGAAAATATGTTGATTTTTTAGTAAATAGGGGTTTTCCTTGGTCAAACACCATTTAGGTAATTAAACCTTGTGATGAAACAATGAAATATGGACATGAAACATGAACAATGATACCTGAATGATGTCTTGAAATGTAAATTAGTAATCTAACATGAAGTGGCCATGTAGAATGTAGATCTTGATCTTGAATATGGATATGAAACAATGCTTGCAAATGGATATTCAATGCTACATCACAAAACTAGCTCAACAACATGCTTGATGCTTGATAACCTTGACATGAGAACACATCTTCAATTTATGCAACAAATGATGAAGAATCTTGCCCTTGAATGCTTTATAAATGCTCTTGAATGCTCTCTTGATGCTCTTTTGAAGTCTCAGAATGCTTAACCATTGATAGCTTAGGTTGATATCATGAAGGATTAGTGAAATAATTATTCAATACCTTGTTTATATAGGAAATCCATCCAACTTACTATTTATTAGATCCTAGAAGTTGGCATTCATGAAATTTGAACTCAAAACCCTGATTTCCCACTCAAACCCTAAAAAGGGGTTAAATGGGACTCATATGCCACTTGTGGCATATAGGTCCCATCTTGATGGGACTCATATTCCTAAGGTGGCATATGGGTCCCACCAAGCTTTTTCAAGTGGAGGAAATGTTGGGGAGTTGGAAAATTAAGTATATTTATTCATCTTGTTAGGATTTTGATTGAAATATGCCTTAGGATGCATAATATAGGGTCTTAGGTGACTATTAATGATGATATGAAGGTCATAAATGTAAGAGGTCCCAAAAATCAATGTGAAGGTGTAAATAAATACACATTACAACATTAAATTAAGGAAAAGTTAGGTCAATTTAGCTAAAAAGGGCCCTAAATCCAATGTGAATGTGTAAAATACATTACAACACTAGATAAATGGCATCATTAAGTCCATTTTAATGTTAACCATTCCCAATTCAATTGAAAAAATGTAGAGGGATACTTTTTTTTCTCGCCATATTTAGCCCCCACTTTAGTGAGAGGAGGAACTTGCTTCAAACTCACAGTAAAGTAGACATTCAAGAGGGGTCCAAGTGTACCGATGTAGATGGTGTAGGATAAAAAATATCGAGGAGGTGATCAAGCTCCTAGGATCCATGATCCTACATCAAACTAACATAAGCATAAAAAGGGCACACACAAGTTGTACGATATGCGGTGTCAAGATACATAAACATGCAATGTCAATGACTAAGAGAAAGAAAAACAAAAACAAGCAAAAATAAATAGAGGTGGATCAAGCCTCAGCCATTTTTTCAACATGATGTGGATTATATCTAAGCTTTTTTTCCAAATATGCACGCTCACTCCGAGGCAACAAAACTTCAAGTTGTCTGTTGGGTGAGTATCCAAAGGTGGCTTAGTGAGAAAGTCATGCCTCTGTACCGACTTCTTATTGTATAATGAGAAATTCATTCCCATGTTTAGGCTTCTCATCATATGCTAACCATAACAAAACTATACATCTTGATACTTGTACAAGGAACCACAAAACAATGAACTTTGAGCTCCATGAGGCAAGCAAAGCTTTGTATACTTGAAGCTAATGAACAAACAAGATGGCTCCATAGGAAAGAAAAGTGTGTTATGCAAGGTGGCCATATAACAGATGTTGTAAATGAAAAATAGTGTATGGTATGTTCAAAGGGATTTTTCTTAGTTCATGTAAGGTCACTTCTTAGGGAACATTGTGCCTAATGTCTCCAAGGGAGGACAAGTCAAAGAAATATCATGCTCTCAGAGGATATCTAGCCCAACGATACTACCAAGAAAAGGATGCATCACAAGAAGAAATAAAATCACACAATGAAACATGAGTTTCAATGTATTCCCCCACTTTAAAGCAATTGCTAACACCATTGTTTTGATTTATTTAAATTAGAAGAAGACACAAGAGCTTATTTGAAAAGTGCTATGCCAAGTCATATGTTCTCAAATGAAACTACATCATGAATAAGGGGTTATCCCCGAAATGCAATAGTAAAGATAACTCAATTCGTCACATGTGGGCCAACTTAAGGCATGTCATCCACATCCCAAGCTTACTCTTTTATATACATGGAAGGCGGTCAACTAGCCAAAAGAGACAACAAGAAGTGTCATACGATGACAAGGTTGCCTAACCCCTTGCCCCCTCTTAGTACAGGACAAGGATGAGCCAAGATGATTGGTGAGAGCTATGCTAGAGTGAAAATCAGTATCAATTAGAGGAATTAGGTGCCCCAACATAAGGAAGAGCACCATACTCCTTAAGATGTTGAATTCTATCACTTAAATTCTTGCATTCATTAGTAGAATGACCATGAACTCTATGATATGCACAAAGTGAACTCTTGTAGTAAAATTTATTTCATGTTCTTGGAGGGAGGGATATCAAATGATCTTGGAGGAGTCTCTAGAAGATACTCTCTTGATCAAAAGTAGAATATGTTCTTTTATTTTGTGAAAATGATGTCTCTTGCTTAGTGCAAGATGTAAACCTATGGAAGGCTCTTTAGATTGCAATATTTTGTACTCTTCTTTAAAGGAAGGTATGAAATCTAACGAATTTGAATAATTACTGTTTTGCATGATGAAATTGATATTAAGCAAATAATTCTTTGCTTCTTTTGATTCTTTCAAAGGATAACAATCAAGACCACTAGTCTCTATCAATTCAGGATGCACTAATGTTAAAGTCGACTTGGAAGAATCTTTTGTAAGAGTGTTGATATTGAGTGAAGGATTTTTTTTTTTTGAGGGACAGTAACCAAGACCACTAGTTTTTTCTTGTGTGCGAGGCTCTCTAGGGACACAAATACCTTGTTATTTAGCACCACATCCTTTTCCATTATACCCAAGTTGCTTCATAAGTTCGTAACCTATTCCATAAATCTTTTTCATTTCTTTCAAATTCGATGGTTGTTCATAGTTACTTTCATCAAAGTTTGTTGTATAATTTTCTTCTTCTTCCAAAGTGTTTGATGTGGATGCTTTGAAGGGTCTTTCAAATTTTGTGTTGACATTACTACTTTTTCTTTTCCCTTTTTAGAGTCTTTTTTTATGATCTTGTATTCGCCCATGAATGATGAGAAATCTAAGGAAACCCATTCATCTTATAATAACTGTGTGACTTCCTCAATATGTTTTTCTTTTTCTTTCTATTTCACGGGTTCTATTTGTGTAGTTGGTGTCAATTTTTTCAAAGGATTCTCCTTTCCTTTCTCAATGTTAAAACAACTATTTGGTTCAGGGTTAGCTTCGAGCGTGTGCACTTTGTTGTTGTAAGCATACTTTATTTTATGATGGAGAGTAGAAGGCACCCCATTCATTGCATGAATCCATGGTCTTACAAAAATAATATTATATGAAATATCATGATGCATAACATGGATCAATGTTTATATTGTGTCATTTCTAGTTGTAATAGGCAAAGTAATCACAACAAGTAGTTGTCTCCCTACATTGTCAAATCCCTTAATAGATAAAGAGTTAGGTTGAATGTTTTATTTATCTACACCAAGCTTATACAAAAGGGTTACACAACACACATTAAGGGTAGAGACATTTTCAATGAAGGCTATTTTTCTTCCCCACCCATGATCATAGTTGGCTATTATTATGAAAGCATTGTTTTGTTTTTACACTTCCAAAGGAGGAAGCTCACTTTGGTGGAAAACAATGTCAATGTTCATTTCTTGAATCATGGATGCTATGTCATTTGGTTGCACATTAGGAGGGGTAGGAAATTGTTGTAAGGAACTTTGAATCATGTTATGATATTAAGGGGACGCTTGAATAAGGTCCCATAATGATATCTTAGTAGGAGTATTCTTTAGTTGTTTGAAAAGATCATACTTATTTTCACTTTATGGAGGAAAATGAGGAGGACCTAGTATGATAGGGTTAGCTAATGGAAAGGATGTTGAAGGTGTTTTTCATGGTTGCAAATTGTTTCTAGTGTTATATGTATGAGAAACAATATTATAACTCAGCTACTGTGAAACACTATTTTTAGGTGGGTAAAGGATAAGTTCAGGTTTGTTTTGAGTTGGAGGCTTGTGTGAAGGTGGGTAAAGGATGAGTTGAGGGTAAATAATATTAACGTCCCTCAGTGAAGGAGAGTATAATGTTACTTCATCATCTTCATCTAAGGAAACTATATCACTATTGGCAATCTTATCATTTTCTTGTACCATGATATCCTCCCTAGGAGGAGAGTTTTTAGGAGAAATACAAGCTAAATGTTCATGAAATTCAAAGGTGGGTTCTTCTAATATAACTTCATCACAAGTAAGGGGGTCACTAATGGTTAGATTTGCTTGCATATCAATGATGGCATTTTCTTGTTTAGTAATGTTTTCCCTAGGATTCTCATGATTCTCATCGATTGAATGTTCTTATACTGTAATATCTTCTTCACCAATAGGAGAGATATTAGGAGAGGGTCAAATTTTATTTTTATCCATAATTTCATCCTTTTTCTCTAAGATCTCATTCACTTGTGCCATAATGTCTATCCTAGTAGGAGAGCTTTTAGGGGAGTGACAAACAATATGTTCATCACATTCCATGGCTAGATTTTGTAAAGTAGCTTCATCAAAAATAGGGGAGACATCAATAGAAGGAGAATCATGCCTTTCAATGATTGGATCTTTTCATTCAAATAGATTTATCCAAACGGTGGGAGCATTAGGAAAGGGAGAAATATTATTTTCATGACTTTCAAGTGCATCTTCTAACACTAAAATATCCTCTTCATGATTAGGAAGGATATTATGAGAAGAACCAATGTGTTTATCATGGTTATCTACAATTACATCCCTACATGTTCTATAATTTCTTCCCAAGTGGGAGAGTTAGGATTGTCATAGCTTTCCATCATTATATCTCTTAACACTAACATGTCCTCCTCACAAATGTAATTTTCATGGTCGTTCATGATTGTATCCTTTTTCTCTAAAGCATTATCACAAGTAGGGGAGGTGTTGGGAGAGGAATGTAAACTAAGTAGTGGCAACGATTTCATCTTCTATGGTTATAATATCTTCCCAAGGGGGAGGAGAAGGACAACTAGAATTTTCATTATTCTCAACAATTCTATCTCCTTTCACCAAGATACCTTCATCACTAATAGGAGAGGTATCGAGACAAGAACAGCTATAATCTTCATGATTGTATATGCTTGTTTCTTCTTCTATCACCTCATTCCCACAAATAGGAAAGATAGGATGGGTTATAGATTTAAGGTAAACGTCAACATTTTCACTTTCTTGCACTAAGATATTCTCATAACTAGGAAATGTATTGAATGAATGACTAAAATGCTTATTAACTAACTTTTTCTTTGCAAACTTTGAAAAGACAAATACTAAAATTTGTGACAAGTAATCTATATCAACTCAAAATGGAAAGAGACTTAAAATGAAATGTAATGACCAAGAATGAAATGTATAAATACAATTTTTCAAATTTCAAACAAGGTAGTTTACTAATTACACTATGCAACAATTTGAAAATGAAATGTTGTAAATGAAAATTTGGAATTAAGCAATGCATGAAATGAACCAAATTAAGCTAGATTTAATGAAATGCATGTAACAGAAACTCATCCAATTGAATCAGGTATTTAATGACAGCAAACAAAAGTGCAAAAATAAGGTTTTCAATGTTGTAAAAGGCAGTTTAAGGGTTGATCTGGGACTACTTCACCTAGAGGGGCATATGAGTCCCATTTAGGGTTTTTCAAGGTTTTGAATGCCAATAAACAGTCACCATAAAATACATAGAAACTAGGAAAAACCACCTGTACTGGGACTAAATCACCCAGAGGGGTGTATGAGTTCCAAATAAGGGTTTTTGCATTATTTTCAAAAAATTCTATGTGAATGTTATATTTTCTAGTTTGTATGATGTCTAGGCTAAGTGCAATTACAGAGTTCAAATGAAATTCAATGATGTAAGATGAAAAAATGAAACCTATATGCTCTTTCAGTAATGCAAGATTTAGAAACCATAGATGCAAATTAAGTAATGAAAACCCTAATGCAAAGTTAATGCAAACTAGATCTAGGAATATGATGCACTCCAAATCAGAAAAGGGGTGTTCACACTAGGTTCACCAAAATGTAACAATGAAAATAGGGTGCCCCATCTTCTAGGAGATGGAGCACAAGGATAGGGTTCCTATTTCACTATTGTTTCATTCAAGGAAACCTTAGAGATCTCAATCCAAGGATGATGTGGGGGAAAGAGATCTTGCAATAAGGTATCCTAGTGTGTGATTAAGGACTAAAATGGGGTTTACCACCAATCTAGGGCTTAGAAAGACAAGTGACATGCAAAACCTAATAATAAAACCTAATGATGTGCAAGACTTGAATAGATGACCTAGAACTGAAACCAAAATGCAAAATAAAAGACTAAGAAATTACAGAGATGCACCTGGAAGAAGGATGGCATTAGAAAAAGCTTCAAAACCTTCAAATATTATTGTTTGATTCCCATTGGGATTCATACGCCAGTTTGGGTGATTTAGTCCCAGACTAGGGTTTTTCTACCAAAACTGGAATCTTGCAATGGTTGATCTAAATTCACTGAAATATGGAACATGTGCTCTACTAGGAATCATATGCCACAAGTGGCGTATTATTCCCACTCTTCTTTTTCGAAGGGTTAATATCTAAATATGTTTTCCTATCACTGCTCCTTCTTCCACACTTCGTTTATAGATCTGAAACCCTGATTTGCAACCTGTAGATGAATTTTTGTGAAGATGAAAACTTTATGACAACTTGATGAATTTCTTTAGTTCCTTGTAACCTAATATTCAAAATATCTTCAAGCCCCAAGACACCTAGATCTACAATTACACATGTAGAGAGAAAAACTTGTTGATTTGTTAGTAAATAGGGGTTTTCCTTGATCAAACCTCATTTAGGTAATTAAACCTTGTGATGAAACAATGAAATATGGACATGAAACATGAAAAATGATACCTTGAATTATGTCTTCAAATGTAAATCAACAATCTCACATGAAGTGGCCATGTAGAATGTAGATCTTGATCTTGAATATGGATATGAAACAATGCTTGGAAATGGATCTTAAATACTACATCACAACACTAGCTCAACAATAGGCTCGATTCTTGATAACCTTTACATGATAATGGATCTTGAATTTTTACAACAAATGATGAAGAATTCTACCCTTGAATGCTTTAGAAATGATCTTGAATGATCTCTTAACACTCTTGTTAAGTCTTGGAATGCTTATCTCTTGATAGATTAGGTTGATATCATGAAGGCTTCGTAAAATAATGATTTAATACTTTTTTTAATATAGTCAATCCATCCAGCTTACCATTTACTAGATCCAAGAAGTCAACGTTCATGAAATTTGAACTTAAAACCCTAATTTCCCACTCAAAACCCTAAAAAGGGACCATATGGGACTCATACACACTTATGTAATATATGTCCCATTTGGATGGGATTCATATGCCAAAGGTGGCGTATGGGTCCCACCAAGCTTTTTCAGGTGGAGGAAATATTGGGGAGTTGGAAAATTAATTATATTTATTGGTCTTGTTAGGATTACGGTTGAAATATTCCTTAGGATGCATAATATAGGGTCTTAGGGGCCTATTAATGATGATATGAGGATCATAAATGCAAGAGGGCCCAAAACTCACTGTGAAGGTGAGAATAAATACACTTTATAATATTAAATTAAGCCAAAGTTAGGTCAATTTAGCTAAAAAGGATGCTAAATCCAACATGAATGTGTAAAATACATTACAACACTAGATCAAAGGTGACATTAAGTCCATTTTAATGTTAACTATTCCCAAATCAAGTGCGAAAATGTAGAGGGATACATTTTCCCTTGCCACAAGATCTTAAATAAATCTAAATTAATTCACTATTTATATATTAAAAATATCATCACATTTCCAAATAGCAATTGACATACATAACTCCCAATCTTATTAGTACAATGAGTAGGAAATAAAATATATAAATTTGTGTTCCCTTGCTTGTTGCATCAATTAATATATTACATTTAATGATTCTACAATATTCACATATACAACAAGAATATGCTCTCATATTAATACCAATAGAAATATAAATTTTATATCAATATAATATAATAAGAATCTGGGTACGTCTAGGATCATGATGGAGCAAAAAGTGGCTATATGATGGGTATGTGTAGGGTATGTGGCTGACGACTTTTTTTTTACCCAAAATTGATGAAATGAAAGGGGTTTTTAAAGGAGACTCTCAATTTTGCACCAATATAAATTATGCTTTACTTTGAATTTAATAAATAATTATTATTCATTTTCTATTTGAATTATGACTAAACTCTTGATTGATAGGCTAATTGAAAAAACATCTATAGGTTTCAAATGGTATCACATTTTTTTAATCTGAAACATGTGTCACATTCTATGCTTCACATACTATAGGATTAAAAACAATAAAATTGAATTTCATGAAGTTTTGACCAAGTTAAGGTGGTCAGACATACGAGTTTTATATTTTTAAAATTTGTAATAAAAACTCATAATTAATTATTTACTTGGAAAAAAAATACAAAAACATATGCATCACATTGAGAGATGAGTCCTCTACTTATATCTAAAATCTTATAAAAAAATATTATCATTTTATTATGGTTAGGGTGGTCAGACAAACACCTACTTCTTTTTTTTTCCCTGAAATTTAAGTGCTACTGCATTGAAATTTCAAATTTTCACCAAATAGATTTTTTTTTAAATAAACCTTGTATTTTAGAAACTACATTCAATTTTCTACAGATTCTATTCTTACATATTTTTTAAATTATATAGATAACTTATTCAAATTTTTACATCAAGTTGTCTAACTCTAATTTTTCTAAATTTTATCGCCACTTATTTTTGCCATGATGATCCTGCACATACCCATCTAGTTCTAATGAAGCTTAAATGTCAATATTGTATGATACCATCCTTTGAAATCAATATATTTTTCATCACTTGATCTTATCACTCAAATATAGGTGCTCAATTTTTTTTTGGAAAATTATTTGTGTAAACTATAGATCATGATGTTAGAAAGGATGTGTTCACTCTTTTACATCCATAAAACCATAGCAATTTGACTATAGTGTAAACCCATAACTTCAAAATTGGAAATAGATTATGGGTGAGAGTCATTCCACTTTTTAATGTTATGAAATAAAATATGGACCACTAATGACATTTTCATAGGTTATAAGAAGTTGGGAAAATAGAAAAAATAAATTTAGGAATATTGAGGATTAGTGTTGGAGATAGAAAAATATTCATAGTATAAGTTAGGGAATTAGGGTTTGAACAATAGCAATACTCTTAAAGATAGGTTTGAAAGTATATCAAACATGAAAACATAATATGGGAAGGATGGAAGGCGTGAAATGATGGATAATTCTAAAACTCATATAAAAAAAGACAAAATAGAGTTCGAAGGAAGGACATACCTAGAAAAGAAAATATACAATAAATAGGACTACATGAGACATAAGAAAAAGGCTAATATATATAGACTTAAATTAACTTGAAATGGCACATGACCAATTTTTATTCTTGTTCCATTGATTTGTTTGTCTTTACTACCCTATCTAGGCTAGTATTATTTAGAAATATCTCTAAAGGTAGTGGGATTTCTCAAGAAAATATTCTCCTAAATTAATCTCCATAAAAAAAAATTTCCAATAATGCCAATGATAGAAAATAATAGTCATAAGATCTATGTAAATCTCCAAACATGCTTATGCAAATCTAGGTTCATTTTAGGTACTCCATGATAATTTTTCCTATCATTCCCATTAAATATGAAGGTATTTCCTACATATTTGATGATGATAAATGAATGCAATTAAATTTCTTTAAATACAAGGAAATAATAATAAATTATGTAAAAATGTGTTTAGTTTGATTGAGGTAGGAAAATAATGTGTGGTATTTAGATAAAATTTGAATCTAAATCTTAGAAAATTAGAGTTTTGATCTATAAACATGGAATCAACTTCACACCTAGAAAAATAACTTAGGACATGGAAATATTGAAATCCACATCTAGATAACAAATGTATAAGTATGGGTGCATGAATATGCATTATGGGTTCATAACATTTTAGGGAACATGTTATAGTACATACATGTGTATGGGTAAAAGTCCAATGTTGTGTCACACTTTTATAAAGGAAACAACCAACATGGATCCAGCTTTTAAACTTGAATCACGAAAAAAAGTGGCATATATGTTTTGAATTTTGAAATGATGTAAACTAATAAGATATGTATTTTTTAGTATATTTTATGTTTGTATTTTTTGAAAAAAATGAAAAAATTATTTGAATATAATTTTTATAAATTGACAATATAATTTAGTTGTTAATAAAATGCTAAAAAATAAAGTTACATGTGATGCCAATATTTATATAGTAATTTTTTTTCCTTCAATTTTTTTGTGTGTATTTATAACTTAAACTTTAGTGCATGGATATAATTTTTTTTTCAATTTTGATAAATATTTATTTTTAAAAAATATTAAAATCTGTGGGAATTAAAACACGATTATTTCCATTCAATGTCAACATTTTGTATTAAAATTTTATCTAAAATAAAAAAAAAATATACCATCAAGTGATATAGATTCTTTTATCTAGTGCATCATATTTGGTGTTGATAAACTAATTTTAGTAAACATAAAACATAAAACATCAAATATAAATAATAATTAAACTATATATATATATAAACTACACTTATTGATCTACAAAAGGATATTTTATATTAAAAAAAATGTTATTTACATGAGTAGGAGTTGTTGAAATGTCATGTTTTTAGATAAAAATAAAAATTGGTAAATTGGCCTCAAATTGGTGCTACATATGCATTTAACCAACAATTTTAGTTGCAAAAGTTGTGGACACACTAACTTGGCTAGAATGAATCTTACTAGATCATATGTTTTATCAAAATCGATTTTTAGTTAGAAATGCTTAAATTCACTTATTGTGATAAGTTGGTTGAAAGTGTGACACAACTTTGTTATGGAAAAGATGAGGGATAAATGTGTAATGATTTTTTTAAGTGAGAAATGGTATGGAGGAATGAACATGATATGCAAGATTATATCATTTTCCAATATATGTAAATATATAAATCCATTCTCTAAAAATGGGTACAAAAATAATTGTAAAATATAAAGGATATATCAATTTCACCATTATAAGGATAAATTATTTACTTGATTTGAAAAAAAAATACACTGTTATTGAGGTTTTTGTGCATATTTTTACTTTCCTATATAGATCTCTATAAAAAAAAAGGGAAACAAAGTAGTTTTTGTTGATTGGTATAACGTTCAAAATCATCACCATAAACAAATAGATATGATTTGAAGGAAGAAGATGGGTCTACATTTAGGGGTTCAATTGTTGGGAAAAAAATCTCAATAGGAATGGGTACCCATTTCAAAAAATGAATACCCATTTAGGATCCACACCCCAAACCAAGATTTCTAAAATGGGTACCTATTTTGTATGTGTAACTCATTTTTTATATTTTATTGCATATTTGAATACTTTAGGGTGGAATAATTATGTTGCTAGGATTTATAGTATAATGGAAGCTACATAGTGAGTGATTACACTTTTTAACCACACTAATAATGCATTTAATATGTTTGCATATGCCCTATATATAAATACATGGTGCTAATGATGATTTTTTTACTATGTGGTTGTAATCTGTGTTTGCATTTGCATAATGTTGGTGTACAATTTTTTGTTGGGTATTGGCATAGTTAATAGAGCACTTGGCACTCTAAAGAATTCATTATATTGTCAAGGAACTCAATTGCAAGAGTGTGCCATGGGACATTAATAATTGAAGGTTTATACCCATTACACCTATTAGAAAATGAAAATTATACAAAAATCCCAATCAAAATAACATATGATTTAAAAATACACAACTTGCAAATGTTGACATGTGAACGAACTATAATAGATATAATAGTGATTTAGAGAGGTTTCTAAAAACATTCATTGTTATCTCTCAAATTATTTGAGAATACAAGCACATTCTCATTTGGATGGTAATAATTTATGATAGAACCATAAAAAAAATACAAGAATCTTTTATGTTATTTGTCTGTAAGTTGACCTTGGAGAAGAAACATCCAATGCATATGTGGTTTGCTCATGATTGGTTGTGATAAATCAATATGATACTATTAATATGATGTTATGTTTACAAAACTAATTATAATATAATTTCTTAATATGATTTTCTAGATTATATGATCATGACGTTTATATATTTCAGATTATTATAATATAATTCTTGTTATCTGAATGTCTTAATCAACATTTCATATCAAATATTTTTTATTAATTTCAACATATTGTATTATTACATAAACAAATTATAATAAATTAACATTAAACATCAAAATGCATTCAACCAACATTCGTATTTACATTCACCTAAAATATTCTTTTTAAAAAAATTATTATAAATATTATTTACGTTTGAAGTCACTTCTTTCTTATAAAATTATTCAAAAACTTTTAAATTATAAAATCATTAAACTTTTAAATTATCCAAACTATATATTCAAAAAAATAGTATACCAAACATTAAATATAAAAAAACATATACACCACTAAACTATAAACCCATAAATATTTATATGAACCATTTGATAGCACCCCAGATACTATTGATAATTTAGGAAACACACTTAAAAAAACATTACTTGGAGTTTACATTTATCGTTGATTAGGAGAGTGCGTCGTATTGCTGATGTCATCTCCTTTACGTCATACAACCCGCTATTCCCGGATAAAATTGTATTTAAAAATTACTGTTTAGCCGCCAAGTCCGGTATACCATAGGTTTTATGTCAAAATTCGCTCTCACAGTCTATTTCTTATTCATCTGCCCGAGTTAAATAATGTTCATCTACAAACAAACGACGCAGGAATCGCTTATTTAAAGCGGCAAATTCGATTCTGGAGGTTTGCGACCTTCACTAAAATATCTACAAGCGTCTCCAGTATTTAGGGTTGTGGTCCAAAAATATTTCTTAGGTATTTCTTAATATTGTAAGGATTGCTATCTTTTTAATTTTTATCTTGTAGGTATTTTTAAATATTATAAAGATTGCTAATTTTTTTATCATTTTTAGGATCATAAATTTGATCTAATCAAGGTGGTTGACTAAAGATAATTTGAATCTTGTTATCCAACAATATCTTTAAGATATTTTTAAATATTATATGTCCTTCAGAATCAATGATTTGATATAGAATTTGGTGAATCAAATAGTAAGTGTATAAAAATTATTAGATCAAATAGGGGAGAAGACCCAGTTACCGCCACCCATTGAATTACCGCCACCTCCATGCTCACTCCACCTCTCAAAAAAAAAAAATCACTTTGATCCATTAAAAAACTTTATTTTATCAAATAAAAAATTGCAACAACACCAATGGCTGCTCATAACACAATGTGTGACTGATCAATCATAATAGACAACTAAACATGCATTTGCATTTATAAAAAAAGTCAACTTGGACATAAAAAGGTTCATTTACAATTTTATTTAAAAAATTTATTGTTACAAATACCCCCACTTGGAAATGTTTATCGCTCATTACATATTATCTTAACAACTACATTTGCACACTTAATGGTGCTTTACATGACATAATCACAATCTCCTATTAACTCTATGGGATTTGAAATGCACAATCTTCCACACACTCCTTGGAAGATACATGTATTTACTTCATTTCCTATAGGTACTTGCACAATTAAATACTAGTGTAAGGCTCCCCAAATAAACATCAAATCCAAATATAATGCAGAATTCAACCATATCATCTTTAAAAACCTACGTAACTGGCAGCGACAAATACAAATGCTCAAACAAATTCAAATTTGAATCACAACAATCAAATTGAATGCATTCAATTGTTAGATTCCAATTCCTAAATAAGAGGGGGAAAGCAGCCAACGTCATTCACAATTGCTATTTGTGAAGAATTTTTCTCTGCAAAATTCAGAGCATCGACAAACATCCTCTGCACATTCCTCCAATATCCCAAGTTTTAGGTTGGTACTTTATACATTATACTTATAGTTATTTTCATGAACTGTGTATTTAACATTTATATTTATGCAGTGTCATTTTACTTTGCTTTATAAGTAAATGAAAGGTCTTTTTTGGTGACAGGTTTTTCCTTACAAACCCCATTTACAAATTCAATAATTTGTGTGTTCATTTTCTATTTTTGGTTATTTTTCATTTATTTCAGGGTTTATATTTGTCATTTATTTCTGCATATATGTGTATTTATATTTGTCTATTTTTGGTCATTTCTCAAGGTTTATTTATATGTAGATATATGTGTGTGTGTGTGTGTGTATGTATTTAATATATGTGTATATGTGTGTATTATGTATTTAAAAACATATACATAGATATATATACATATACATACATACAAATACTTACATATAAATACATATATACATACATATATATATATATATATATATATATATATATATACATACACAAACACACACACACACACACATATATATGTATATACATACACAAACACACACATATATATATATGTATATAACTCTATTTAAATATGTTTTGTTTGGTTGTCCAATACAACAAACTAGCATTTGTTTATATTTTTCCACTTTCCATTGTGCAGACAACAAACCAACATACATATATTTGTCATTTTATATTTTGTGTCTCTTGTTCATTCAAAAAATCGATATATATGTGTGTATCCTTTGCCTATCCTTTCAAAATGCAAACAATGGTACTGGTTAATCATTTTCTTCTACATCTTATTGAATTTGTAAAAGAATGTGTACAATGTTAGTTATATATATAACACACAGCTTATTGAATTTGTAAATGAATGTGTATAATGATATATAACACAACTTATTGAATTTGCAAATGAATGTGTACAATGTTATATATATAGCATTGTACACATTCATTTATAAATTCAATAAGCTGTGTGTTTGAATTTGTAAATCAATGTGTACAATTTTTTTATATATAATATTGTACACATTCATTTACAAATTTTGTCTCTTTTCTCTTGTTCATTAAGCAAATCAATATATATGTGTGTATCATTTTCCCATCCTTTCACAATGCAAACAATGGTACTGGTTAATCATTTTCTTCTGCATCTTTCAGGACCCGTGAAGGGTTTATTCGTTGATTGAAAAATTATTACTGCTTGTTTATGAAATAAATCATTCCTCCTCAATGCCTTTTCACCAATTGCTATTTGAGTTTGTCAGGTCATGGTGGTTGGTTTTTCCCATGAGCTTTTTGGAGTTAAATGAATATTTCCTGCTCTCTATTTATTATGTGCCATATATGTTAAAACCCTTGCTTTTTTTTTTCCAAATTTGTGTGCTTAAAGAATTAATCTCATGAAACCCTTGCTTGGAATATTTGACATCTATTTGAAAATGCACTTTTGCATTCCTATGAGTGAGGGATTATTATTATGAAACCATTGGTTACTTTTTGTGCACATTTATGAAAACCCAAGTTTATAATCGATCTACCTCTGTTAAAATTAATATCCTATCGATGTTGAATACAACATAGCTTCTTTCATTTTATGTACAACAAACAAACAAACAAACAAACAAAAATGGGCAATAGTTATTGAAAATAAATAACAAGACATACTAGTTAGTGAACAATAAAGAACAATAATTGAATGTTAGAGCCATATGAACAAAAAATCCATGAATATTTGGTGTGTTGGAAAACATATTTACTGAATTTCCCACCATGAACATTGTTGCACCACCTCTCCTTGTTCTCCCGTGCCTACAAGAAAATATTTACAACCACGGGTAGTATAAACCGAGGCTAGTAACACGCAAACATCATACGACCTTTGCAATAATTCATGTACAACAACACATAATTAATCAAGTTCAACATATTAAAACTTCCATATGGAAAACATAAATATATGTAAAAACATATAAATGTTAATAGAATTGTATACCAAGATTTATTCAAGTTATATTCATTATTTCTCATCACCCTTGGATATATGAGGAATTTGCAAAGGATTCCATTCAATGCTCTATAGTATGGAGAGGATATTACCAGAGGAGAATAATTGTGAATGTCATTGGTTGTTGTCCCTCTTATTTAGAAATTCAAATATGACAATTGAATGCATTCAATTTGATTGTTGTGTTTCAAATTTGAATTTGTTTGAGCATTTGAATTTGTAGCTAACAATTACATAGGTTTCTAGAGATGATATGACTGAATTTTTCATTATATTTGGATTTGATATTTATTTGCGGAGCCTTATATGTCTGTGATTTTTTGCATGTTTGTATGCATGCATACAGTCATAGAAACATAAGCATACATGCATACATGCATGTATTCATATAAACATATACAAACATATACATTATAGAAAATCACTGATATACATTGCAAAACAAAAAAGAAAAACCAAATGCGTCACTATTAACATTTAATTAAAACTATTTTATCATTCAAATCCACTCAAAAGTCAATGGGCCTAATTCACGTTAGCACGTTATAAAATTATTTTAGCGCCCATTAAAAATAACTCCTACACATTAATCGCCAAACATTAGCACCAAACACCAAACACATTACACCCCAATTAAACTTCATTTTGGGTCGGATTAATGCATATGACTAATGTTATTTTTTTGGGTATCCCATTCTTTTCCATCATTTTACTGCGTGCTCTCTCTGGAAGGTTCTCACGGTGATGGAATGTACATACATACATACATACATACATACATATATATACATACACACACACACACACACACACACACACACACACACACACACACACACACACACACACACACACACACACACATATATATGAAAGAACCAAGAGACAAAGATATTTGACAAGCACATTAGAGATAGAATGCATAAACTCAACCTGTTATTATTAGAAAGTCAAGGGTCTCCTTATAAAGGAGAAATATCCAAGTGTTGGACAAAATATCAGAAAAATATCAGTAGAGAAAAATATTAGGAAAATATCTAGAAAATATCTAGTCTAAGTCAATGAGTCATACAACAATAAATGACTAAGTAGGCTTACGTCAACCTATGTGTATGCAAGAATTTAAAGAATACACTGACACCCCCCCTTAAGCATAACTTAGGTTGGTATGGATAAAATGGGTCCCGACTACTAGCCATGTTAGGTACCCATGCACAAAGTAATCTCTCATGAAGTGGAGAAAAAGTAGAAAACCCTATGGGAAAAAACTACCCTCCAAAAGAGAGAAAAGATGCATGAAAATTATACACATGAAGAAGTACTACTTCTTTCACTAAGTACAATATATGATTTCCTCCATAAGAGAGAAAAAGATAGAAGGTCTATGAGACCCCCCATAATACATGTCCTGCTACATTAAAGTTAGATAGTTGACAGAGGATGCAGATGTAGTTGCAAGAATGCTTCACAATGTTCCTTCCCTTGGGAAGAAATAAAACCAACTGAAGATGCAGGATATCTTCCCATGTGAGAAGATGTATGTATGATCTTGAATAGAGTTGAAGATCATCCAAGAATGATGATGATGGTGCCCATGATGTCTTTGAATGTTGCTCAGGAATCTCCAAGCCAATGCTGACATGTGACATGGGAAGAGCAATCATATTTGAATAAGACAAGGCTGATGCAACTTGATTGAAGTTGTCATAAAAAAGAACGTTGATGTCCTTAATGTGTCCTTCCATGTCAGCAATGCGGGACTACGAAAAGACATGGAAGATATGTATCCCAATCAACAATGCTAGGAAGAAAAATATCCTGTTGCAAAGAAGTGTTGGAAGCTTTCGAAGAAACGACTTTGAACTCTGATGAAGCAATAGGAAGAGGTGGAGGAATGATGATTTCCTCTATGTCAACTGGACGCTTTGTATTTGAATCATGATGTGAGATGTGAGTTGTGATCATAGTAGGATCATGTAGGAATGGAGAAGCATTAGAGTCTCCATGTATTTCCCAAATTTGGTTCCATAATGCATGTGGACATTCAATATCCATGATGACATACAAAGAGTCATCTGGAATATGTAAACCAATTAATCCATGAATATGATCGCTAATATTAAACCATTTATCCTTCTGAGATTGTTTACCTAGTTCAAGGATAAGTCCATACAAATATGGCATGAGATTATGGAACTTGAGATGTTTCAGGATTCCTTCACACCAAGACTTATTGTTTCATGTTTTTAGGTTGATTACAGAAGAGTGGGTTTCATATCCCATGATTACAAATAGGTTAATTCCTTTAGACAATAGAAAATCAACGCATTAAGAACCCTCCCAGATTAGATGACCCCCTTTTTTAATTATTTTGATTTCCCCTTTGTTTGGCACTTTATTTTAGTGCATATATTTGCATACAAGAATGATGGTGAAAAAAGGAACCTTATATATTAGTGTGAAATCACCATTATTGAATAGAGTTTGAAAAATTAAATTTTCACCCTATTGCAAATTTACACCAATAAAATTTTACAAAGTATGAGAAAAAACAAATATTTTAAGAAGTTAGAGAGAGGAAAATAGAAAATAATGCCCCTTTTTCCAAACTCATTGTAAAAGAAAAAACCAAGTTTTCTTTCACAAATTTTTAACAATTAAAAAAATTAAAAAAACTACCCCCTTCATGCATGTTTTGAGAAAACAAAACCCCATTACAAAGTTTGAAAGTTTATCAGCAACTTTCTTTTAACAAAAATAATGAACATTATTTTTTTTCTATTAAAATTAAGTGCTAAAAGAAGCTTTCACCGTGTAAGAAAGTTGTGTTCAAATGCAAATTTTTTATGGCCACGTGGAATTCCATGGTTTTGAGGGCAGAGTGGGGCGATTTGGGCGACCCACAAATGTCAAATGCCTCTTTCCCCTGCCTTTCCTTAATGCATCAGCCTGTCAGATTGTATTGGCCTAGATGAGCATCAAACTTCACATAATCAACGACCCTCCTTGGAAAAATTCATGACCCTTAGGTTGGACTTTGCACCAGTAAATGGCACCCTTCTACCAATCCTTCAAAATTACGACCACCATTGGGGTTTGTCCCCCCTGCAAATCATACCTTCACCTACCTAAGCACTTGGTATGAACGCCTCTGGATTTAGCATGGGCCCGTAGGCTCCCTTCTTCACACCTAAAAATTAACTACCCCTAAATTGAGTATTTGAAATAAAGGTCAAAGCTGCAAACATTTGCAGGGGTTGCAGTGTATAAACATGTCTCCACCAAACACAAATCACCTAAATCATAAATTTAAATGCCCAAAGTTGAAGAAGGGGTGGGGTTGATTTTCAAACTAAATACTATGAAATCATTCACTTCTTGGCTTGCAAATATCTCCTTCCAGCTATGATACCATGAAAGAACCAAGAGACAGAGATATTTGACAAGCACATAGAGATAGAATGTATAAACTCAACCTGTTATTATTATACAGTCAAGGGTCTCCTTATAAAAGAGAAATATCCAAGTGTTGGACAAAATATCAGGAAAATATCTAGTCTAAGTCAATGAGTTATACAACAATAAATGCCTAAGTAGCCTTAGGTCAACCTATGTGTATGCAAGCATTTATAGTATACACTGACAATATACATACATATATACATATATATAGATATATATATATATATGTATACATGTATGTATGTATGTATATGTATATATATATATGTATGTATGTATGTATGTATGTATATATGTATGTATGTATGAATGTATGTATGTATGTATGTATGTATGTATGTATGTATGTATGTATGTATGCATATACATACATACATACATACATATATGTATATATATATATTCAAACACGTGTGTATACATACATATATAATTTAATTGTATCATAATAAGAATCAAGAGTATAATAGTTTGCATTTTGAAAGGAGAATGATGTTTATTGTTACCTCACACCATGGACACACAACTTATTGAATTTGTAAATGAATGTGTACAATGTGCAAAAAAAACCAGCACCATGACTTGACAAAATCAAACAGCACATGGCAAAAAGGCATTGAAGAGGAGTGATTTGTTTCATAAACAAGTAGGAATAATTTTTCAATTAGTGAATAAACCCTTCATGGGTCTTGAAAGATGCAGAAGAAAATGATTAACCAGTACCATTGTTTGCATTTTTAAAGGATAGGCAAAGGATACACACATATATATCGATTTGGTGAATGAACAAGAGACAAGAGACACGGAATTTGTAAATGAATGTGTACAATGTTATATATAAAACATTGTACACATTCATTTACAAATTCAAACACATAGCTTATTGAATTTGTAAACGAATGTGTACAATGTTATATATATAACATTGTACACATTCATTTGCAAATTCAATAAGTTGTGTTATATATCATTATACACATTAATTTACAAATTCAATAAGTTATGTGTTATATATATAAATAGCATTGTACACATTGTTTTACAAATTCAATAAGATGCAGAAGGAAATGATTAACCAGTACCATTGTTTGCATTTTGAAAGGATAGGAAAAGGATACACACATATATATCGATTTGTTGAATGAACAAGAGACACGAGACACATAATTTGTAAATGAATGTGTACAATGTATATATATATATATAATAGCTTATTGAATTTGTAAATGAATGTGTACAATGTATCTATATAACATTGTACACATTCATTTGCAAATTCAATAAGTTGTGTTATATATCATTATACACATTCATTTACAAATTCAATAAGATATGATTTATATATATATATAATTGACATTGTACACATTATTTTACAAATTCAATAAGATGTAGAAGAAAATGATTAACCAGTACCATTATTTGCATTTTGAAAGGATAGGAAAAGGATACACACATATATATCGATTTGTTGAATGAACAAGAGACACAATATAAAATGACAAATATATGTATGATGGCCTATGGTATGTGCAATGTAAAGTAGAAAAATATAAACAAATGTTAGTTTTTTGTATTGGACAGCCAAACGAAACGTATTTAAATAGATTTATTGGAAAACCAAACGAAACCTATTTAAATAGAGTCACAAGGAGGATGCTGAGAGAATTGCTGCAAAACATAGGAGAATTCGATTTGCAAATCTTATAGAAAGTTTAGATGTTTGTAAATTACCCTTTTTTGTACAAAATGGGCAAGTTTTTACTATGTACGAGCTCAAGATAAAGCTTTTTTCCTAGCATATTATCCACCATTTTCAGGTGTAACACTTAAGAAGTGTGAGAATGTTTTTCACAGTCATACAGAATATATATAACTAACATACAAATACGCACATACACACACATATATATACTATACATATATATATATACAGACACATATATGTACATAATATATATATACACATACAAGCATATATATATATACATAAATATATGTATATGTATATATGAGTGTGTTTGTATATATAATGAAAATGCAAGCTGAGAGATGACCAAAAATATTAAGTGATCACACAAATTTTGAATTTGTAAATGGGTTTTGTAAGGAAAGAAAATCACCAAAAAGGAAATTCATTTACTTATAAAGTAAAGTAAAAAGACAGTGCATAAATATAAATGTTAAATGCACAACTCATGAAAATAACTATAAGTAGATTGTACAAAGTACATTGCACAATAAATGAAAGAAGTTGTGTTGTATTCAATAGGAATAGGATATTAATTTTAGTAGAGGTTGATCGATTATAGACTTGGGTTTTCATAAATGTGCACAAAAAAGTAACCAAGGGTTTCACAATAATAATTCCTCACTCACAAGAATATAGAAGTGCATTTTCAAATAGATGTCAAATATTCTAGGCAAGGGTTTCATGGATTAATTCCTTAAGGCTCATACGAATTTGGAAAAACAAAGAAAGGGTTTTCACATATATGGCGTATTTTTCTCCTGGAAATGTGCACAAATAAGTAACCAGGGATTTCATAATAATAATTCCTCACTCATAGGAATAAAGAAGTGAGTTTTCAGGTAAATGTTGAATATTCTAGGCAAGGGTTTCATGAGATTAATTCCATAAGCACACGTTTGGCAAAAACAAAGCAAGGGTTTTCACAAAAATGACATCTAATAAATGAGCTTACTGATTTATTCCCATATTCACATGGGTTTTTTTATAAAAAGGTCAATGCAGAACAAAAAATCATTTTTTGCAGACATGTGGTCAAACCCACAGAATTCCTTTATCGTTTCTGCAGACAAAATCATGATACCAAGTTGTGAGCACGCAGTAAAATGGGGAGATGAAATCATTTAACCCCAAAAAAAATCGTGTAAAACACTAGCACCATGACCCGCCAAAATCAAACATCACATGGTGAAAAGGCGTTTAAGACGAATGATTTATTTCATAAACAAGCAATAATAATTTTTCAATCATTGAATAAACCCTTCGGGTCATGAAAGATGCAGAAGAAAATAATTAACTAGTACCATTGTTTGCATATTCAAAGGAGAATGATTTTTTTTGTTACCTCAAGGTGCGCGAACCAGTAGGAGTCGTGGAGAGCCATTGTCATTTGTAGAAGCTTTCATCGTCGAGAACCTTCTAGAGAGAGCGCGCGGTAAAATGAGGGAAAATAATGGGATACCCAAAAAAATAAAATTAGTCATATGCATTAATTAGGCTCCAAATGAAGTTTAATGGGGGTGTAATGTTTTTTGTGTCTAGTTCTAATGTTAGGAGATTAATATGTATGAGTGATTTTTAATGGGCACCAGAATAATTTTATAAGGTGCTAACGTGAATTAGACCCATTGACTTTTGAGTGGATTTGAATGATAAAATAGTTTTAATTAAATGTTAATAGTGACACATTTAGGTATTTTCTTAAATTTTTTTGGTGGTTGTAGTAGGCGGATACTGGGACGTTAGGTGGCAATGAGTGGACGACACCTCTAAAAGGTGACTTTTTGACCCTCGCGTGCATACTGAACGCTCCCGCACTCGACCGAATTTCCCACAAGCCAAAACCTTAGTTATAAGCACTTAACTCATGAGCGAAAAAACCCATAAATTTTTTTTTGATTCGACATATGGTTTGAATTCTATGGTTGCCCGAAGTTAGCCCTAGTGGATAATGGGTCTTCTCCCCTATGTGAGGTACAAATAAGGTCTATGTAATGCACAAGTGATCCCTAGGCATGGACTTTACTCACATAAATTTCTAAGTCCATAAAATGTAAGAATAGTGAACATTCCACAACAATATCATTTTCACAAAATACAATAAAATCAATTCAATAAGAAATCAACATTCATGCACTCTCTTGGAATCAAGAGCTAAGAACCTAAACCCTTCATAACTAATTTCCTAAATTGGTGTTTATTTTAAATTATGTAGTCCTACCTAAATAATTAATTAATCTAGGTAAATTTATGTTAATTATATATACTTAATTTTATTAGAATAGATTAAAATTATGAAAATTTTGTATTAAATTTTATAGGGTTGCCTCTTCTAGGCCCATAAGAATTCATCTTCGTCCAACTTGCAAGGTATACATCTAATTCTAAATAATGAACTAGGATAGTAGATTTAACCTTAATGTCCCTATGAATTGGAATTTTGACTCCTTTCCACCTCTATACTAGTTCATTATCCCATGAGCTTAAATATTTACATTTTGATGATTGGTTCATCACCCTAGAGTGCACAACTTCTATGACTATGTCAAATATTTCTTAGGAAATGAGATTCATTCATGAATTTTTCATGAAAAGTACATATATTTATTTCTTTTCACACTTCCCATATTATTGATGAGGGGAAAACTTTTATAGGAAAAAGAATATCAAATATCTTTTAACATTTTTTACCTTTTTCACTAGGTTTTGGAAATTTATTTGGTGCATGTCTATGTGAAAAATTGATATTCTCTTGTATTTAAAAAAAATAAAATGAGTATTTATTGATCAATTAATCATTTTGTAATAATTCAAGTTCCTAGACAATTCATAAAAGAATATTTCACTTTGGACTACCAAAATAAATTTAGTATACATCAAAGTAATCTAAAATATCTCCACTACTTGGGATTGCTATCTTTTATCATTTCCATGATCATAAATTTGGTCTAATTTATGGTTTACTAAGGATAAAGTGAACCTTGTGGTACAAAACCATCTCCTAAGTAGTTATAAATATTATAAATCATTGAAAATTAATGAAGAGTAGAGAATTTGATAAATTAGAACTAGTAAAAGTACAAAAATCACTTGAAACAATGAAAAATAGGGTTTTGGAAAATGTAAAGCGAGGTTCACCAAAATGAAAATAGGTACACCTATCTTCCTTTATTTCATTAGGAAATGGGATCCACACAACGAATTGATTATCAACCCTTAGGTGAATCAACTCAAAGTAGGAATCTTTAGATTTCCTTATGATTGAAGGACAGTGTTCAAGGTCAAACAACACTTTGGGGAGAAAAACTAAAAATAGAAAACCAACACCAAAATGCAATCTAACACTTGAAACAACAATATTAAGCTCAATACTAGCAGAACAAAAAAATAGATTGCATATCTAAGAAACATATTTGAAACTCATTCGCCCATGGGTGAATGAGTCCAAGTGCAGGTTTTTTCTGTAACTTTTAGGAGCCTTTGATGTAGATCTAAATCTTCTAATTTTCCCAGGTTTCACAGTTGAAATTTTGTGAATGACTTCAGGATCTTAGTTTTCGTGAGATGAAAACAATTTTGATAAATTTTGCAACTTTTACAACTTTGTAAATCTTGCACTTTAAAATATCTTGAATTCTTCTTCAACCTAAATCTGCAATCACACACACAAGAGAGAAAAATGTTTTTTTTGGGTGAATAAGGGTTTTCCTTGTCCAAACCCTATTTTGGTAATCAAACTTTTAATTAAAATAATGCATGAAAGAGGGAATGAAGAATGAACAGAGCTATGTTACCACTCAACAAACCCTTGAATGAAAACTTGATAATGGAGATCTTAGGAGGTCTGCAGCTTGCATGAGATGGTTGACTTGGATGTGGATCTTGACACTTAAATCTTTCTTGAAATGATACTTTGAATGCTTCACTTGATCATGAAACCTACATCACAATGTTAGCTCCAAACAAATGGATGATGCAAGAATACTTTGAGATGATGAATTGATCTTGAATGTTGCTATAAATCTTTGATATATCTACTCTTGAATTATTTTGATCACAATAGTTTCTTTAGGAATGCTTGCATAAAAACTCTAGGTAAAACATAGTGAAATAACCTTTTATTATACGCGTGTATCCTTAATTTTCCGAAATTCAAATATCACAAGCTGACATTGAATTATGTATTTGAAAATGATCTAATACTATTAAAAACATAATTTAAATTTAGGTCCTAACATTTAGGGAGGACCCATTCACCCATGGGTGAATAGTTCCTAGGTCCATAAACCTAGGACACACATTGCTCAATGTAATGTGTTATGTTTAGGCATTAATTAATGTCGGGTTTCCCCTTCAGAATATGTAATTAATTAGGCTTGGAAAATGAATTAAAGGGCCAATTAAGGCATAATTAAGCTCAATTAATTGACAGGGCCCAAATAAGTGTGTAAATGTAAAAAGGTACATTTAATAACACTAAATTAAGGCATTATTGAGTCCAATTTAAATAAGGAGGGCCCAAACAAGTAAGAAAATGTAAAGGGATACATTTTCCTACACTACATCACTATATCATATATGTGGGGTATAAATTAGGTCTACATAATACATAAGCGATCCAAAGGAATGAAATTGACTCACATAGATTTCTATGTCCAAAAATGATTGAGGATAATGACCATTCCATGAAAATATCATTTTCTCAAAATGTGATGAAATCGATTTTACAAGAAATCAACTTTCATACACTCTCTTGGGATCATCAGTTAGTCATCAAATCCTTTCATAAATAATTTATCAAATTGAAATTTAATTCATATTATCTTCTCCTAGCTAAATAATTGATTTTATTAGCCTAGATTAAAATTATGAAAAGTTCATGTCTAATTTTATTTGATTGCCTCTTTTAGCCCTATCAAAAATAATCTTCATCTAACATGCAAAGGTTTCATATAATTCTAATTAATTAATTAGGAGTATATTTGAGCCTAAGTTCCCTATGAATGGGGACTTCAATTCCTTTCCATGCCTACATTGATTTATTTTCCCATGAGTAGAATGATTTTTTATGATTAATTCACCACCCTAGAGTTTACAACTTCTATGTCTACTTCAAACTTTCTTATGAAATGAGAATAATTCATGATTTTTCCTTAAAAAATGCATCTCTTTATTTCGTTCCACACTTCCCATGTTATTAATGAGGGGAATTTTTTCTATAGGAAATTAAATATCAAATATCTTTGAATATTGAGCCATGAACTAAATAATTCTAGAAAATTAGTAGGAAGTTCACCTAACCGCACCATTTTGCACACACAAAATACAAAAATTTATTTTCACAAATGCAGTTAACCAGGAGATCATTGATACTTTCCATGTACCACTTTGCATTTCACACCTTGATGGCCATTTAAAACTAATATTTATGAATATATCAACCATTAAGATTTTTTTATAGTTTGGCTCAATAGAGGTACATAGGCTAGTTTATTCCATATAGTGTTGAGTTTCTATCTTTGTATTCTAGCCTCACTTATAGTTTCTAGATTATTTATAGTTATACTTCAGGTTCTCAATCCTTAATCATAAACACTTTCATTTTGGAGAGTTCTTATTCTACTTTAATGTTTCTTGTTTCTTTAGAACTCCCACCTCTTATTTCCTTCCAAGACCACTCCTTAGTTCCTTCATTAGATTTTTATGAAAAGTAGAGCTTCTCACAAAAATTATCCATGTTTATTTGAGAATATGCACTATCCTTCTATCTTTGGGTGATAAAAAACCTTTATAAATTTATCGCACAATCCCTCCAAACAATTTGGTGATCAATCATCATATATTTATAGGCTTAGGTTCGTAGTGATTAGATAACTACAAGAGGAGAAAATTCTATGACTATATGAGCCTCTAGGAATAATGACAACCATTAGAAGCCAAGTTGGGACAATGAAATCTAGATAGTTTCTCTTCAAGATCTTGGACTATTTTGAGTGGAGTTTAATGTGTATAAGTAATTCCAATTGGGATCCTCAAACCCTATTAGGATGTGAGGTTTTCCTTATTCTAGTGTATCTTTCATCTCTTCGTATTCTTCTAGTGTCCCACACTATTAAAGACAATTGCTTGACTTTTGAATTCACTTGCATTAAAAAATTATAATCTTGTATTCTAATACATTACTTATTTAACAATAGGCCTCCATACATGACATTAAAACTTTGGATTTCTAATATTAGTTCCTTAAGATTTAGAATTCCTCTTTACATAAACAACCATTTACCATTCAATGAAGTAAAAATTTTGTGTAACTATCTAATAATGGTTTCTAACTTGAGAAATTTTGTATGGTTCTTTCAAGATGTCTAGCCCAAGATATTTAATTTGGATGGTTCACACCCTATATCACAAGTCTATTGCAATTAATTTGTATTCATTTAGGTTAGTGTTAATAAAAATATAAATGTATCTATATTAATACATTTATTTGAGTTTTTTTGAACATTTATTTACTGTGTTTCTCATTTCCTTCACTTCCTTCAAACTCTCCTACCCAAACAAAATTATATCATTATCCAACTATTGATGAAATTTTGTTTCAAATCTGAGTTAAACTGAAGCATTTCCATCCACCTGTAGGACATTCATCTTGGATTGATCACGATAATGGTTCTACCATGGTTATAAAAAGGAAGAGCTCGAGATGGTATCATGTTATTTGATGAAACAATATGGATTAAAGAGATCACAGAGATTTCAATTTAGTAATATTGAATATCTAAGGACTGAACTATAATTAAAATTCCACTCAATTCAATTCTTTAATAAAATTAAAAAAAATCATATTTTTCATTAGATAATGTCAATCTAGTTTATTGTAGGCTTTGTTTATGGGTGACATCACAATAGTCTATCCCACACTTTGACTAAAATTAGACATTAAAATCAATATTTTAAACCAAAATTTCACCTTATATTACCTATAGAATTTAAACCATTTGAATATAAAGATGATGTGAATTGGTAATTTTTTAGATTTCATTTAGAGATTCAAAATATTTATTTTTTATTTTTTATAAAATTAGTTTATGAAATATGTAATTTTTAATAATTTATTCTTTATAGTTGACATTAATTTTAAAAGTAATATTCCATTATACATTATTGTTTTCAAAAGAGATAAAAATATAATTCTTAAATAAAGACTGGTAACACCAATATTTAGTGCAAAAAAAAAAAATCATAATTTTTATTGCATATTTTATTTATTATTTTTTTAATGTGAGATTAATAGTCCTTTAGACATAGCTTATTTGATAATGCATTTTTTTTTCTATATATATCCAAAGTAACTTTTTTTTAATTCAAACATGGATATCATTAAATAATGTATAAAAAATATTTTTTTATTATTCCACTTATGTGAGATTGAGACCTTCATGTTTGGTAAAAAAATTACGCTCACTAGAAAAAGGAAAAAAATATATAATAATAAAATTAAATATATTAAAAATTATACTTGTTGTAGTGCCCCTTAGGGTATGTGTAGGATCATGATGGGCCAAAGAATGGCAATATGATGGGTATGTGGCTGGCGACTTTTTTTTACACAAAATTGATGAAATGAAAAGGGTTTTTAAAGGATATTCTCATATTTCCATGAATATAAATTATGCTTTACTTTGAATTTAATAAGTAATTATTATTCATTTTCTATTCAAATTACGACTAAAGTCCTGATTGATAGACTAATTGAAAAATAATTATAGCTTTCAAATGGTATCACATTTTTTGAATCCAAAACATGTGTCACATTCTATGCTTCGCATGCTATAGGATTAAAAAAAGAAAAATTGAATTTCATGAAGTTTGGCCAAGTTAAGGTGGTCAGACATACAAGTTTTTTATATTTTTAAGAAGTTGTAATAAAAAAATCATAATTAATTGTTTACTTGGAAAAAAATTACAAAAAAATATGCATCACATCGCGACATGAGTCCTCTACTTATATCTAAAACTTATAAAAAAAATATTATCATTTTATTGTGGTTAGGGTGGTTAGACAAACACCTACTTATTTTTTCCCTAAAATTTAAGTACTACTGCATTGAAATTTTAAATTTTCACCAAATAGATTTTTTTTTTTAAACAAACCTAGTATTTTAGAAACTACATTCAATTTTCTATAGATTATATTGTTACATATAATTTTTGAAATAATATAGATAACTTATTCAATTTTTTACATCAAGTTTCCTAACTCTGATTTTTCTGATTTTTTTGCCACTTAAGGGCTTGTTTTTTCCATGATGATCCTGCACACACCCCTCAGTTTTCTTTTTTTTTCTAGATACTTGGTTGTAGAGGACATTATGATACTTGATGCTCAATTATGATGATACTTGATGACACTTTTATATCTGAGGTTTATTCTTATACCATGCTTAGTAGATTAGAGTAACTGCTTATGTGGGTTTTATTGATATAAGTATTATGTGATTGTTGGATGTATGTTCTTATCATGATTTGGTATCTGATTATTGTGCATTGATGTATTTTGGTGAAGGAGAATAGTGTCACATCTCTCGCTTGTGAATGCCCTGCGATGTTGCAATTTTCCCTTCACGGTGTGTTTGACGGCTTGTCTATGTACATGTTCGACCATGTGGTTTGTTGTAGATTGCAAGTACAAAGCATCGACTCCACCTGATTTGTCGGGTTTAAGCATGCCTTATACCTAATGGAGATAGTTGATTTGGAGATAGCCTCAAGTACCCCCATGTTGAACCATCATCCTCGATGAGGATGTGTATCCATGTCACCCTGGCAGTGTTGTTCATTTTTGTCCTATCATGGTCTTGTTTTTCATCTTCGCCATGAGGTCTGGTATTGTTGGGTATTTTGTATATTTGATTGAATTGGGTGATTGTACTTTGATTAATTGTTATATTAAAATAAAGATTATCAAAATTAAAAGGCTTTGGAATAATTAAAATAAAAGCTTTTACAAAATTGAAGTATAGACTAAATAAAATATTATTTAAGTATTTATTTGATTTTAATAAATTAAAATTTATGGTTCTAAAAGAAATATTTAAATAAATATATTAAACTATGATATTGTGCAAACAAATTATATGAAAGATTAAATTAATAAACTAAATATTTTAATAGTTAATTTAATTATGTGTAATTGCAAGTTATGGTTAAAAAAATTTAAAATAATAATGAGTTGAAGTATGTTGAAGGTAGTGGGGGAAAATTAAAATAAATTAATTAATTTAACGAAGTGCATGCAGTTACGGATGGGGGAGTAATAAATAAATTAGTTAAGGGGCTTTTGAGGATTATGCTGGAAAACTATTTTTTGTTCTTGTTGTGAACATTTCTTAGGTTCTTGCAATCTTTTCTTGGAAGATTTGGATTTGGGGGGTTTTACATTGTTGTGAAAGTTTAGAAGGTGTTGAAGCTAGGTTTGCAATAGTAGACTGTGATTGAGCTCTGCATCAAAATTATCACTTGGCAATAGGAGAAAACTAGGTTCTTGCTAAACTAAATTCCAAATTGTAGGAAATAGAAATAGAAACATTGTCCTACTAAAAAAAAATCACTCTTATTAACTTCAGAGAATGCATATTCTATAATTGTCATACAGCTATTGAAATCTTAGTTCTTTTGGGAATCTTTTCCTATCTTGTTTCTTGTTTAATATTTTTCCCAATTCATCTGCAAATGAACAAAGCATTTGAGCTACAACAGTAAATACACTCTCTTTTCTTAATTTGGTGTGACCTTTGGTTTGTTCTTGCTCTCCTTTGAAGGTTTTTATTGTAGCTATATAGTTAATGTCTGATGCTGGAAATATTGATTTTTTCTTGACATTGTTCTATATTTAGCTTTTAAATTCTACCCTTAAAGTCGTAATAGCTCATCATACTAGTTTTAAATGATAAACACCACTATTGATGTTTGCTTCAAGCCGATGACTTGAGGGTGGTCGTCCATCTTTCTCTTTCCTCACCCATATCTTGTGTATATTTTGACTGAGGCTTGACCGCTTGATTATCATTTGATGGCTTGATAATTTCTTAGTCTTTTTCTTATTGAATTAGTGTGTAAACCTTGCTTTATTCTAAGAATATTTCCACATAGTTGTCACCCTATATGGGGTTCATATCCTTCATCAATAATTAATTGTGATGCATTCTTCTTAATGTCTTATTCCTCTCATTCGACACCATGCAATCTGAATTTATCTGTTATTTCTCCCTAATTTAGGTCGCCGCCTCTCTCTCTGCCGAGTCAAGTTTGTTAATGTAAACTTTTAGTCTTCTAGCACATATTCTATGATGTATATTGTATACATTTGTTTTGTGAAGTGACCCTATGTTAGAATATTGATTTGATCTTACATGCCTTAATGTAATTTGACATTCAGTTTGGTTTGAATTTATATATAATATGCAATGATTAATTCTTGAAGTTTCCCTTATCACAAATGTTGGATTTGAAATTGATGGAGTCCACATAGGGTTATATAGGGTTGTGTACATAAAATAAATTTGTGATACGAATTGGTGATGATATAATTTAAGCCATTGTAGTAGCTTGGTTCAGCTTTGCTAGATCAAGTATTTGATGTTAAAAAATTTAATTATCCTGTGTTGAATTCTATGCATATATATATATATATATAGCTAGATAAAAAGAAGGGTAGAGCCAATACCCATTTATATTAAAATATCAAAGATTACATAGTTTAAATATTACATATCAACACTCAGGCTACACCTCCATGACTACTTACAACCGTTGCTAGTTATAAACAAAATGGTAGACCACTAAAAATGAAATACCCCAAGACTGTAATCAACCAACCCCCCAGGGCTGCAAACAACCACTGCCAATTATTACCATGAAGGTTGAATTCAGCATAAATAGAGCAGTCTGTATGCCACCTTAATGCCAACCCACCTTGTTTGCCACATAGAGCTCTTTTTGATATCTCATTAGCTAGCGAGTTACCTTCTCGATATATGTGACGAATTTGAAAATCTTCCAAGTCATCAATTAATGTCTTGATACCAGCCAACCATCTATTAATCTTCCAATTGGGGGCAGAGTTTTGATGAATGGAACTTCCAATGATCAAGGAATCTCCCTCCAGATGAATCTTATTTGCCCCGAGCTCCTTACCCAACTCCAAACCTCTCAAAGTCACTATGATTTCTGCAATGTTGTTTGTTGCAACACCAATGTGTTCCCTACATTCAACAATGATCATTCCCTGCTCATCCCATGCAACACGACCAATCCCACTTGGCCCCGGGTTTCCACCGGAGGCGCCATCAAAATTTATCTTGATCCAACCTAGGTTTGGTGTTGTCCATTTGACCCCCTTCTAAGGATCCACTAGTTGCTCTGATATCCTTGAGCCCATAAGCTTTGGAACCACTAGCCCTACAAACTTCTTAGTCAACTCACTGTCCCAATTAGTAAAGACATTATATTTCAAATTTGAGGATTTAACTACAGAGTTCACCACTTCTACAATAGTGGATTCAACCTTCTTGACTAGAAACTCCCTTAGCATTCCCAAATCCTTAAAAAAAATTTGGTTCCTTTCTTTCCATATTTCCCAGATTATAATTGAGGGGGAAAGCTACCAAATACATCCAAAGAAGTCTTGTTTCTTGATGATCAACTAGCTGAAAAACTAGTCCACCAACTCCCGAGGAAGGGGGCATGGAAAATTTAACTTATATCAAATGAAGTTCTAGCAAAACCCCACATATGTACAGGACAATAGGAGGTGGTTCGCATCTTCAACATGTTTCTTGCAAAGAGGGCATCTCCCTAGTCCACTAATCCCAAATCTGGCTAAGTTTCCAGCCATGAAAAGACTCCAACCTTGGGCAGACAAAATTTTCCCCAAAGCAGTATTTTTGGCCCATGTTTATCATCCTCCATTGCTTCCCCTATCCTATAACCAATATTCACTTTGTATTCCCCATCCAATGACTCACACCACCTAATCCTATCTTCTTCTCCTGAAGCCGTCCATATTTTGTATTTCAAAATGTCTGTCAAAATCACCTTTTGATCATGGGGGCATTTAACTCTATCAGTGATTTCCACTTCCAACTTGGTTGACCATTCTCTGCTGCGAATGATCCATAGTTGCATACTTCCTTTCCCCAAACTTGAGTTGTCCCTCTACAAATATCCTCCAAATGTGGAAGAGACTTGAGGGTTGGATGTCCCTCCCAGGAGTCCTCCCAGAACATTGCTTTCTTGCCATTGTTCACTTCCCACGTGATGTGTTTGGTGACATTCTCTACACTCTAAAATAAAATTCCAAATCGCTGAGCCTCTCGGGGGATTCTGGACGGTGAGTATTCTAGCTACATCATTTGTATCAAGATATTTCTTTCTCAAAATCTAAGCCCACCATTGTTCTCCTTTTCAATATATATACTAGAGAAGCTTCGCTCCCATTTCCAAGTTCATTAGAAGTAATTGTTTCACCCCAACCCCTTTCGCCCCTTGTGGTTTACAAATCTTGTCCCAAGCCAATAATGGGAATTTCTTAGAGTCATCTGAGCAACTCCAAAACAATCGCCTCATTAGTTAAATTAGACCTTCTTCAGTTGCTTTGGGTAGCTTCATGCAAGACATTGAATAGACCGGAATGGTAGAGAGAACAAATTTTATCATCATGACTCTACCAACCAAGGTAAGCCATTTCCCCTTCCAGCCCCCCAACTTATTCCTACAGTTGTTTAGTAATGATTCCCAATAACTTACTTTGTTTACCCCTACAAACAAAGGAATCCCTAGAAACTTCCTAGGAAAGTTGGCAATTTCCAGTCCCAAAATTCTCGCTAACTCCCTTTGAAGACTCGGCTGGACATTGAGGAAGAAGACTTCATATTTGTGCCAGTTGATGCTCTGACCAGAGGCCAATCCATACTCATTCAACAATTTCTTGTTGCACCTGGCCTCCACCCTAGTAGCAGCCCCAAATAATAAAGTATCATCCACAAATTGATTGTGAGTCGACTTGTCTATTCCTAGGGAAACTTCTATACCCTTCCACTTACCTTCAGCCCTAAGATATGATATACTCCTACCAAGTGCTTTTTCCATAATGATGAAAAGGAAGGGTGAGAGGGGATCCCCCTATCTGATTCCATTTGAAGATTCAAAGAAACCTTGTGTTGATTCCATTCAAAGATTCAAACTTCTTCAATACGTCCAATAGGAATTTCCGATCTACCAAATCACACGCCTTAAGAATATCTGGTTTGATGATCATACTGGGAGCTCTAGTCTTTCTTGTAGTATGAATAGTTTCATGTACCACAATAATGCCTTCAAAAATGGATCTACCTGGGGAGAAACCACTTTGCTCACGAGATAATTTTCTTGAGAACCTTCTTGAGTTGATTAGCAATGATCTTGGTTATTATTTTGTAAATTGTGTTGTAGAGTGAAATTGGTCTGTAGTCTCCAAAATTTTGAGGGTCTTTCTTCTTGGGAACAAGTGCAATGAAAGTGTGGTTGAATGCCCCAAGCACCATGGCCTTTTTCCTTGATTCCTCAACAGCCCAATGCACATCCTTTCTAATGATGTCCCAAAAGGCTTGAAAGAATTTGGTCGTGAATCCATCAGGCCTAGGAGCTTTATTAGCTCCAAGTTGAAATGTAGCAACCCTTACTTCCTCTAAACTGATCGGCTCATAGAGCCTCAGGTTGTCTTCTCCATTGATCAAGGATGGAATCCAATCCAAGAAATTCCCCCTTTCCATTCTATTGTCCACAACAACATGGTTGAGAATTGTTTGGAAATACTGGACTACTGCTTGATTCACCTCTTCTATAGATTTTGTTCTCAAGCCATCCTCCTTTACAATCTCGGTGATACTTTACTTGAACCTATTAGTGACTGTCGTTCTATGAAAGAACTTAGTGTTCTTGTCCCCTTCAACCAAATTTCCCTAGATTGTTGCCTCCAAAAAGTCTCTTCCCTGGCCATGATCTCTTTCAACTCTACTTTGAGTTTTGATTCCAGCTCATAATCAGTCCCATCCATTCCCCTGTGAATCACTTTTTCATTCAGCCTAGAAAGTTCTCCTTCAATTCCATCTTTTTCCATGAATATATTACCGAACTTCTCCTTATTCCAATCCTTCAGTCTATTTTTGATATGTACTAGTTTTTTTCTGAGTGTATACATGCATGTATGGTTTCCCCCTCTCACTTCCTTCCACCAAGTTTCCATCAGATTATTCAATGATGAGTCCCTGAGCCACATGTGCTTGAACTTGAAGGGGATGCCTCCTTTGGGCACCTCAGGATTTATGTACAATTGAACCGGGAAGTGGTCTAATTTGGAAAAGGGTAGGATGCCTGCTTCAAAAGAGTCTGCCACTAGTCCCCAATTCCCACCTAAGAAGAATCTATCCAACTTTTCTGCTATATTGGTGAAGCCTTTTCTCCGATTAGTCCATGTATACTTTCCATTCTTCGTTTGAACTTCCCTTAACCCCCCCTCCTCCACAAAAGCCTGGAAGTCCAATTGTACCCTAGACAAAATTTGAGAGCCCCCTTGCTTCTCATAGTTATCCAAAGTGGTATTAAAATCCCCACCTAAGATAACTTGCATCCCATCTGCATCTATAGCCAAGCCCTAATCTCTTGCCACAAATCATTTTCAGCATTGGTTGGTATTGGTCCGTATATATTTACAATTAGCAAAAACCTATTTTGACTGAGGATCCTACATCTGACAGCCATCCAGTTTTGTTTCTCCAATACCACTATGCATTGTAGTAATAAAGGATTCCATATCAGTCCTAATCCTCCTAAAGCCCCAATAGACTCCACAAAAACTCCTTCCCATTGTTTCCAACTCCTCATTTGTTTTCGATTTCTTCTCTTTCCCATTTAGTTTCCTGTAATAGAACTATCTCTACCTTACTTTGGTCAATATGGCACTTTACTAAGCACCACTTGCTAGGGGCGTTTAGGCCCCTAGCCATGTAATTATCCTCATGCTTCCTCGGGAAGGACAATCTCCTTCCCATTTCTAAGTTTTCTCTGACCCTTGGCACTGGCTGCAATTTCTCATTTGGCTTTGTTGGATTTGGGACCCCTCTTCATCTTTGATGCTAAGTTTGGTTTTTTTAGCTTCTATTATGACTACTCAATTTTCCTTTCCTCAAGGATGCTAGTTTGATCTATCATAGGACCAACTTCTTCTTCAAATTCTAAATCACCATCTTCCAACTCCTCCATAACATAGGTTGTATTAGGCTCTATTGCATCAGTAGGAGCCCTTGGGTATCATTCATTGTTCCTACATCCCAGTCTCAGTTGGGATGATGTGCCAATTCTAGTTTTGAGTCCAAATCATTGTCTGTCAGCTAATCTTGAGACACCTCCTTCTTCTCCTTGACTTGTTCTACCCTCCAAATTTCTTCATCTATATCCTGCTTGCTACTTAGCTCCCCTAGTGCTTCTGTTGCTTCCTTATCAAAGATGTCACCACCCAAGACTCCCAAGGCCTCACCTGAATAGCCCTTTTTAGAGCTGGCTACCTCCCCTCCACTCATTTCTACCACAATCAAGTAACGTCCAATTACTGTATTTCCCCCCTCACTTGATTTCCATTTTGTCACCAAACATTCCACCATAGGGTCATACTCCTGCTGGTTAGGTACCTTTGATTTATTTTCTTGCTCTGTATGAGATTCTCCTTCTCCATCCCTGTAAAGCTTTTGGGTGAATTTGTTTTCTCTATCAACCCACACCACCCCATTACATTCCAAATGACCATGTGAAATTGATTTGCATAGGGGAAAAAGATATATTTGATCCTCTCTTTTGATCTTTAAAATGTGTAGCCCAGAGCTAGTTGGGATCTCGATTTTTGAGGGAAGATTTTGAGGCATAAAAATCCCAAAGCACATTCTAATGTAAGCTCCCTTGTATCTATTGATTAAAATATCATCTATAGATCTCTTAGAGTTCCCAAACTATTCTCCACTATTTTCATTAAACCCAATTCCCAAAATTTAGACGGAATGTCATATATTCTTATCCATACCAGTCCCTCCTATAGTTTGTGCTCCCAAGGGTTAAAATTCAGATACCAATCAACCAAATGGAAGCCAATACTTTTCCAGTAATGTGGTTTACTATTAAGGGCCTTCCACTTTTCTTCTGGTGTTGGGAAGATAATTAAGAAGTAGTCATTTGCAAGGGTACCGATTTGAATCCTACCACCCCATTTCTCAAATCACCAATTTTTGATCTCTCCAACCCTGGTCTTGCCGCCTCCCCATTTAATGAAAATCCCTAATTGTTTTAATTTGTCTATTTCATCTTTGATTTTTTACATTTCTATAGGGATTTGAAGCAGTGGGTTAGGGTTTCTAGTCTAGCCCGAATTCTCCATATTTCCATTTGGGCTCTCGCCTTTCTCTTTCCCTAGATTATACTTTCACCAATCCTGATCCACTTGATTCTTGTCTTTTATTTTACCACCTGCAGTCTTGTTCCCGTGCCAATCATCTATCTCTACCCGTCCATTTTGTTTTTTATACCAAAACCTACCATTCTGTCATTTTCCAGAAACCCTTCCCTAATCCATATATTGTTCTTTGTCATGGTTTCTAGGAGCCTCCATTTGATGCCTATGGAAACCCTGAGAGCACAACTAGGGTAACCTAGACAAAATGTTCTTCCCAAGATTTCTTCCAACATTTTCTTCCCAAGGTTTCTTCCAGCATTTCTTCCTTTTATCCCAGCAAATCCTTCCCCTTTCTCTTGGTAGAAAGGGTGACATTTTTCCACCCAGAAACCATTCATGAATACCCACTATGGAGTGTGTCTCCCTTTTTTTGACACCTGTACGCGGCTTTCTCTAACCTCTCACTGCCCCTTATTCTGACTCTGCTCCTGCTCTTTGTGTCCCATTCTTCTGATATTATCATACAAGAGATGGAAATTTCAAATATGATCCAAACTTATTATATATATATATATATATATATGTATGTATATATATGTATATATATATATGTATATATATGTATATATATGTATATATATGTATATATATGTATATATATATATATATATATATGTATATATATGTATCTATAAATATATATATATAAACATATGCATATATGTATCTACATACATGTATTTAATTATTATGTGGAATTTTTTATTTCAACTTTGGAAATCCAATAAATAGGAAAATAGATAATACTTGTTGATATAGAAAAATGATTCCTAATTTGATTACTTAACAAAATTAGAAATTAATTTCACTATGTATTTAATGGTTACATTATTAGAATTGTTGCTTATAAGTTGTCTTATGAGTTTATTATTGGTGAATGGGATGTTTATGTTTGTGTTTGAATAAAGTGGGCCTTTATGCAAGGTAGATATTAATAGTCTTCAAGAGGCCTAGATAAACCAGTTTATAGGCTGTGTATGTGATGACCCTATAATATTGGTTAATCTTGGGTCTTTTTCAAGGGGGGGTTTTATCCATGCACTGTTCACTTGCTTTTATGGATGATTTTGTGTGTGGGATGGTACATGCCTTGCCTTTATGTATGTTCATGTGGTTTTGTGATTTGAGCATGTTGGCTTTGACCTGTTGATTCAGTTGGGTTTTTTAGTTGTAGAAGGGGGAGTGGGTCCCAATGGGGGTTGGCACAAAAATTGGCATCTAGGACAACCCATGTGGGAGTTTCCTAAACAAGTGATAACATAATTAATAAACTAGGGGGTTAGGTAGTAATTGACTCTAATCAAGATCATCGGTTGTCTCACCCATGCCTGTAGTTCTCATGGAGGCTAAGGATTAGTTGAGAAGGCCTAGTTGGCAAGATCAATTTCCTTGTCACCATAAAAGGAAAATTGATCCCGCATGTGTCACCCTATGGGGTCAGTTTCTAATGTGAGACCGTCAGGACAACCATATATGGGGGCTGACATCTAGTGAGAGACTGTCAGGACAACCCATGAGGACCATGTGATGACACTCTCCCTTGCTGCAACCTAACATTCCCTTGATTGTATTTCCATTCTATGTTGTGTGCCTCTGGAAGTGGTGTCACTGTTTTATCATGTTATGTTGTACTTGCTTGTTGGAATCCCTTATAGTCTTGTTGTGTTAGTTGGATGTCATCTTGTTTTCATTGTGGTGGTTGGACCCTTTCACTATCTCCTAGCACGGGGGGTGGACCTTAGGGTTCCACATGGTTGGGTGGAATGTGTATTGTACTCCATTGGGTTCCCTCACTTTGTTCATGTTCATAGTGACTCCTCTTGGATTTGAAGACTTCTGTACTGGTTCCCATTCATGTGGATTATAATCCATGTTCTTCTATTGTACCATATATTATACTTAATGTACTCTCCTCACATGTATTCGAGGATACATTGTTGTTAAGATGTATCGATGTAATGATGTATATAAGATTGAACTCTCTTATGTAATGGACAATGTAAAAGATTCCATTGCATAAGTTAGTAAATGGATGGATTCTAAATAATGTCTATTGATCTCATGTTATGTTTATTTCATATTTATTGTTTAAATGAGATGATTAAATGAAACTTCATATTATTGATGGAATTTTTTTAATGTAATGATATTTCATTCTTGCTAGTTTTGTTAATGGGAATCAAGTAGCGTGGTAACGGACCTTAGAGGACTTAGGTTAGAATTTAAGTTAATGTTTCATTTGTAATCGTCTATATATTGCACTTTTAAAAAAAAGAAAAATTGTTCATATTTAGGTGTTTAGTGTGTTGTCCTCTAGGGTTTCATGGTGGGACGTTACACATAGTATTAGAGCCCAAGTTCTAACACTGGGTACTCTAGGTATATACAAGATCCCATTAAGTTGACTTAGTTACATAGATTTTGAAGTTTACGTTTTCTCTTGTTGACCTCGTCTAACACCCTGAACTTTTCCTTGGTGGTGTTTGTGTAGGATAATTCCAAGAGGTTGGGGTCAAGATTGAGGGCATGGTAGAGGTCATGGTGGTGGTTGTGGGGCTAATCATTAGGACTCCCCTCCTTAGAGTTCCCATGAGTTTGATCGTGAGGAACAACAGGGTTCCGAAAATAATCAGTGAGGTGGAGGTTAGAATCCAGATTAGCTAGGGTTAGAGGGTGCACAATTGTGTCACTTACTTGAGGAGGTTCTTGCCCATCTTGGTCTAAGATAGGAGGGTGAATAGTTGGTGGTTAGAGAGAAGGAGAGGTCTCCCAAGAGGAGAGAAATTACAGTTGAGTAGGAGGCTATATTAGTTGGACATATGAGGGACCTTTTACAAGCTCATCCTCCTACTCTTGATGGGACTAGTAATGGTTTAGAGGTAGAGACCTAGTTAATTGATACGAACAGGTGTTTCGCTATGCATCCATATGGTAGCAAGACCAAGGCTAGGTGTGTTATCATGCATCTTTGAGGTTTTTCTTCCACGTGGTGTCATTTGGAGGAGCAGAAGCTTCATTTGGATATAGATTCAGTCTCATTGGAGAATTTTTTAGAGAGATTCAGAGCTTAGTTTTTGTTCGATCATTGGTGGTAGCGTCATGTGAATGAGTTCCATGAGCTGAGGTAGATGGCTATGTCATTTGAAAAGTATGAATGAAGATTTTATGAGATTAAGTAGTATGCTGGCATAGGCGATGATGAGGATATGTTAGTGTAGCATTTTATTAGGGGCTTGAATGCCTGTATTAGTGGGGGTGTTCATGTGTTTGAGATGAAAACTATGGAGGTGGTTGTGGAAAAATCTCAAATAGTTGAGGAGGATTTGGCTATGGCTTTAGGAGAGCAGATAGGTGTAAAGATTGGTAGTGCATCTCCAACAGGTTTCAATTCTTGAGGTGGCCAGACTCAGACAACAGGCCCCTCTAAGAGCCTCCATGCACCCACTAAGGGTGGTCAGAAACAACATTCTTAGTCAAAATGTAAGAACTCTAAATATCAGCGGGGTGATAGATTTCAGCCTAGGAAAAATCAGAGTTGGCAGCGAGCTCAATGTTATTGTCTTGATCAGTCAGCTCAAAGTTCATAGTCTACAGCTAGCAGAGGTAGTTTTCAGTAGTTTAGTGCACCTCCAAGTGGAAGAGGTTTTGATAGAGGTATATGGTGCTTCTCTTGTGATCAGTAGGGTCACATTGATAGATAGTGTCCTCAGAAGGGCACATATGGATTTAGTTAGAGATTGGCAGCTTCAAATCCAATTGTAGGAGATGCAAGAAAATCACACAGAGTTTTTTCTACGGTTGAAAATTGCTAGGCCGAGCACTAGGTACAATTGTTGAGAATTCAGGTGTGTTACAGGGCAATAGAGTCTCTATTCTCTTTGATACAGGTGCTTCATATTCCTTTATTTCTCCTTTCATAGTAGCGCGATGTGGACTAGTGGTAGCGAAGCAGGATGATAGGTGGCAGGTTGAGTCTCTTTTTCATGGTTGTAGCTTGAGGATTGGGTCTCTTTGCACCATAGTAGACCTTTGTATTATTCCCCTTGGGTCATATCATACTATATAGGGCATCGATTGGTTAGAGGCTCACAAGGCAATGATTGATTGCCGACGTAAGCCAGTATAGTACATAGATGATTCTGGCAGTGAGATTGAGGTAGTTGGGGTGCAGAGGCCTATTTCCTTGATGATGATCTCTGCTATCCATTTGAAGAGTTGTATGCATCAGGGTTGTTAGTTTTTTGCAATGAAATTTAATGATCTAGAGTTAGGGGAGAGCCAAGAGGTGTCTCTTGATAGTCATCACATCCTTAGATAGTATGTTGATGTCTTTCCTAGCAAGATTCCAAGGATGCCACCTAAGCGTGACATTGATTTTAAGATAGATCTTGTACCTGGAGTAGAGTCCATTTCACAAGCTCCATATCAGATGACCACTCAAGAGCTTAAGGAGCTTTGGTTATAGCTTGAGGAGTTGTTAGCAAAGGGGTTTATTTATCCTAGTTTTTGAAGAAGAAGGATGAGTCATTTCGATTGTGCATTTATTATCTGTAATTAAATAAGGTGACAGTGAGAAAAAGGTATCCATTGGCAAGGATTGATGATCTATTTGATTAGATCAAGGGTGCTAGGGTATTTTCAAAGATTGATCTTCAGTCAGGATATCATCAATTGCACATCTTTGAGGAAAATATCCATAATACTGCATTTCATACTCATTACAAACACTACGAATTCACAGTTGTGTCGTTTGGGTTGATGAATGCGCTGTTTATGTTCATGAGTTTGATGAATGGTGTTTTTTGCACCTATCTTGACTGGTTCATCTTGGTGTTTTTAGATGATATTTTGATCTATTTGAGGACCATGGTAGAGCGTGAGGAGCATTTGAGGTAGGTGTTATAGTGTTTGAGGGAGAACTAGTTGTATGCAAATTCAAAAAAATGTGAGTTTTAGACAAAGGTGAAGTATTTGGGTCATGTTATCTCTGGTGATGGAATTGTCGTTGATATTTTAAAGATCCAAGCTATCATTGATTGGCCTATTCCCACTAATTTTGTTGAGGTTCATAGTTTCATGGGTCTGGTAGGTTACTATCGATGGTTTGTATAGGGGTTTTTGAGGATATCCCACCCCATCACTTCTCTTCAGAGGAAAGGGAATAAATTTGTTTGGTCAGAGCAGTGCCAGGAAGCTTTTCAAACTCTCAAGGAGAAGTTGACCAGTGTACCTATCTTAGCAATTCCTGATCCTATTGGAGATTTTGTGGCTTGTACAGATGCTTCCTTGCATGATTTAGGAGTAGTGTTGATGCAAAATGGTCATGTGATTTCCTATGAGTCTCGTAAATTCAAGGATCATGAGTTGAATTATCCCACACATGATTTAGAGTTAGTCATTATGGTTCATGCTTTGATGAGATGGAGGCACATTTTATTGGGGCATTAGTTTGAGCTGCATAGTGGTCACCATAGTTTGCAGTATATTTTCACGCAGCCTAACCTGAATGCTAGGCAGAGACAATGGATGGAGTTCCTATGTGAGTATGATTTTGAGGTGAAATTCATCTAGGGAAAGGAGAATGTGGTGGTGGATTCTCTTAGTCTCTGAAGACATGAGCTTTTGATAGTGACTCTTGGAGTGGAATTGAGGAGCCAGATTCTTTCAGCACTTCCTTCAAATAGTTGGTATCAGGAGGTGATGTCTAAGGTGGAGTCAAGTAGAGTTTTAGAGGGCAGATTTGTAGGATATTTCGTTGAGTCAGATAGCCTTTTTCAGCACTTGGGTCATATTTATCTACCTTCCTCAGGAGATATTTGTAATTTGATCATGTCAAAGGTGCATCGGGCACCCTATTTAGCTTATCTGGGTGTCAAAAAGATGCACGCAGACCTTCGGTAGTGGTACTTTTGCACTAGAATGAAGAGAAATATTATTTTTTTTTGTTGAGATTTCTAGAGTGTTAGATAGTGAAGGCAGAACACTAGCATCCTGCGGGTCTTTAACAACCTTATATGGTCCCAGAGTGGAAATGGGACATTATCTCTTTGGATTTTATTCTTGGTTTTCATGTTTCTTCTCGTCGACATGACACCATTATGGTCAGTGTGGAAAGGTTGATGAAGGCAGCACACTTCTCTCATGTCTGATCCTCATACAATGCTTCATTAGTGGCTAGAGTTTTCATGGAGAAATTTTTTAGGTTGTACAGTATTCCTCACATAATTATTTTAGATAGAGATTCAATGTTTACTTCAGCTCTTTGGATGTCCCTGCAGCATGCATTGGGGACTCAGTTGAACTTTAGTTTCGCTTATTATCTAAAGACTGATGGGTAGACCAAGAGGGTCAATCAGATCCTTGAGGATATGTTTCAAATGTATGTCATGGATTAGTAGTCTTGTTGGGAGGAATACTTGTATTTGGTGGAGTTTGCATATAATAATAGTTATCACAGCTCTATCGACATGCCTCCTTTTTAGGCATTGTATGGTTGTCCTTGTCAGACCTCATTGAGTTGGGATCATTTGGAGGACAAAGTTATTCTTGGTCTAGAGATGCTATAGGAGATGGAGTAATAGGTGTTTTGAATTAGGGAGCATTTGGTGGTAGCTCAAGATAGCATAAAGAAATATGCCAATGCTCATAAAGTGGAATATCAATTCTCAGTTGGAGACCGGGTATTCCTGTAGGTGTGTTCGCAAAAGAGTCTGATCCATTATGGAAAAGGCTCTAAGCTCATACCATTATTTGTTGGGATTTTTGATATCTTGGAGAGGATTGGTCATGTTCCATACCATCTTGCTTTGTGACCCAGTCTCTCATGCATTCATGATGTGTTTCACATTTCAATTCTCAGACCCTATTATCCAGATATATCTCATTTACTTGATTGGAATGCATTATAGGTAGAGAATAGACAATTGCATTTGGAGCCCATGGATGTCATACATCATAGGAAACTTGCACTTAGGAGATAAAATATTGAGCAGGTTAGGGTCCAATGGGATTTGAATGATGAGTCTTCTACTACATGGGATGATCCATCCAAGATGAGAGATTTGTACCCATATCTGTTTATAGGCTTCTAGGAGTAATCCTGGTCCTAGGGGGAGGATGTAGTGCCCCTCAGTTTGTCTTTTCTTTATAGAGACTTGGTTGTAGTGGACATTATGATACTTGATGCTCAGTTATGATGATACTTGATGACACTTTTATATCTGATGTTTATGCTTATACCTTAATTAGTAGATTGGAGTAACTGATTATGTAGGTTTTATTGATATTATTATGTGATTGTTGGATGTATGTTCTTATCATGATTTGGTATCTGATTATTGTGCATTGATGTATTTTTGTGAAGGGGAACAATGTCGCATCTCTTGCTTGTGAGTGCACAATGACGTTGTGATTTTCCCTTCACGGTGTGTTTGACTGCTTGTTTATCTACATGTTCGACCATTTGGTTTGTTGCAGGTTGCAAGTACTAGGTATCAACTCCACTTGATTTTTCATGTTTGAAGGTGCCTTATACCTAATGGAGATATTTGATTTGGAGATAGCATCGGGTACAGCCATGTTGAACCATCATCCTTGATGAGGATGTGTATCTGTGTCACCCTGGCAGTGTTGTTCGTTTGTGTCCTATGTCATGGTCCTGTTTTCCGTCTTCGCCATGAGGTCTGGTATTGCTTGGTATTTTGTATATTTGATTGAATTTTTTTATTATACTTTGATTAATTGTTATATTAAAATAAATATTATGGAAATTAAAAGGCTTTGGAATAATTAAAATAAAAGCTTTTACAAAATTGAAGTATATATTAAATAAAATATTATTAAAGTATTTATGTGATTTTAATAAATTAAAATTTATGGTTTTAAAAGAAATATTTAAAAAAAAATATTAAACTATGATATTATGCAAACAAATTATATGAAAGATTAAATTAATAAACTAAATATTTTAATATTTAATTTAATTGTGTGTAATTGCAAGTTATGGTTAAAAAAATTATACAATAATAACAAGTTGAAGAATGGTGAAGGTAGTGGGGGAAAATTAAAATAAATTAATTAATTTAAAGAAGTGCATGCAATTATGGATGAGGTAGTAATAAATAAATTAGTTAAGGGGATTTTGAGGATTATGCTGGAAAACTAATTTTTGTTCTTGTCATGAACATTTCTTGGGTTCTTGCAATCTTTTCTTGTAAGCTTTGGATTTGTGGGTTTTTCAGTGTTGTGGAATTTCAAAAGATGTTGAAGCTAGGGTTGCAATAGTAGGTTGGGATTGAGCTCTACATCAAAAATATGACTTGGCAACAGGAGAAAACCAGGTTCTTGTTAAACTAAATTCCAAATTGTAGGAAATAAAAATAGAATCATTGTCTTGCTGAAACAAAATCACTCTTATTAACTTCTGAGAATGCTTATTCTATAATTGTCATACAGCTATTGAAATCTTAGTTCTTTTCAGAATCTTTTCCTATCTTGTTTCTTGTTTAATATTTTTCCCAATTCGTCTACAAATGAACAAAGCATTTGAGCTGCAATAGTAAATACACTCTCTTTTCTTAATTTGGTGTGACCTTTGCTTTGTTCTTGCTCTCCTTCAAAGGTTTTGATTGTAGCTATATAGTTAATGTTTATTGTTGGAAAACTTGATCTAGCCTTGACATCATTCTATATTTAGCTTTTAAATTCTATCCTTAAAGGCGCAATACCTCATCATATTGGTTTTAAATGATAAATACCACTATTGGTGTTTGCTTTAGGTTGATGGCTTGAGGATCGTGGTCGGCTATCTTTCTCTTTCTTTGCCCATATCTTGGGTATATTTTGACTAAGGATTGGTCGCTTGACTATCATTTGATGGCTTGATAATTTCTTAGCCTTTCTCTTATCAAATTGGTGTGTAAACCTTGCTTTATTCTCATAATATTGCCACCTAACCTCCACCTTGTATGGGGTTCATATCCTTCATTAGTATTTAATTGTGATGCATTCTTCTTAATGTTAATGTAAACTTTCAGTCATCTAGCACATATTCTATGGTGTATATTGTATACATTGATTTTTTGAAGTCGTCCTATGTTAGAATATTGATTTGATGTTACAACGACTTAATGTAATTTGACATTCAGGTTGGTTTGAATTTATATTTAATATGTAATGATTAATTCTTGAAGTTTCCCTTATCAGAAATGTTGGGTTCAAAATTGATGGACTCCACATAGGGTTATATAGGTGTAACGCGTAGAAAATTGCACAAGGTTAGATTAAGAGCAAACATGCAATGCAAATCTAAATGCAATCTAATGCTAAGCAACAAAGAACAAAGGAAAGTAAAAACGTAAACAAAACTAGAACAATCTCACCAAATTTGTATGTATTTCCATGATTCATCTCGCTTGCCCTTCTCCATTTTGCTTGTAGTAGTATCATTGCCCTCAGATTTTTCGTAAATTTGTGCAAGTATAGCCTAAGATAGTGATTAGAAAAATATCGAAGATTTAAGATTAAGTGCTCTCAAAAGTCATAAGATTTCGCGAGTTTTCGAGAGAGATTGGAATGAAGAATGACAAATCAATTTATAGAAAATTGATTATTCGAACGACAGGCCAGGATTAAAAGATCAACGGATGGTTGAGATTGACTGATTAGTCATGCATTCTGATAACTGCTAGTAATGACATGAGTGATATAAATTAGAAATAGAATTAAAGATTAAATAAATGATTTAATCTTCAAGTTTGGTATTCAAAAACAGAAGAATTATCTTTGCATGACAAAGATAAAGATGGATTAAAGCAACTCTTGTTTGAATGCACGCACAAGGTTTAATTAATTAAATAGGAATATTTAATTAATCCGCATGTACACGCAAATGAGTTAGAACTGGACGATTGAATGATTTGATGAAGAGATTACTCGAGAACGCCACTCAGACATTAAAGCAAGAGTTAACTGAGCGATTTAAAATAGATGTTGAGTCGAGTCAAAGTGAATACTTAGATAACTCAAACAATTATCTAAATATAGAGGAATGTGTTAAAATAGAATTCATGAATTAAATAATTCATTTAATTCAAGATTTGATATTTGAAGAATAATTAAATAAATAAGATTTATTTAATTAAGTGATGAAGGGATTTAAATGAATAATTAAATAAATAAAGAATTTATTTAATTATAGTTGAAGTATGATAAAGAGTAAATTGAATAAGAATTTATTTAATTAGACAAGAAGAATAAGGTTAATTAGTAACATAATTAAATAAAAAGCATTTATTTAATTAATCAGATAGAATAAAGAAAAGTACGAATTAATTAAATAATTAAGATTATTTAATTAATAGAAGAAATGAAGACTATAGAGAATAATTAAATAATTGACATTATTTAATTAAGACCACAAAGAATACGAATTATGAAGAATATTGAAGTCGTAGGCTTAGACCAAATTTAAACGTCTACATTTGCCCCTCTTTGATACAATGTCACTTTTAGGCATTGTGTCAAAGAAAATCGATAAGAAATATGCCCCTGTAAAACAGGTGAAGGTATGCCCCCTCGGGAAAATTGAAAAATTGTCAAAAAAGTTCATAAAAATTTGGAAATGATCCCGATTAGTCCATTTGATAGCCAGAAATGCAGTGGAGTTTGACAGAATTGAGGTTGGAAATGTGAGGGATGGGTATGGGTTAATTGAGGTTGGAAGCTGACGTGGCCAGTAGGAAAGAAATACCACCAAAACCCTAGGTATATATAGAAATTGGGGTAAAAACCAATTCATTTTCACCCACTTAACCTTAGAATTGAGATTTTGCTCTACACCCACAGCAACGATGTCGCTCATTCTGAACACTCACCATCGCGCATACAGGATCCGGACCTTCCAGAGGCCAGCTGACGTGGCCCCCCCGGTATGTACCTCAAACTTGACCTTTGAAATTTTCCCTTTGCACGTAGTTTTATGCATTTAATTAAAAATATATGGATGCGTCATTTTAACAAAAGTTTGCATGTGTGTGCATGAACGACGCATCTGCATGTGAAAAACCGCATTTGCAAAGTTACGTTGAATGTTTAGAGTAGGTTGTATGCGTGTCGACGCATTTGTAGTTTAGGGCAACACATTTGATACATATCATCGCATGTGTAAGTAGAATAACCACATTTGTTAATTTTGCAATGCATATGTATTTGATTCGACGCATGTGATTTTATTGCAATGCATATGCATGTATTTCAACACATTTGATTTTTTAAAGGTAATTGTTTGCAGTATTCCAAGAATACACGCATATGCAATGTGAAAAGATGCATGTGACTTTGAACAACACATGTGTTTATGGAAATGACACATGTGACTTTGATGCACCGCATAGGTGTTTAATGACGCATTTGTTTAATAAAATGATGCATGTGCAAAATAATGATGCATGTGCAAAATAATGACGCATTTGCAAAATAATGACGCATTTGAATGAGCAATCAATTTAGTCATTTTGTACTAGGATAGATGTTTTATACTGACATGAGGCATGTGTAATGTCATTGCAGGTTGTGTTGGACAATGTATACACACGAGAGTCGAGACTGATGACCTTTCGGTTCAGAGACAGCTTGCGGAGTGCAGAGCAACAGTTCCTATGGCATCTAGGTCTGTTACATGTTACCGACATGCCCCAGATTCGAGCAAATAGGGGATTATTGATAGCATTGTGCGAGCGGTGGCACTCGGAGACTTCGTCCTTTCACCTACCGACTGGAGAGGCCACTATGACGTTAGAGGACGTCTATAGGATTCTAAGACTTCCTATCAGAGGCATGCGGGTGAGCTATGATACCCAGAGGGGTATTGCCGAGATGTGTCGATATTACCTACACGCAAATGTCAGACAACTAGGGTTTGACCATTATGAGATTAGGTGGCATGTGTTGGCCCAGAGGTATAGGTAGCTAGACTGTCTATTATGCACACTAATAGGTGGTATAGTACTTCCTGACCATCGAGGTCATCATTTTCCTGTGGGGTGGGTGGAGATGCTTGTAGGGATGCTTGAGAGATGTGAGGTGTATGCATGGGGTCCCTATCTCCTTGGGATTTTGTACTTTCATTTGCATGATATTTCCTACCGAGAGGCATAGTCTATGAGTTGTGGTACCACGCTCCTAATGGTATGGGCATGGGAACACATCGCCATTTTTTAGCCACCAGTGATAGTTGACCTTCCACACAGAGCTCCCTATGCCTTCTGCTATGCGGGGGCTAACACTCAGCACCACATAGGGGATATAGGTTATTTCAGGCATGCCATAGATGTGATGGTTTAGTTCACATGGAGACCATACTTGGGTTGCGCGGATTGGTCAGACAAGGATGAGCATTTTTCGTTTTGCTGATAGGTATAGTTCTTGATTGGGCGGACAGTGTCACATGTCCACATTATTGAGCGTCAGTTGCCAGATCATATCCTGTGACATTTTGCAGAGGTGCAGGATGTACTGAGAGGTCGGGCTGAGTTCACAAGGTCATCGCGAGAGATCCTCCTATGGGGTCCAGAGATTCCAGTGGCCACAGTAGAGGTAGACATCGATGCACTACAGGCAGTTCCATGGGGATGGAGGGATGGTCCAATAGACCCAGGGACCACAGAGGAGTATGATCAGTGGTGGGCAGTACACAGACCGATTCCGCTAATAGATCTAGAGTAGCTAGCACCGGTAGAGTGGCAAGGGATAGGTCCATGAGGCAGGCATGGCAGAGGTAGAGATCGGGGAGATGGAGGAGATCGAGGTGATGGTGGAGATGATGGCAGAGGTGGATGACGAGGGGGCATGAGAGGGAGACGTGGACAGAGAGGACAAGGGCCACCATTGTCACTGATCCGTGAGGAGGGACGAGGGGATGAGGATGTGGTCATACCAGACATTGGGAGAGGAGGGGAGGAGGTGGATGTTGCGATAGGTGGCGAGGAGGAGCAGCCCACAGGGGAGGCCATTCTGGATATCCTAGCAGAGGAGGAGGCAGGCAGAGAGGAGGCAGGCGGAGAGGAGGCAGAGATTGATGCCTTAGGCTTGTTGGGTGTCTATCAGGAGGATGACGAGGAGGATGATGATCATGAGAGAGAGATTCATGATCAGATTTTGGAGGAGTTGGATGAGGAGGAGGATGAGATAGTGACAGGCAAACAGGATGAGACAGGGTCAGTAGATCCTGATATTGCCACATTACGAGCCCAAGTTGCCTCCCTGGAGGAGCAGATGAGAGTTCTGATGTCAGAGAGGGATGCGTTCCAGGTAGAGAGGGATAGAGCCATTATGGACTGAGATCAGGCCATAGCTTGGAGACAGGAGACAGAGTAGAGATTCACAGAGCTCTGGGCCTTATGTATTGGACCATCAGTTGCTTTCGCCAGAGAGTTAGTCAGAGCTAGGGAGAGAGAGAGATATTACCGTGATTTATATGAGGCAAAGATTTCTCCCAAGAGATGGGCTCCCAGTTTCTCACAGGCACATAGTAGCAGGTCACAAACCAGGACCCACACCAGGACAGTTAGCACAGAGGGGGTGGAGTAGCCACACAGAGCAGGTCCGTATGACAGACCTCCCTTAGCTCATAGGTCGTCGGGTTCCCATCATCATTCCTCCACACACTCCAGGCATGATAGTAGTGGCAATTTAGGATAGGGGTACTTCTTGAGATGCATCCAGACATTGTATTATGATCCTATAGCCGGCGGGCTTCCATGTATTATTGATACATTATGACATTGTGATGTGACACAGTTGAGTGATATATATATATATATGATTTTGGTGGTGATTCTCATGCTATGCATTTCTATTTATTGATTATGCAGTTGTTTAGTTATACATGTGATGGATATATGATATGCCTATGTGATGGATGAGTATATGTATTTTATGATGTTTACGCAGCTAATGAGATAATGTTGATTCTTAGTGATGTTGATTCTATATGATGTATGCAATTTATAATTATGAGATGCAATATGATGTTATATGTATAATGCATGCTACATGTGATGCTATACAAATGTAATGTGATGTATGTATTTACATTTTTTTTGTACAGGGAATGGTTATGATATGTATTGTATGATGATGAATGCCTATATGTATGTATATTTCTAAATATAATAAATGCCTATATGCATGTATTTTCTAACATGTATGTGTATGCAGGATGACTTATATTTTTGTGTGTCACGAGACTTTTTCATAATGCAAGAAAGAAGAACTGTTAGTACGGAAAGAAAGATTGAGAAAGAATGAAAGAGATCCGATAGATATTAGTATTAAGAATCTTTGATGTTTCACTGTATCACAAAAGGTATTGCACTTGATCATCATTGGGCGGAACTAATACAAATGGAGACAAACACCATGATATTACATAGATCAAGGTGTGCAAGGTCATCCACTTGCTAACAACAGACAGTCACAGACAAGGATTGTCATTAACTCATACTAAGGGCACAAGTTGCCCCAGTCTTTTCGTCAAGACAAACCATAGACAACAAACAAAGTAAAAGACAGATCATGAAACGTCATTGCTCCTCTAAATCCTTCATGGGACATCCTTGAGGAAACTAGTAACATGACTCAAAATCAAATTCAATAGACAGTCGACAGACAACAGTCAAAGAAAACAGAATTCTGATACATCGTTGCTTCTCTAAATCCTTCACGGGAGATCCTTGAGAAAGCTAGTAACATGAATCCCAATCATCAATTCAAGATAAATGATAAGATAAATAAGCCATAAAGTCAAAAAGGCAGTGAAGTATTTTCCAAAACTCGATCTGTTTGTTTGAGTTATTGTAATTGATAGACCCTGATTTCAGGAGATACACATACCGGATAAGACCGTGAGTCTAGTTTCGATGTTATGACTATCTGTATAAGGCATGACAAAGCCTGGTTTCAGAAAGACATGTATTGTATAAGACATTGAGTTAGATGTCGTTGATGTGATAACCTGTGTAAGGCTATGTTTGATTGTTTGACCTTGTCGATTATTGAAGAAGGACTCATCCTATATAAGACATAGATTGTGTTGCTGATAGGTGTATTCAGGAAGGACTCATCCTAAATAAGATAGAGGCTGATTGTTTTGACTATTTGGATTAGCAAGTTGTTTGCTTTGACTTAGAGACATTGCTGACTTGTTCACCAGATTGATGCATGAGTTGATATGATGTGCTGGCAATTGATTGTGTGTGACGACAAACCCTAAAGGACTGACCTAGTGCGGCCTCGGGGGCTCATCGATTGATGGCCTTGCCTACATTGTACACACAAAGACCTCGTAGTTCGACTTGACTTTGACTGACAAGACTGACTACAAATAGAAGACATGTGTGAAAATGAATGTGACGAACCCTAATGGACTGACCTAGTGTGGCCTCGGGGGCTCATGGATTGATGGCCTTGCCTACGCTATACACGCAGAGACCTCGTAGTTCGAAACGACCAATGACCTTGTCATATAGACATATAGATTGAATCATGATTTTATACAGACAAACCTAAACGGACTATCATAATGCCTCAGGGGCGCATCGGTAGATGGCCTTGCCTACATCCAGTCGTAGAGGCAACGTAGTTCGACAAACGATAAAGACTGACAAGTGCGACTGACTCTGACTTTGTTTTTTGGATTTTTGAAATGTTTTGATTTTTTTTGTCTTTTTGAATTTATTTGATGTTTTTGTGTTTTCTCAGGTCATTTTGTGATGTTTTTGGATTTTTCTATGGTTTTACGTCTGCAACACAACCAATGTAAGAACCAATATGACGCACGTCAAGTGTTTTCCCCCAGTCGAGTATAAGACCAAATTATTATGAATAGGGTAATATGGGGGATATGAAATGCACTTGATGTCAATCGTTCCAGGTTATGGGAAAGACTACCACTTATTATGAATGGTATATACAAGTGATGGATATGAAAGATAAGGGATATGTATAGGGATAGGTAGTATGTATAGGGATAAGGACTATGTACAAGGTATTGGACTATGTACAGGGATGCAGACTATGTACAAGGATGCAAACTATGTATAGGGATGTGCTAGATTAGAATAATAGTAGACAAGGAGCAGAGTCGAGTACACATGGCGCCTGTTTGCCAGGTTTTCACCATGGCACCTATCCAAAGCACCACTGAAGTGGTTTTCACTATTGGATGAATTATTTTTCTTTACTAGTTTCTAGATTATCTAATTTTTTTTGGTGTTACCAAGACACCTGTTTGCCAGGTTTTCACATTGGTAACAATTTTTTTTTATTTTTTGATTTTTATTTTCTTTTTCGCTAAATAAGACAAGGCTCTCAGAAGCTATGCGTAGAACTTCTTCAGATGACGGCTATTGATTGGTGAGGACAATGGTTCCCCTTCAGGAGTAGAGAGTTGGTACGCCTGATCCAAATGCTTCTGTAATAATATAAAGTCCTAACCAGTTTGGTTTGAACTTACCTGGTTTGTCTCTTTTGCTTGATTCTTTGGGTTCTCCATTAAAACCAGGTCACCAATGTCAAAGTTTTTGTTCAAGACCTTCCTATTATAGCTACGATGAAGGAAATTTTGATATGCTTGGAGATGGTCTAGTGCCTTCTGTCTGTGCTCATCTAGGAATTCTAGCTCATGGAGTCTCGATACTCGGTACTCTTCATCATCAATGTGGCCTTTCAAGGATACCCTTAGGGAAGGAATCTCGACCTCAATAGGCAGAATAGCTTCAGAACCAAATACTAGTGAATAGGGAGTAGCACCAATGGGAGTATAGATACTTGTGCGATAAGCCCATAAGGCAGGGTTAAGTTGTAAATGCAAGTCATGACCAGCATCATTGACAGTCTTCTTGAGGATTCTAATGATGGTTTTGTTAGATGCCTCTGCTTGGCCATTACCTTGTGGGTAGTATGGAGTGAAGAAGTGATGTTGGATATGAAATTCATCACACAGATGGTGGACTTCTTGATTCTTAAATGGGCGGCCATTATCCGTGATGATGGACTAAGGGACACCATACCGACAGATGATATAGTTCAGAATAAACTTAGAAATTTGTGTACTGGTAATGTATGTCATAGGAATGGCTTCAATCCACTTCGTAAAGTACTCAGTGGTAGTTATAATGAACTTGTGTCCATTAGATGATGTGGGGTGGATCTTACCTATGAGGTCGAGTCCCCATTGGGCAAAGGGCCATGGTGACGTTATAGGACGAAGCTCCTGTGTTGGCGCATGTATCAAGTCTCCATGAACTTTGCATTGGCGACATTTCGTTACAAAGACATATGAGTCTTTTTCCATAGTAGGCCAGTAATAACCCAGTCTCATAATCTTTTTGGCTAAGGTAGGACTGCTAGAATGGGAACCATATATACCCTCATGCACCCCATACAAGGTTGCTTGTGCTTCAGTAGAATCAAGACATCTCAGTAGGGTATTATCTAAGGCACGTCTATATAGGGTGTCTCTGACGATGGTGTATTTGGCTGACTTGCAGAGGAATGTCCTGCGTTGGTTATTTTATAGGCCAGTGGGTATGACTTCGGCGTGAAGGTAGTTATAGATTTATTTGTACCATGGGGAATCAGGACCAACAATGTCACACACCATTTCAGAATCTGGGATATCGTAGGCTGGGAACAAAAGCTGTTCTACCAAGAACTCAAACTTAGGCACGTTGTTAGGAATGTCAAGAAGTGATGCAATTGTAGCCATAACATCTGTTGCCCTGTTTAAAACATGAGGTATTTGATGAAATTCGACTTTGTCAAAGTACTCTTTAAAGCTATCAACCATGCGCTTGTATGGAGCAAGATTCTCGTCCTTTGTCTCATAATCATCATTTACCTGTCTGATTACTAGTTGAGAATCTCCATATACCTGTAAATTCTTAATTCTCCACTTGACTGCCATACGTAACCCTGTCACTAGAGCTTCATATTCTGCCATGTTGTTAGTGCATGGAAAAGCAATCATGAATGACTTAGGGATGGAATCACCTTGTGGTGTGATAAATAATATACCAGCCCCTGAACCATGATTTGTATGTGAGCCATCTAAGTACAATTTCCATGTGGTGTTTGTATCCATTGTAAATATAAACTCATCAGGAAAGTCTGCAACTAATGGGTGATCCGCCTGTATTGGTGCATCATCTAACTGATTAGCAATGACTTGTCCTTTGATAGCCTTTCTTTCTACATACTGGATATCATACTCACTAAGTATCATAACCCATTTGGCTAGTCGCCCTGATAATGTTGCCTTGCTGAGAAGATATTTCAAAGGGTCTATTTTAGCAATCAGCATTGTTTGATGGTTTAGCATATAGTGCCTCAGTTTTTGGGTAGCAAATACTACTGCAAGATAGGCATGTTCAATGGTACTATAGTTGAGCTCATAACCTACCAAAGTCTGACTGATATAATAAATTACCCTTTCATGACCGTCATCGTCATTCTGTGCAAGCAATGCTCTGAGTGATGAATGGGTTGTTGTAATATAAAGAATCAATGGTCTTCCTTCGACAGGTGGCATTAAGACTGGTGGTGTGAGTAAATATTCTTTAATCAGTTGAAAAGCCTCTCCGCACCTAGCTGTCCATGCAAAAGGTACTCCTTTCTTAAGTAGATGTTGAAAAGGATGTGTCTTATCTACTAACTGCACTATAAATCTTCTGATGGATTGCATCCTTCCCTGTAATGTGCTTAGTTGACTAAGATTAGTGGGTGGAGGCATGTTCATGATTTATTTTACCTTAGCTGGATCCACTTCAATGCCTCATCTGGAAATGATATAACCTAACAGCTTTCCTGACTTCACTCCAAACACACACTTCTTAGGATTGAGTCTCACCTTATACTTCTCCAGCCTTTGAAATATCTTGTCTAAAACCTATAAATGTTCTGCCCTTGTCTTGGATTTAACAATAAGATCATCGACATAATCCTCCATAAGAGTGTGTACTAGGTCATGAAACATGGTGGTCATGGCACGTTGATAGGTTGCTCCAGCATTCTTAAGTCCAAAGGGCATAACATTCCAACAATACATTCCCCAAGGACAAGTGAAAGCCGTTTTAGGTTGGTCTTCAGTTGCAATTATGATCTGATTATATCCTGAAAATCCATCCATAAGGGATAACATCTCATATCTTGTTGTCATGTCTATGTTGGGCAAAGGGAAGTCATCTTTAGGACAAGCTTTGTTGATATCTCTAAAATCGGTGCAGATGCGGATGCCCCCAGTTGGTTTAGTGACCGGTACAAGAGTGGAGATCCAATTGGCATAGTCAATTGATCTTATGAAACCAACGTCTAACAGCTTCTTGAGTTCTGCCTTGACTAGTAAAGCAATCTGTGGATGCATTTTTCTCAATTTTTGTTTTACTGGTTTGGCACCTGGTTGTAAGGGAAAATGATGTAGAAAAAGTTTAGGATCCAACCCCGGCATGTTTGCATATGACCAAGAAAAATTTATCTGTCTCTGTGCAAAGAAGTTGTGGAACTTTGGCTGCTCTTTTGTTGTCAATGACGCTGCAAAATAAACCAATCGGGGATTCTCTTTGGTACCTATGTTGACTCCTACTAATTCTTCAATGAGCATGGGTGACCTTTCCTGTGCAATGGGGAGAATGTTCAAACCTCCATCCTTAGGTGCCTCAGAGAGGTTTTCACCTTCGGATGCGTCCTTTCTTTTTACTTTTTCATTGTCTAAAGGTGCCTTTCGGTTTTCACCTAGAGACTTGTCCTTTTTATCTTTTTTATCTTTTTCTCATTTTTGCAACTGGAGGGTTGAACAGATTCCCAAAAATAAGCCTTGTTGTCCAAGTCAATGGTAAAACCAGCCTTGTGATCACCGTTAGGTATGCCTTCTCGTAATCCCAGGAACTCAGCGATTGCTTCGTCATTCTAAAAAATGTCTAAGATGGGTGTGTCTTGTTGATCCCAATCAATGAGTTGGGGATAGACTAACAGCATGTCATCATCGGAGTTATCAAAGTTTAATGGGGTCAAGGTAAGGATTGAGTTATTCATATGGTCACAAAATTTTTGTACTAAATCCTTTTTTCTCTTAGGTTTAGGTCTAGATGGATTGAGAGGTGGGCCTAATGTCAAGGTTTGGTTATTTGAAATAGATGTATCGTGTTGCCAAGAGATAGGATCAAGTGATTCCAAATAGTAGTGTGTAAACCACTCCTCCTTTGTCATTTTCTTTGGTGGACAGGAATTCAATGGATTTGGGGAGGATCTTAACATTAATTCAAGTTCTCCAAATAGCTTGTCAAGGTCCATGGAAGAGGTAGAGGATAAGGAATCCCACTCATAGTCGTTAGAGTCAGGGGAGTCACAATGATATTGGTCAAATGGTTTGTGAGATGTCTCAAGATCTTCCGAAGCACTTACTTCCTCGATTAAGGGTGATGTGATACTAGGAACGCCAATTTGAATCGGTTGAAACCCTAGCCCCACTCCTTTTGGCCATTGAGAAACAAAGATTGGTTCAATCCTTCCATCTTGATTTAAGCCAAACCCACTTTGTCCATCGTATCCCTTGCTTTGCATAATTTTGAAACCTTTACCATATAGATCTGTAGGAATGTGAGCAAGTGAGAGAGGTTCCTCCTTATCTTCCTTATACAACTAGGAAGTGACATCTTCTGCATCTACGACCTCTTTGCTTAATTCACCCCATTTAGTAAAATTTGTTGTGGGAGGAATGTGTATAGTGACCATAGATTGTCTCCTATCTGATGTAGGTAAACCGTATGACTTAGGAGGAATCAAATGGGTGACACAATAAGATGTCTTCATGTAATATTCTCCACAACCCTTGTCTTGGATCTCAACCCTAGGAGTGGTAGGAACTGAGGGTGAAATAGATGTTCGAGTGAGCGTAGATGGATCAACATAGGAAGATGGATTGGATGATAAAGCCTCTTGGTTCACTGGTACTTGACGTTGGGGGACCTCTTTTAGATTGGTGCAATATTGAAATGGATCAAGATCACCATCTATAGTTATTTTTGTGCCATGGTAAGGGAATTTAAGACACTGATGATATGTTGAAGGGACCACCTTCATGGCATGAATCCATGGTCTTCCTAGCAGAAGGTTATAAGGAAGGGTGAGATCCAAGACCTGGAACTTTGTCTCCATCACTACAAGACCAATTCTAATAGGAAGTGTTACCACTCCCTTTGATTTTCTTTCCTCATCATCATAAGCTTTAATGAAAATACTTTTGGTCATGTCTATGCATGCTTCTGAGATACCTAAGGCCTTAATTAGTTTTAAAGTACACAGATTTAACCCTGCTCCTCCATCTACCAAAACTCGTCTAACTTTGGTGTCATCAACAAGGACTTCTAGATGTAAAGGGTCGTTGTGGTTTGTCTTTTCAGTTGCATAATCTTGTTTTGAAAATGTGGCATGATGGTTATTGGTCAAATAGCCCACCATTTCTTGGAAACGATTGACATCAAGGTCATTAGGGACTGTGGTGTTCTGTAAAGCTTTATCGAGAACAAATCTATGCTCAGGGGAAATACGCAATAGTTCCAAGATTGAAATTTGGGTTGGGGTCTTCCCCAATAGTCAAGTAGGTTATATTGTAACTTTGAAGGTTGTGGTGTTTGTTGCAATGGAGGGTCTTGGATAGTGAACTTAGTATGACGAGTATTGACCGCGCACTCAGGATTTGTATTGATAGTAATGGTATTAATATTCTCATCGGCAGCACGAAGGCAATGAATGATTTTGCCACTATTATAATCATGCTTGATACTCGCATAGTTGGCTGACATATTGGTCTTAGTACTTGAACTGGGGATAGTTCCTTTCCCATGGTCATGTAGCGGGTTAGAAAAGACTTGATGATAAGTGTTCGATGACTTTTGTTTTTGTCCACTAACTTCGATAATTCTCCTTTCGACAAGATCATGTATGATATTCTTCAATTGTTGACAATTTTGTAAGTTATGACCCTTAGTTATGATAATCACAAAAGGCATTATCATCCCACCAAGCTGGTTTAAATTGTCCTGGGTCATATTGTCTTGGTTCTTGCAGCTGTATAAGATTATGTTGTAACAATTGTTTGGACACTGACTCAATGGGTTCCCCCAAGGGAGTGAACTCATGTTTTTGAAATCTCCTTTGTTGTGGATGTTGAGTATTTTGGACCATGTTAGGAGGTTGATTGACAACAATAAGCATGTTGGAAAAAGTGTGAGGTCCCTGTAATGTGATGAGTGATCCTACTTGTATTGTTTTAGCATCAACTACCCCATCATTGGTGACATTTTTGTTGCGAGACCAAAATTTGTTTCTGTCAGTGGGGGTGTTTTGCACGATTGGATTTCTATTGGATGTTGATCTCTTAAGTTCTCCTTTTTCAATGAGATCCTTTTCTATGATAACCCCTTTTTCTACTAGTTCTAAAAAATATGTGCAACAATGTACCCTTAAGTTACTCCTTAGTTTCGCATGAAGGTTTTCTTGGGACATAGTAACTTTTTGTTTCTCAGGTATCTTGACAGGACACCGACTAGCTATAGTCCTCCATCTCTGGAAGAAAGCAATGAATGTTTCCCCTTCATCTTGCGTTGTGTGACACAAGGTTGCTATATTTATCTCATGGTCTATGTTGAAGGAGAATTGCTCCACAAATTTCTCAACCAGTTCACCCCAAGATCTAATACCAGAATCTAGACCCGAAAACCACTCTAGTGCAATTCCTACAAGACTTCTTGGAAATAGTCTCATAAGATATGTGAGGTCATAAGCGACATCTATGCATATGGTAGAAACTTCCCTTATATTTTCTATTGGATTCCATTTGCGATTGTACTTAGGGAGATTCGGTATGACATATCCGTGAGGGAAAGGGGTCATGCACAACGATCTATCAAAGTGAAATGGGCATATGTCCTTTGTTGAAAATGATTTCTTAGTTGATACCGACATGTTATCCATTTGTGTTTGTAGTGCTTGCATTTGTGTTTGTAAAACATCAACCTGGGTCAAGGATGTGCTAGGCAGATTATGCAGATCTCCGTATGTATTCTGAAATCCAAAGTCTCGTGATGGGTTTCGATTGAATGTTGGTATTTGAGGTGGGTTTGGATTCGGAAAGTTGATAAACATGTTCTGGGTCAAAATCTACATAAATTGATTTTGACTTGGGATCTGTGTGAATGGATTTTGACTACCAATCTGAGATAAAGGATTCTGATTCGAAATCCGTGTAAATTGGTTTTGACTTGGAATCTATGTGAATGGATTCTGACTACCAATTTGAGAGAAAGGATTCTGATTTAGAATCTGCGTGAATGGGTTCTAATTTCCATATTGGAAGGAGGGAATGCCTCTTGTTTGTGTAATCAATGGTATAGTGCTAGTGACTTGAGCACTAGGTATGGCCATCGACTGTGGTATGGTGCTTGTGATACTAGCATTAGGTGTGGTCGTTGACTGTGAACTTATGACACCGACATAAGTTGTAGAGGCTGACGTTTTAGGTCTTTTACTCCCAACAAGAGGACCAAAGGGAGTAGATGATGAAGCCCCTACAGTGACATTAAATCCCGATGTCATGTCGGATGTACCAAATAGAGACGTATGGACTTTCATACTCTGTGTAGGTGTGCCAGATGGCATAGTTGTGCTGACCTGAGGTATAGTTGTACTAGCAGTCATTGTGTTCATCCCTTGTGTAGGTTGAGTTTGCAAGGTGCTAATATCAAATCCTGCAGGTAAGGTAGCGCCTTCAGCTAGCAGTTTGGCTAAATATTGTTGACGATCGTTTGCTAGGTATTCATCTACAAAAGAGGCAAATTCAGGGTCATGTGTAGCGGCCTCTATGTCCTCTACTGTAATATGACCTTGAGTGTTTCTAGTGGTGAATTTGTCTAGTAAATTCTTGTGAGGTCTTGAGGAAAATGGATTAATGAATTTTTTTAGGTTTGACATGTTTTCTCTCTCTTCTCTTAGACCTAGTTTCAACCATGTAAGACAAGCTCAATATGCGGGAAATGCAAAACTATATCTATGAACAGTATGACTCTAGTCTATTTTTTGGGATTTTTGTATGCATTTAAGGAATGTTCTAGGATGACACTAGCCTAAAATCTAAAGATGCAAAGCCTAAGCAAGGTTCTAAAATAATCAATTCTATAAACCCAAGACGAAGGGACCAACTACCTAAAGTCTAACCAAGGCGTCAATTTAGTTAAGTCAAGGAACTAATGTAGGACGAGGATCAAAAACAAGTTGAGTTTCCTAACTAGACTGATGAGCTAGGAGGAATCTCTATAGGACAAAGGATAAACTGATAAAACTAGGTTCAATGACAGATTTTGTTGACGCTATGACGTTTCTAGAGTGTAGATGGTGGACTTGTCCTAAAGTTTGTAAAAGTGACCTTTCTAGAAGTTTATTGCAAGGTAATATGTATTCTAAGATGAAACTAAAATCTGAATTGAGACAACTATGGTAATGACCGAATGAACCTAAAGGATGCAAAATTGAGCAAATCGTTTCAAGTTTCTATTCAAGGACTATTTGTGGAAAGACAACTGAAACTAGTATAACTGTGTTGACTGGATAGTGACTGTGAATTCTGGTTTTCTAATAGTTAGACAAATGCGTCACAGGATTTCACATATGCGGTTAAGTTTACCAGTTGCAGTTAAATGTGACAGTTGTGATTCTCTGGTAAAGTTCAATGTGTGACTCCAACAGATGCGGTTAACAGTCTCATAGATGCGACTCGTAATGACAATTGCGACTTATAATATAACGTATGTGGTTTTTGCAAAAGAATTACGAATTGATTTGGCAGATGTGACTCTATGCTAAACAGATGCGACTCTAAGTTAAACAGATGTGACTCAAAGTTAAACAAATGTGACTCGTAATAACAAATGCAGCTTGAAGTTAAACAGATGCAACTCATAATAACAGATGCGACTCGGACTTAAACAGATGCAACTTCAAAGCTCAATTGCGACTTTCTGGTGAACATTTGCGATTCTCTGTGAATTTTCAGTGACAAGATTTAAAACTGACTCTGTTTTCCATGATCAAATTCTAGCACACAAGGACAATCATAAGACAAAGTGTTTTTAGTTTGATTTTAGACTCAAAGAACGTTTAATGTTGACAACAGACAAGCACATCCTAATAGACCAAAAGGCCTAGGGTTTGTATACTTGGTATAGCCCATCGAAATACCCCAGATTGGTGATAAACACCTTTCCTTCTCGAGAGCGGATAGCTTAGAAATTTGGTGGCATTGACTCCCCTCCACGGCTCATTAATGTCTTTCGAGCACACCAATTTTGAATTATTTGGGCAATGACCTCCCAAGAACTGCTATCTCTACTCAAGGGGATCAGTAGTGAGTGTCTTCGGGCATGATAATGTACCCTGCACTATACCAAGCAACGACCAATAGAACGACTGGACACTAAAACAAAAGGTTTTTAATATAGGAATTCCATTCATAGGGCATGATCCATGCGGCGAGAGTCCCCTTTCGGATCCATCTCATCGGAACCATACGCGTAATTCTTGGACTTTCCCCAAGAATCCACTTTTATATACCGGCTGGAAGTCCCTCGGGTTCAGGGTGCTACCGATCTGAGTCGTCATGGGGTGAGTACTTTTTCCCACCAGAATAGGCCAAAAATTTCTAGAGTTGGTAACCGTTTCTCTTACACCCAGGATCTCACGGATGCGCAAGGGGAGAGGATACTTCGATGTACCAAATCGTGAGGGTAATTACATAGATGTGCTTTCGCACCAAACATAGTAGACACTTGTTAATTTTAATCCAAATGAAAGATTTGCTACACTACCAAACAATCTGTTTCAAAAATTTAATTAGGGTCTTCGACATGCGTTCTACAGAAAGATTCATTAGTAGTTTTTAGTATTGTCTTTGTCAATCATTCTGCAAAAACTCGTTAACTCCAAAAACAAAAAGCCCACACGCTGAAAAATTTGATATTAGTAACACACAAATCAATTGAAAATTTCAGATTTCCTAAACCTAAAACAAAAAGTTACCAGTCAGATGCATTGATTTTCTCTGCAATTGCGTCTCGTTATTTACCAGTCAGTTGCGGCTCAGGATGTTACAGATGCGTCGTGGTTTTTCAGATGCGGCATTTAGGGTGTCAAATGCGGTTCAGGAAATCAATTATGTCACTTCGTCAAACTGATGCGTCTATGAATTTCAATTGCGATGTTTCGTCAAGCTGATGTGTCGTTCCGCATGAAAAACCTACAAAAATCAAAATAAAAGTCTACGGATACGTGAAGATGGTGTCTTCACATTGGGTTCCCCAAATGTAACGCGTAGAAAAATGCACAAGGTTAGATTAAGAGCAAACATGCAATGCAAATCTAAATGCAATCTAATGCTAAGCAACAAAGAACAAAGGAAAGTAAAAACGTAAACAAAACTAGAACAATCTCACCAAATTTGTACGTATTTCCATGATTCATCTCGATTGCCCTTCTCCATTTTTCTTGTAGTAGTATAATTTCCCTCAGATTTTTTGTAAATTCATGCAAGTATAGCCTAAGACAGTGATTAGCAAAACATCGAAGATTCAAGATTAAGTGCTCTCAAAAGTCATAAGATTTCACAAGTTTTCAAGAGAGATTGGAATGAAGAATGACAAATCAATTTATAGAAAATTGATTATTCAAACGACAGGCCAGGATTAAAAGATCAATGGATGGTTGAGATTGACTGATTAGTCATGCATTCTAATAACTGCTAGTAATGACATGAGTGATATAAATTAGAAATAGAATTAAAGATTAAATAAATGATTTAATCTTCAAGTTTGGTATTCAAAAATAGAAGAATTATCTTTGCATGACAAAGATAAAGATGGATTAAAGCAACTCTTGTTTGAATGCACGCACAAGGTTTAATTAATTAAATAGGAATATTTAATTAATCCGCATGTACATGCAAATGAGTTAGAACTAGAAAATTGAATGATTTGACGAAGAGATTACTCGAGAACGCCACTCAGACATTAAAGCAAGAGTTAATTGAGCAATTTAAAATAGATGTCGAGTCGAGTCAAAGTGAATACTTAGATAACTCACACAATTATCTAAATATAGAGGAATGCGTTAAAATAGAATTTATGAATTAAATAATTCATTTAATTCAAGATTTGATATTTGAAGAATAATTAAATAAATAAGATTTATTTAATTAAGTGACGAAGGGATTTAAATGAATAATTAAATAAATAAATTATTTGTTTAATTATAGTTGAAGTATGATAAAGAGTAAATTGAATAAGAATTTATTTAATTAGACAAGAAGAATAAGGTTAATTAGTAACATAATTAAATAAAAAGCATTTATTTAATTAATCAGATAGAATAAAGAAAAGTGTGAATTAATTAAATAATTAAGATTATTTAATTAATAGAAGAAATGAAGACTATAGAGAATAATTAAATAATTGACATTATTTAATTAAGACCATGAAGAATACGAATTATGAAGAATATTGAAGTCGTAGGCTTAGACCAAATTTCAGTGTCTACAATAGGGCTGTGTACATTCAATAAATCTATGATACGAATTGGTAATCATATAATTTAAGCCACTGTAGTAGCTTGGTTTGGCTTTGCTAGATAAAGTATTTAATGTTCAAAAAATTTATTATCTTGCATTGAATTATGTGCATATATATATATATATATATATATATATATATATATATATATATATATATGTTGGATCTCAGTTGTGTTTATGGTTTGTCCTTGATGAGAAAATCTCTTTCAGTTGGTTCTCTTTGGTGATCAGTCTCTATTTGGATCCTTATGATTTATTATAACATTTCTTTGATGTCTTGGCTATTACAGAAAATTATTTGTTATGTTTCAATTTCATGGTGATGAGATTTCTGGTTCAAGTTATGAATGCTATCTCTTTGACTGACAGAGTTTGAAAGATGGTTTCTTTGTTAGGATGGTTCTTTTTGCATATCACAGGTATTAGTTGTTTCTCATTCAGGCTCACACATATCGGCATGAGTATGGTAGGGTCTGCCCGATCCACTTTGAAATGGTTGTGTTGCCTATCGGCAAGACATTTCTAATGTCATGTCGATTGAATTTACCATTCTAGTAGTTGTCAGCAAGACCTCTTTTTTGTTATGGTGAATAAAGAAAGGTCTATCGGCATTGTGTCTTGGCGAGTTTGACTTGTTACATCGACCAGAGGTTGAATAGAAAGATCATATCGGCAGAAGTTTTTTCCATCGGTATGTGGTCAAAGCAAAATTACCTTGTCTCACCGATCGAAGGTTGAATGGGAACACTTTGGCAAGTGCTGGGCAGTTTCAGAATAGGTCTCGGCGAAGTGGTTTTGTCTCGCCGACATCACATCTGGGATTCACTTTCGCCAGACATTTTACTTTCGGTGTGAAGTCATAACGGTGTGCAATGTCACACCAACCACCGTTAGAGAATTGCATATCGGTAGGACTTTCTGGAAGTCTCAGCGAACAAATTGCTTGTCGGTGAGAGATGTTCTCTTTGGAATAGGTCTTCCCGAGAGCGATTTGTCATGGTGACAGAATTAATCACGTGGTCTTTCGGTATGACAGAGTACTCTACGAGAGGTCACCCTAACTATACTATGTCTTAGCGAAGATGAATGATGATTTCATTTCGATGAGAGATACTTTTTGTCTCAACGACCAGAAAAATGTTATATGGTTCTCGAAAAAAAATTGAAGTCTACAAGAGGTCTCTCCAATACCATTTGGTCATAGCAACACACAAGTGGATGAAGACTTTCAGAAAGACATGGTGTGCTCTACAGGAGGTCTCCCCGACATCATAATGTTATAGCGAAGCACATAAGTCTAAAGGTTTCCATCAGTGTGAGAACTTTAATGGCTTGGCGATCTATTGTGAGCTCAGGGCTTTCAGAAAAAACAAAGTGAATTCTTTATAGGGTCTTCCCAATAATGAAGGGTCATGGCAAAAGCATCAGCTGAAGGATGACATTTGGTAAAACAAAACTTTATCGTTGAAACGTCTCTCTGGCAGTTGTATGTCAAAGCGAAAAACATAAGGTTTTCTGGCAACGTTAAAGTTTCCTTCGGAAAAACATGTCATCGATTGAAATGAAGGGTTGTTAGGGAAAAAATTTTGAGCTTATTCTCTTAGCTGGGTATTGAACCCTAGCCTGGCCGCCATCATGAATGTTTTAGTCTCTTTTGTTGCTAGTTGTAACAGCTTTCACAGTGGTTTATGGAAGGTTTATTTTGTGCATTTCTGGCTGGAAGCTTGACAGTGGTTGATGGAGCCATGGGAGTTACAAATTTGTCTTGTATTTTTATTTATGCATTTCATGCTGGTTTATAATCACCATTTTCTTTAACTGCTCTCTACATCTCTATGACAAATGATGCCTGAACTGAGTAATTTCTTTCATACATTAGATGTTATGATTTTCTGTGGTGGATAGTTGTGTGTTTTATGCAGACAAATGATCTCATAAGTTTCAGATTTTTTGAGAATGACTCTTAGCTGGGTTGGTTGCTATGCCGTTACTCCTGAAGATAGTTACCTATGTGGCAGATGTATAAATAGAAGCAAAAAACTCTTTTCTGCTGTTGTTGTAATTCTGAGATTATCATTCTTTCGCTGTATGAAAATGTATGGATAAACTCTGCAATAAAATCTGAATAACAAGATGCAGAGATTGTAAATTTCTTCTCTATGTAATATTTTAGGGATTCAATTATTGAATCTTTAAGGTATTCTGTAGACGAGAAAATAGAGAAATATATGCTTAACTGAAAATAGAGAAATCCTCTGAGTTATTATTATTGTTCAAAACATAATTTGAGGGGTTGGTACTCCTTCAGATAGATATCTCTAAACAAGGGGTTGGTGCTCCTTGAGTGGGTGCTCAAAAATTAGCCTATAAGGCATTGTGAATAGTTGATTAAAAGATTAAGCCTGGAAGGCATTTAGGGAGTGGTTTTTATACCCCAGGAGGGTTTTCCACTCAACAAATTTTGTGTCACTTTGTTCTTCTGTGTTCTCTCTGCTTTACTGTGTTGTTGTTGTTTCTGTACTCTATTGAGATTATTACTTTTCTCAATTCTGTTTATGAATGATTACATTCAACTCATGAATGCATTAATTAGAATAATATTGAGATCACATCTGAGCTATGTTTTTGAATTTTTGAAAATTGTCAAAATCTATTAAGACACTGATTCACCCCCCCCTCTCAGTTTCATTTTAACTCCAACAATTGGTATCAGAGCGTAGGGTCCTCTGGTAGGTTTTAATCACCTTGGATTGATCTTGGTCTTGGAGTTTTTTTTTTAATGGCACATTCTCAAGACGATGCCTCTGTAACCAAAGCTCTATTATTTCATGGAATAGATTATGTGTTATGGAAAATTAGAATGGAAGCTTTTCTTATTTCTTTTGATGTTGATGTTTGGAGCATGGTTATAAATGCTTACAATGTACCAGCCTCTATTCCCACTGATCCTACTGAAAAAAGAGGTATGAAACAAATGCCATAGCTAAGCATTCCATCTTGTGTGGGTTAACTAAAGATGTGTTCATTAAAGTCATGCATTGCAAATCTGCTCATGATATCTGGGAAAAACTTGAAACTATATATCAAGGGAATGAGAAAGTCAAACTGTCAAAAATTATTACACTCAAACATCAGTTTGAGGAGTTGAAATGAAGGATGATGAAAAAGTGGCTGAATATTTCCTAAGAGTTGATGAAGTTGTCAATTCAATGAAAGCTCTAGGTCAAGATGTTAATGAATTTGATGTGATCACAAAGGTTTTTAGAACCTTACCATCCAAATTTGAATCTAAGGTTTTAGCCCTAGAAGAAAAGAAACACTTTGATCAGCTTACCTTAGACAGCCTGCAAGGAATACTTACTGCCTATGAAATGAGAATAATCAAAAATAATTCACCCGAAAAAGAAACTTCCTTTAACACTGAAAAGAAAGAAAAAGTCGAAGTCAGTGAATCAGAGTTGTCTGATTCTAAAGAATCTCATTTTGTTAGAACATTTAAAAAGGGATAAGGAAAATATAAGGGAAAACTTCCCTTTAAATGTTTTAACTGTGGAAAAATAGGTCACTTTGCTGCAAAGTGTCCCTATGATGATCAAATCTATGACAAAGAGACAACTGAAATACAACCTAAGAAGAAGGCCTTCAAACCTAAACAAAACTTCAATTTTAAAAGAAGAAAAGTCTGTTTAGTAAGGATGAATCCGATATTGAGCCTGAAGATTCATCAGCTGATGAAGTTGAAACTTTGTTCATGGCTGAAATTACTTAGCAAAATGATTCTAACACCATTGACGGTGAAGAAGGTGAAGTTGATCTTGAAAGTGAGCTGAAATGTGCTTTACAAGAGATCAGAAAACTCAAAAAACAAGTTCTTGCTCAAGAACATAAACCAGATCAAGAATTGGTCTCTCTGAAAACTTAGCTTGAAGAAGCTAAAAGAGTTGAATTATGTCTTCGAGAGATTGTAAGCTACAAAGATTAAGAAATTAAAAAAATGGAACAAGAAGTAGTCCTTCTTAGGAAGGAAATTGAAAAATATGAAAGCACTCTAAAACTGAATGAGATGCTTAACAAGCAGAAGATGTATAAAGATAAATATGGTGTTGATTTTGAAAAGGGTGAATGCTCAACTGACAAAGAAAAACAAAACCCCTCTACTGAATTCAAAGGCTCAGGTTCAAATCACTCATATTCTGGTAAGGATCATGTTAACTTTTTAAGAGGTAATAGACCTTCATACAAAGACAATTCTTTTTTCTATGGTTATTGCTTTTTCTGCAACAAATTTGGTCATAAGGTGAGCACTTGTAGGTTTATGAATTCTAGAATACCCAGGTTTGGTCTTAGGCAACACTATAGTTTTGTTAGACAGATCAAATGTTTTAAATGCAATACTTTAGGACATTCTGTCAAATAGTGCAGAACTGATCTGCAATCTAAACATCAGAAAATTAAAAAGGTTTGGAAACCTAAGACCGTCAACAACATTGAACAAACTATGTTGGTTCAAAATTTGTTTCATTCCAAGAAAAATGACTTATGGGTCCTGGACAGTGGATGTTCTAACCATATGACTGGCGACAAGGACAAGTTTATAAAAATTGAAGATTATGTAGGTGGATATGTTAAGTTTGGTGATAATTCTAGTATTCAAATTAAAGGTAGAGGTTCACTTCTTCTAAATGAAGACACTCCTATCTATAATGTGTACTATGTGGAAGGTCTCAAGCACAATCTTCTAAGTGTTAGTCAAATTTGTGATAGTGGTTATCATGTTCTTTTTACTTTGCAGGGATGTGAGATTAAGAACAACCTTGGAAAGGTTGTTGCGGCTGGAAGGAGGACAAAAGGAAATGTGTACAATCTTCTTGACTCATCATGCAATGACAATAATCAAGGTATGTGTCTAATGGGCCAAATTGAAGAGAGCTAGTTATGGCATAAAAGATTAGGACACATAAACTTTGAAAATCTGGTTAGAATCAGTAAGAATTAGAACGTTAGAGATTTACCAATTCTTAACAAGCCAGAAAATTATGTGTGCAAAGAATGTCTAAGTGGTAAACAAACTAAAATCAGCTTCAAAACAAAAGAACACTCTTCATCAAAACCTCTACAGCTAGTGCATACTGATTTATGTGGACCAACTAGAACAAGGTCTATTAATGGTGAAAAATACTTTATGCTTTTTGTAGATGATTATACTAGAATGGTATGGGTCACATTTCTTAAGCACAAATCAGAAGCCTTTGAAAGGTTCAAAATCTTTCATAAAATGGTTGAAAAGGAATCTGATCTGAAGCTCAAATGCCTTTGGTCAGACAAAGGAGGTGAGTTCACCTCTCAAGAGTTTATTGATTATTGTGAACAACACGATATTAAAAGGCGGTATGCTGCAACTAAAACACCTCAACAAAACGAGGTAGTTGAACATAAAAATAGAACTATAAAAGAAATGGCTAGAACAATGTTAGATGAAGCTAAGTGGCCTAATATGTACTGGAAAGAAGTTGTCCATACGGTTGTATACATTTTGAATAGAGTGCAGATTAGGGTGAAATATAAACACACTCCTTATGAATTGTGGTATGGAAAAACTGCTTCTGTCAAATACTTTAAAATTTTTGGAAGTAAGTGTTTTATCAAAAAGGATGATGATAACCTTGGAAGTTTTCAATCCAAGAGTGATGAGGGTGTCTTTCTGGGATACTCAACTCACAACAAAGCTTATAAATGTCTCAACAAAAGGATTAATAAGATTGTTGAAGTTGTTAATGTAAAATTTGATGAAAGACCACATTTGAATGTTGAATCTTTGCAAAATAATGAGGAAGAAGAACTTGAATTTGAAATAATTTCTGAAGGAGTTGGAACAACAAAGTCTATTGCTGAATCAACAAGCCCTAAAAATGAAAATGCAAGTCTTGAAAAGGTTGCATCAAATGCTCCTTCGAAAACTCTATCTATATACCACCACAAAGATCAGATTATTGGGGATAAAAATGCAGGAGTTCAAACTAGAAGAAAGGCTACAGAATCTGATGAAAAGGAACAAATTTCTTTCTATCTAGTTACTCAGTTTGAGACTAAAATTTTTAATGAAGCTCTCACAGACTCATGTTGGCTTAATGCTATGTAGGAAGAAATTGATCAGATTGAGAAAAATCAGACTTGGGAGTTAGTCCCAAGACCAGATGACAAGAATGTCATTGGAGGAAAATGGATATATAGAAACAAGGTTGATGAAAATGGTAATGTTATTTGCAACAAAGCAAGATTTGTCTGCAAAGGCTATGCTCAACAAGAAGGTATTGATTTCGGTGAAACCTTTGCACCTGTGGCTAGATTAGAATCCATCAGAATATTCTTGGCTTATTATGTTTACAAAAACTTTACTGTTTATCAAATGGATGTCAAAAATGCCTTTTTGAATGGCTATTTAGATGAAGAGGTCTATGTTGAACAGCTTGAAGGATTTATATGCAAAGATAATCCTAACCATGTTTACAGGTTGAAAAAGGCTCTCTATGGCTTAAAACAAGCACGTAGAGCTTGGTACTCGAGGCTGGACAATCATTTAATTTCTAATGGCTTTGTTAGAGGAGGTGTAGACAGTAATCTTTATGTTAAAACTGAAGGTTCTGATATTTTAGTTGTTGAAATTTACGTTGATGATACTATCTTTGGCTGCAATAATGTCACTTTGAGTAAAAAATTCTCTCAGATAATGGAATCTGAGTTTGAAATGTCAATGTTAGGAGAATTAAATTTCATTATGGGTCTTCAAATCTCTCAATGTGAGAATGGAATATTTCATTCTCAATCCAAATATGCTAGAGAGATGCTTAAGAAATTTAAAATGGATGAATGTCATCCTATTAGCACTCCAATGGCTACTGGATGCAAACTTACTAAAATTGATGATTCTCCTAATTCAAATCAAACGGAATATAGATCAATGATCGGCAGTCTCTTATATTTATCTGCCTCTAGACCTGACATTATGCAGGTGGTTTGCACTATTGCACGTTTTTAGGCATCACCTAAAGAATCTCATGTTACTGTTGTTAAGCGGATCTTTAGATACATTCAGGGAACTCTTGATTATGGTCTTTGGTATCCTAGGAGCAATGATTTCTCTTTGATTGCTTATACTGATGTTGACTAGGCTGGTTGTTTGGATGATAGGAAAAGCACCAGCGGTGCTGCATTCTTTCTTGGTGATCGTTTAGTGGCATGGCACAACAAGAAACAAGTATTTGTTTCTCTTTCTACTGCTGAAGCAGAATATTGTTGCTACTTCATGTTGTACTCAAGTTCTTTGGATGAGTCAAACTCTATCTGATATGGGTATTAAAGTTCCTAAACCTGTTTCTATTCTCTGTGATAACACTAGTACGATAAATATATCAAAAAATCCTGTTATGCACTCTCAAACTAAACATTGCTATTAAGTTTCATTTTATGCGAGAAAAGGTACTAGCTAATGAAGTATGTTTACATTTTGTTGGTTCACAAGATCAGTTAGCTGACATTTTTACTAAGCCCTTAGCAAAAGAGCTATTTGAAAGGCTGAGACTTTGATTATGAGTTATCTCTCAATCATTACTTCACTGAATCTCCAAGCTACTGCTTAGGGGGAGCAAGTTAAATATTTTTCATTCACTTACAGCTCTCCTACAATCTTGGTTGTTGCACTACTACTTTTTTTTTGGAGTTGTTTCTCATAATATTTTGGTTGGCTTCTCAGTTGTGTTTTATGGCAATGCACATTCTTCTCTTCTATTCTTTGTCATTGAGGCAAAAAGGGGGAGAGTCATTTGTGTTTTTCCATCAAGGACAAAGGGGGAGTTTGTTGGATCTCAGTTGTGTTTATGGTTTGTGCTTGATGAGAAAATCTCTTTCAGTTGGTTCTCTTTGGTGATCAGTCTCTATTTGGATCCTTATGATTTATTATAACATTTCTTTGATGTCTCTTGGCTATTACAAAAAGTTATTTGTTATGTTTCAATTTCATGGTGATGAGAATTCTGGTTCAAGTTATGAATGCTATCTCTTTGACTGACAAAGTTTGAAAGATGGTTTCTTTGTCAGGATGGTTCTTTTTGCATATCACAGGTATTGGTTGTTTCTCATTCGGGCTCACACATATCGGCATGAGTATGGAAAGGTCTCCCCGATCCACTTTGAAATGGCTGTGTTGCCCATTGGCAAGACATTTGTAATGTCATGTCGATTGAATTTACCATTCTGGCAACTGTCAGCAAGACCTCTTTTTTGTTATGGCGACAGAAGAAAGGTCTATCGGCATTGTGTCTTGGCGAGTTTGACTTGTCCCATCGACTAGAGGTTGAATAGAAAGATCATATCGGCATAAGTTTTTTCCATCGATATGTGGTCACAGCGAAATTACCTTGTCTCATTGATTGGAAGTTGAATGGGAACACTTCGGCAAGTGTTGGGCGGTTTCGAAATAGGTCTCAGCGAAGTGGTTTTGTCTCGCCGACATCACATCTGGGATTCACTTCGTCCAAAAAAATTTCTTTCAACGTGAAGTGATAACGGGTGTCCAATGTCACACCGACCACCGTTGGAGAATTGGACATCGGCAGGACTTTCTGGAAGTCTCGGCGAACAGATTGCTCGTCAGTGAGAGATGTTCTCTTTGGAATACGTCTTCCCAAGAGTGATTTGTCATGGCGACATAATTAATCACGTGGTCTTTCAGTATGACAGAGTACTCTACGAGAGGTCACCCCGACTATACTGTGTCTTAGCGAAGACGAATGATGATTTCATTTCGGTGAGAGATACTTTTTGTCTCAATGACTAGAAGAATGTTATATGGCTCTCAGAAAAACATTGAAGTCTACAAGAGGTCTCTCTGATATCGTTTGGTCATAGCGACACACAATTGGATGAAGACTTTCAGAAAGACATGGTGTGCTCTATAGGAGGTCTCCCCGACATCATAATGTTATAGCGAAGCACATAAGTCTAAAGGTTTCCGTCGATGTGAGAACTTTAATGACTTGGCGATCTATTGTGAGCTTGGAGCTTTTGGAAAAACAAAGTGAATTCTCTATAGGGTCTGCCTGATAACGAAGGGTCATGGCGAAAGCATCAGCTGAAGGATGACATTTGGTAAAACAGAACTTTATCATTGAAATGTCTCTCCGGCAGTTGTATGTCAAAGCGACAAACATAAGGTTGTTTGGAAATGTTAAAGTTACCTTTGGCATAACGTTTCATTGATTGAAATGAAGGGTTGTTAGGGAAAAATTTTTGAGCTTATTCTCTTAGCTGGGTATCGAACCCTAGCCTGACTGCCATCATGAATTTTTTAGTCTCTGTTGTTCCTGGTTGTAATGGATTTTACAGTGGTTTATGGAAGGTTTATTTGGTGCATTTTTGGCTGGAAGCTTGACAGTGGTTGATGGAGCCATGGGAGTTATAGATTTGTCTAGTATTTTTATTTATACGTTTCATGCTAGTTTATAATCACCATTTTCTTTAACTGCTCTCTGCATCTCTATGACAAATGATGCCCTGATTGAGTATTGTCTTTCATACATTAGATGTTATGAGTTTCTGTGGTGGGTAGCTATGCATTTTATGCAGAGAAATGATCTCATAAGTTTCAGATTTGTTGAGAACGACTCTTAGCTGGGTTGGTTGTTCTATCGTTACTCCTGAAGACAATTACCTATCTGGAAGATGTATAAATAGAAGAAAAAAACTCTTTTCTGCTGCTATTGTTGTAATTTTGAGATTATCATTCTTTCGTTGTATGAAAATGTATGGATAAACTCTACAATAAAATTTGAATAACAAGATGCAGAGATTGTAAATTTCTTCTCTATGTAATATTTTAGGGATTCAATTATTGAATCTTTAAGGTATTATGTAGATGAGAAAATAGAGAAATATGTGCTTAACTGAAAACAGAGAAATCTTCTGAGTTATTATTATTGTTCAAAACATAATTTGAGGGGTTGGTACTCCTTGAGATAGATATCTCTAAATGAGGGGTTGGTGCTCCTTGAGTGGGTGCTCAAAAATCAGCCTATAAGGCATTGTGAACAGTTGATTAAAAGATTAAGCCTTGAAGGCATTTAGGGAGTGGTTTTTATATCCCAGGAGGGTTTTCCACTCGGAAAATTTTGTGTCACTTAGTTCTTCTATGTTCTCTCTGCTTTACTATGTTGTTGTTTTTGTACTCTGTTGGGATTATTACTTTTCTCAATTCTGTTTATGAATGATTACATTCAACTCATGAATGCATTAATCAGACTAATATTGAGATCACATCTGAGCTATGTTTTTGAATTTTTGAAAATTGTCAAAATCTGTTAAGACACTAATTGCCCCCCCCCTCTCAGTGTCATTTTAACTCATATATATATATATGTATGTATGTATGTATGTATGTATGTATGTATGTATGTATGTATGTATATGTATATGTGGCATGTACTTATGCTATTGTTGCCCATTTGTATGGTTTGTATTAGGTGTTTTCTTGAAAACAAAATTTATGTGTGGTTCCCTCTTGGAAATGTTCACCCATAGCATGTGTAGCATTGGATTTGTTTAAATCTTTGAATATATATATATATATATATATATATATATATATATATATATATATATATATATATATATATATATATATATATATATATATATATATATATATGTATGTATGTATAAATACAATTATATGTGTACCTTTAATACAAATTAAATGATTATTGGTTGTTAATAGCAAATTGAATTTCTAAATGTTTTATTTTTATGTATATATATACATATTTATATATATTTTGTAACACCCCGCCACGAGACCTTAGAGGACAACACACTAACACCTAAAACGCAATTTTTTTTTGAAACTGCAATATTCACACGATTATAAATGAAACATTAACTTAAATTCTATCCTAAGTCCTCTAAGGTCCACGACTATGCTACTTGATTCCCATTAACTAAATTAGCAAGAAACTATAAATCATAACATCAAATAATTCTAACAACAATATAAATTCCACTTCATCATCTCATCAATTAATATGAATCATCCATTTTATGCTAACAATATAACAACATCAATATTCATTAAAGTGGAAATAATATCAATTACATTGATCATTACAAGAGAGAGTTTACAATAATTACAATGATACATCATTACATCTTTAAATCTTGAATCAAAATGTCTCCTCGCAATTAGGTGAGGAGAGTACATCAAGAGAATAATACATATTACAATCATTTATGATACAACACATGAGAGATAATCCACATGAACTAGTACAAATGTAGAAGTCTTCAATCTAGGAGAAGTCACCACAATCACGAACAAGGAGAGGGAACCCAATGGAGTACAAGGCACATTCCACCCGACCATGTGGAACCCTAACGTCCACCCCTCATGCTAGGAGATAGTGAAAGGGTCCCACTACCACAATCATTCAAAGGACATAAGACAACACAAGGGATAAGATGACATCAATGAACAAGTACACTACAACATCAAACGATAGTACACCAATTCTAGAGGCACAGAAAACATTTAAGGGGAACAAGATGCAAGTGAATACTAGGTTGTCGTAAGAGGAGTGTCATCACATAGTTTTCCATGGGTTACCCAAGTAGATCTTCCTAAGCCCCAGCCCCCATCCTGGTTTACCTTGGTAGCCTCTACCAATCTCTGGCCCCTCATGCAAACCTATGTGGAATCAACATACCTCTCGTGAGGACGAGGCAATTGATCTTGCCATTCCAAGCCTTCTCAAGTCATATCAAGCCTATACAATCACTTGAGCCATGAGTGAGGCATTCACTTATCTTGATTAGTACGATTACTACTCAACCCCCTAGTTCATTTTAGGTTATCACTTAATTACAAAACTCCCACATGGGTTACCATTGTGCCACTTTGTGTGTCAACCCCCATTAAGAGCCACTCCCCTAATAACAACTAATATACCCAATGAAACAAAGAGTAAGGCCACTTGCACAATCACAAAAATCTCATTACATAACAACAAGGCGATGCATAACCCTTCATGCTCACATATTCCAACCACATTGGTGAACATACTATGCAAGGAAAATGACCACCATAACACATTTAATACAAAACCAACCAACACTAAGTTCTATCACAATTCCATCAAGAAGACAATTTTCCCCTAGCCTCTGGAAAGCTTCTAATACACAAAGAATTTAGACATAGAACAAATCTCACAAATCATTCCATTATATAATTTTCTAACTTTACTTCATGCAAAGGTTCAATTCAGTGATACAATTAAGTAATGCAGAGTAAATCAATAAAATCATTATGCTTTTCAAGCATTCATCTTAACTAGGGAAAAACTAGTATCTCATACAAATTATCTTTTCATTTAATTGAGAAACAATAAATATTTCCTCCATTTACTTCCCAACTTCAACCATGAATATATTTCATTAGGTCTCATAGGTAGATTTATTCTCTTTCTAAAGTCATAATTTATTTATACATGCATATGCATATACATATATATATATAGACTTGTGTATATATATTTATATCTATATATATACATATGCACACATACATAATTAATTATGTTTTATCTGACCTTCAAATTCACAACATATAAAAAGACACTACAACATTAAACAATATATATACACGATTATGAATGATACATATTTTCAATTTGTAAAAAAATCAAAATCATACTAATTGCAAATTGTGATCTAGAAATTATTAACATATAAAACATGGCACTATACATATGGCTATATATATATATATAGATTTGGTATATAGAAATCTTGAACTAAGTCATATTAAATACATATAAACATGTATACATAGCGCAGAAGAAGTTGTGAAGGGTCGGTGGACTGTTAGTCTAGCCAGCACCAATTTATATATAACATTTGTATTGGATATGTTGATGCCAAAAGTTGGAAAGGTAACAACCCTTTGTAGGAAACTCAATTTGTGTGGGACATATTGTGCTAAACTGAGTGACCTCTAGATTTTTAAAGAAGCTGACTTCTTCTGTAATTGGTTTTTTGGAATGGGAAAAGGAAGCAGATATAAAAATAAAGGATCTAACTAAGGCAATCCACCGGAATTTAGATAAAAAGGCACGATAAACCTATCTTTTGGATATGATCTAAGGGCTTGTTTAGCAATTTACCATTTCCTAGAATAACAAAAACTAAAGATTGAAGCATGAACAACTCATTCAATGACATAAAATAATTTTCACATCCATTTACTAAAAAGAGGAGTCAAAAGACACGATCTAAACCAACAAACTTGCATTAAAATTATAAAATTTATACAAATGAACCATTCAAACAATAATGGCATAGTATAAAGTCTATCAATAGCATAAGAAAGTAGAGAGGTCGAACAATGACATAGTCTATGAGTTCTTGAAATAATCTAAACAATAAAAAGGTCTGGTGTCTCTCTAAAAGCCTGTAATTCTTGAACCCGTGGAACATGGAACATGTAACATGTAATCCTCGAACCCACCTCTTCAGAAGCAAAGAGCAGTATATATAACCAGCATTCCCACCGCCTAGTGAGCAATAACAGAAAAGATTTGGAATCCTGAGCAATGATGCAATAGAAATGATTCCCTTGGCTGTTGCAATAGAAAAATATTCAGGCCATAGCATTTGGTCGCTCCCCATCTAGGTGCATCCCCTGTGACTAATGGAAGTGGTCCTAGTAATGTCCTAAGTAGACAAGTGTCGCCACCTAGTATAGACAGTTAGAAATGTGGTAGCATATCGCAACCCATAGCTTGCTCCATCCTTTTTGTTGAAGAAGCATCTGCAAGGAGACATATGGCAGCATGGTAGAGCCCATGGTCCCTTCTCCCCCCCCTTTGTTGAAAGCTTGTGTTGGGATGACATGTAGTAGTAATGTTTACTATAGATGCTGCTTGTGGGGCCCGCCAAAGGGTAAAAGTACAAATTTTTGTCACACTTTTATAAACGAAATGGCCAACACTGATCTAACTTTTAAACTTCAATCACTAGAAAGTGGCATATATGTTTTTAATTTTGAAATGATGTAAACTAATAAAATTTGTATTTTATGTTGGTATTTTTTTGAAAAAATAAAAAAATTATTTGAATGTAGTTTTTTTATAAATTAGCACTATAATTTAGTTGCTAATAAAATGTTGATAAATGACGTTACATGAGACGTTGGACTTTAAATAGTAATTTTTTTTTTTCCTTCAAATTTTTTGTGTATATTCATAACTGTAAACTTTAGGGCATGGATATATTTTTTTGTAATTTTAATAAATATATATTTTTAAATAAATATTTAAATGTGCGTGAATTAAAACACGGCTATTTCCAGTCGATGTCAACTTTTATATTAAATATTTATCTAAAATACAAAACAAATTATGATATTTTAATCTTGATTCTTTTCTCTAGGGCATCATATTTTTTTAATTTTTTTTTACTAAGTTTTAGTATTTTTCTCAGCATGATAATCAATCAAATATTTTTGTGCTAATAACTTACTTTTAGTAAAAAATAAAAATAAAATATAAATAATGATTGAGCTATTAAAATAAATATATATTTCAAAACTACACTTATGGATCTATAAAAAGGTACTTTTACATTTTTTTTAAAATATTATTTATATGAGTAGGAGTTATTGAAATGTTAAATTTTTCAAATAATTAGATTTTTTTTTGTAAATTGGCCTCAAAGTGGTGCTACATAAGCATTTAGCCAACAATTTTAGTTGGAAAAGTTGTAGAAGTATTTAACTTATCTAAAATGAATATTAGTAGAACATATGTTTGACCAAAATTGATTTTTAGTTATAAATACTAAAATTCACTTGTGCTGATAAGTTATCTGAAAGTGTGACATAGCTTTGTAATTTTACCCCAAATCTTTACACAAATGGGAGCTACATGGCATGCGGGCGAGGCCTGACGAGGAAGTTAAGGGAATTAGTTAAAAATAGCTCGCGGTGAAGATACGTGGGAGCATAGCAGGGGTTGGTAGAAGAGAAAAGTAGAGAATTTCTTCGAAGAGTGCTGAGCGGACACATGGTAGAGGTCAACAGTCATTTATCAAAAGGGGTTGATGATGTACATTTGAGGCATGGGCCGGTACTTTAGCAAAAGAATAAAACCTAAAGGGAGCTTGATGAATTTTACATTCATAGCTTTTGGCGACTACGAGGGGCGTTTCACTTGAGGAATGGAGAACCCAAAATTTTCTCTAGTGCGCAGACCAGAGCGCCATCCATAGGATGACAGATTCAAAGTTTAGAAAGGTCTATCTGTAAAGGTGGCCAGTCATCCTCACATGGTTTTGATATATCACACAAATTCTCTTACACTCCACTTAGGTCGAGCATTTATTTATAAGGAAGCACCTTAGGGAAACCGGCCCCTGAATCGCAATGGAAAAGTAGTCACACAACTAGATGGATGACACCTTTAATGTCTTTTGTGGTAGGAGGTTGGCTGAAACTCTAGAAAACGGTAGGGTCCTGCTCCTTTTCTTCAATCTTCTCTGCAATTTTCTCAGCTGTGGCAACTGATTCATCTTCAAGAAATGGGGATGACATGCCCATCTTAGTTAGTCAGGAAAAAAAATTATGCATGCTATCCATAGTCTAGTTTAAAGTAGTTATACAAGCATTAGTACACAAGATAGCCAAGTGGCAGTGGATAAATTTATTTTCCATCTTGGCAACAACATTTTGATCCTCGATCCCTACCTTTGCTAAATTTTCATCAGAGACCATGTATAGCTTATAATTTAGCAAATCATTTTCTTCAAGGACCCTTTCCATGATGAATTGTGAAAACTGCTCAATGGCTCCGCAGACCTCCCGGCTCAAGCTTTTTGCCTCTGAAATATATCGGAGCGTTGGTCATAGTATTAGGCAGAAGGACTTAACCTTTTCCTAGTATGAAATGTATAACTGTTGAGCTATTGGAATGAGCTCTGGCTGTGTAGCAAGGGACTAGGGAGCATCTTTAGAAGGGAAATCTCCACATCCTTTGATCTGCATCCTCTCTTAATTTTGCAATTCTCTTTTTTGTGGATGCAAGTTGCTCCCCGATGTTACTTAGCTCCTTAAACCAATTTTCTTTGACCTGGGCATGGTTTTCCAACTCTATTTCAAGAGAAGACTTCGTCTCTTGGAGCTCTTTTTCTAATTGGGATTTTTGACCCTCAAAGTCTGTCTTATTTTTTTCTAATTTCTGCTCATCTTCATTGTGCTAGGATGCTAGCTCTTCATCATTTTGTTGCAAATTCTACTCTGCTAGGGCCAATTGGCTTTGATATTCCTAGTTCCTCATCTGCAACTCGTTGATTAGGATCGGATCAATAGATTGGGACTTCTTGAGTTCCTCTTGGAGTTTGTTCCACTTTGATTTCTTTGCCTATGCTTTTTCTAATAAGTGCACAACTTTTTCTTCTAGTGATTTCTTCCTCATCTCTAAGAAACTAACCCTTTCCTTCACAAGCTTCAATTGCTCCTCCTTTTTCTTTAACTGACAGTCAGAGTGGAGGAAGTCAGTTGTTACCACCCTCTGCATTTCTTCCATGAGTTCTACCTTGTCCTGCGGTCAAACTGCTCTTAGATCGAGTCCCACAGCATACATGTCATAATTATCTGGTAGCATCTCCCCTTGTGGTTTGATGGTGTTCAGGTACATGGTAGTGAAATTCAACATTTGATGCACCTCATTGTACACAGTATATACCTTTGGCTTCACATCCTTTGTGTCATTCTTAGCCTTTTTCTTTTGCATTCTGAGAGCCTGCGCTTTTTTTGTGGCCTCTCCTTGGGCTATGAATTGGGATGGCAATTGAACTAGCCCACCTGCAAAGGGTGCATCAAGAGGTATGGTAAAATGGAATGTAAGTGTGGCAAGACCCTACATTTTTCTCTTCTGGAGAGTAACAGTCTGCAAGGAGAAATAAGGGACTTGCCAAAATTCAATTTGTGAACCAACGGAAGGACTCATTGGTTGTCGCGGTGATGGGCTAGTCATTGTAGAGTTCATTTTTTTGGCATATTGGGTTGGACCCGAGGTAGCCGTAGCAATAGGGGTACTAATGATGATTGAGCCTTAAGAAAAAGAGGCGAGGAGAGACTGGGCAGCGGTGACTGGTGTCAGGGTTTGCGAAGGCCCATTAAGATAGATGGCCCTGTCTGGGCGAATTGGGAGAAATATCCTGCAAACATTGTGGTAGAGGAAGAGAAGGTAGGGTTGACACTTTTAGTAAGGGGTGCTACGGAAATAGAAAAGGACACTAAATACTTAGAAGTAAGAAAAGAAGGAGGGAGCATTTCTTGCTGACTGGATGGTGGCAGTGCTTCACCTGTTGCTAGCTCCTCACATACTTCAAACTCCTGGATCAATGTGATCACTTGGTTTATGGTAGCTTCATGTGAACCTTATCCCATAATAGCTTCCATGCATTTTCGTTCAGGGGGTGGGGATTCTCCCATCTCTACAGTATATGATTGTTGTTGTTGGGACCCTCTTGTTGCTTTCGAGGACTAGGTAAGCGTCTGTGAGGCTCTTGCTATATTTAGTCACACACTTGAAGTGACATAGGAAGGTTTCCCTGTGGACCTTTTCCTTTCCTAAGCGGAGGAAGTTTATGTCTTGGCTTCCTCCTCCACCTACTCTTCTTCTTCATCGAAGTCATTGCCTCCGCTAGCGCTTGAGTCAGAAGTAGGATGCTCATCATCCCATAGCTTTTCAAAATGTTCATCATTAGGCACACTATTATAAGAGGCATCCAACTGTTTTGTCTCTTGGAAATACACCCAAAAGCCTCTAATCCTTTCTATACTCCATTCTAGTTCTTTTCTTAACTCGTTGAATAGGGTGGCTCCTATCTTGCAATTCTCATTATAATTCACCGTAATGAAATAGAATTTATTCCATGGCAGTTTGTCTTCTGTAGGAATGTGGATCAGGTCAACCAATAATTCATCTTCATACTCCAACAGGCTACACCTCTTTTCCTAGTAAGGTCGATAACTGTGAGTTACTTTGATATGGTCATATGGTAGATCATTGAAAGGGTTGCAATTCCATTTGCCACGGATCATTACCAACCCTAGATGAGACAGCTTATCCTACAACAGCAAGTGCAATTCCTTTTTCTATTTCATGGCCACTATCTTGAAGCTTATCGAACATTTGAACAAGCTCTTCCTCTTTTCTTTTCCTGTGCAGAAGGTAGCATCAATAATGCAAACCTATCAAAACAATTCAAGGGATAGCACTCAATTTGTTATGCATGTCAGGAGGTGGAATTGTTCCTCGGTGAAGCCTCACATCCGGCTGAATGTAAAATATTCTCTAAAAAACTAGTCATATCTGGGAATTAAGTTCTGTATATACTCTATTTGCGTCAAGATGAGCTAATTAATACCATCCTCTCCTTGCAAATCTTGCAAAATTGGAGTAAAGAAATATTCTAAAAATGCTCGAAAGTGGAAGAGAGGAGAGGATTCTAGATGGAAATTGACTTTTTTTTGTTTCTTTCATCAAAAATAGACAAATTCACATGCTTATCAAAGAAATCAAGGTTTTGATGCAAAAACATATGGGCAAGATAGGAAGGAAACCTCAACTTACATTCAGCTTGGTAATTGTTAATTTTCCTTATCCTCTCCTTTGAGAGGTATTCTACAAAATCATACCAAAAGTAAGATTGTTTCCTATGGAACTGGAAAGTCAGGCCCAATTGAAATGTGTACACCTCTTTGTCGGTGTCCAAATGAAAAAAACAAATGACATTACTGAAAAGGAATCTTGCAATTATGTTTTGAAAGCACCATGCTACACCGGGATCCTTGGTGGCTTTCGTTGATCTACTTCAATCCTTTGGGTTTCTTTGTTATAAAGCTCCAGAGCCTTATCGCTTGTGTTCCATAGGTTTTCCCCTTTTGTACGAGTGAATGCCTCTATTTTCCCTTTTTTTGCTTATGATGAGGAATACACAACATATTCCAGATAGCTCTCAAGGTGATATTAACTGATAGAGTCCGACCCTCGATAGTGTTGGTGCTTGGGTTGAAATGCTTAATGGTCGCATTGACTAATTCTGGGCAGTAGTGCACACATGGGACCATATATTGTGGAAGCCCACTGAACCATATTTTCTCTATCATTGACATTATCTTTTTGGATACCTTCATTCTTTCACAAGTCGCTTCCCTCAATCCTTTAGGGTTCTTTGCAGGAGCGGGATCATGAATATTATCCCAGTCCTCCTGGATTAGGGTCTGGTTTCTATAGATTTTTGGCTTCTTTAGTTCCTGTGTGTTTTCCCACTTTGGCTTGTTTAGAATACCCAATGTGGCATAAGAAACATTTTTAAAGACATTGACGGTTGGTGCTCCTCTCATAGCTTTAAATAAGTTTTGTGTTGCCTCTCCCTGTGCTTCTTGGCTTGAACTTTTTTCCATTTTTTATTTGCAGGAAGCTTCTGCTTAGCTTGAACCTCTCTGTAATTTTAGCTCAGCTTTGGTTGTGCACTATAAATTTCTTTCACTCCAAGTAGCGTATTTGAAAAAACCTTTTAAGTGCTTACACCTTTTACATGCAGTAATTAGCTATCTTTTCTCAAGGTGGTAGATGCAAGTTACCTTTTTGCATTTAATTTAGCATCTACCACCAACCTTTTGGCTTGTGCGAAATGAATCACTTGCCATTTTGATATGACAAGAATTCATAATTACAATTAGCAACTGTATTGTACAATGTGATTTTCTTGGAACTTGAGCCAACGCTTTGCTAGCAGCTTAAGCATTTGTATGTGTTGGCAATTAATATCCCAAAAGGAATGATTAATCCAAATATGTGATCAACATTTGAAAATATATGAGCTCTTCCTTGGAATAAGAAAAACACCTAGAGAACGACACCTCAGTATTTGGCCATGCATAACACCGCCAATTGTTGCCACCAGCTTAGGCTAATTAATTAGCCCTTATTAGTTTTGCACACAGCAAGTCATACGTTCAGTAGACACAACTGTGTGGGAAATTTGAGCAAGCTCAAGCACGAATTTCAAGTTGGTACTCAATTAACATCACATTTATGGTAAGAAAACCACCACACATTTCCTCGCTTCTTCTATAAATAGGCACCTAAGAAATAGCGAAATCACACCTAGTGATTTGAGCAAAGTCGTTAAAAGGTAATTGGCTTAGCAGTTAAGCATTAGTAGTTGCGTAGCGTTTCCATAGGCTAGAGCTAGGCAGATTGCAGAAGTAGTTTTTTAAGGTAGTTATAGAGCATCTACCAGCATGAATACCCCAATTAGGCTAGTCTATCATAAGTCTCAAACAACCTTTTTAGGCGAGATTTCAACTAGGTGTTTGAAAAGTATGACGAAGAACAAGCACTCACTGACTATCATAGCCATGAAATGGGTTTTGGGATGGGATTTCCTCCAATACGAGGAAAAATATCGAGTTAACATTAACATGTGCTCACATTTTGTTGCCTCCATGCTGGATATTGGAGTTTCCAAGCCATTGATTCTACGTCTAGTCAAGGAAATTTTTCCAAAGAAGTACTTGAACGACCTCGGGGAAGTAGTAGCAAATGCTACATATGGTGGAGGCATCCTGACCACGAGTGACCTTAGGAGGTTCATTGAAGAGGACATAGTCATACCATGGCTTCCATTTCTGAGTGGCTTTCGCCTCCAGTCATAGAATGAGCACCACGAGAGGATCACTCATGCTTGCCACTTTCTCTTTCACATCTACAATGTGGTGTCGTTCTATGATATTGACTGGTACACAGACTTTACGAACCTGGTGTTCCCTCCACCACTAGCAATTGCTCCCTTGGATAATGTTGCTATTGTTGATGACGCCCATGTTGACAAAGATATTGTGGACACTATTGTTGATGCGTCTGTTGCTGCTGCCCATGCCATGGACTGAAGACCTTCGTGTTTTTCTTTTTGATTTTTAAAAACAAACTCATAGCAATTAGTCTATTTTTTGTATACATGCCTAAAAAGGGATTTTCTATAGAATATATGAAAGAAGCAGAATCAAACTATATACATTTAGAAGCATGGCCTTTGATTCATTTTGACAATGTAAATACTTAAGCATATATATATAGACACGTAAAATGTACCGATTGACATTACACGCTTGATCTCGATTACTAACACTGTTTCATCCTAAATCATCCCTTGGTCTAACCATTTAATCGAATATCCTTATTGGATTAAATTCATCAATTTTCCTCTCTTAATTAAATAAATCATTTATCTGATTAAGCCATTCTCTCTTGTTAATTAAATCAATCAATCTGATCTAATCATCTCCATTTAATTAAATAATTCATTTTATTTGATTAAATCTCTAAATTCTATCTCATTAAATTAAATAAATTAAAACCTTATTTGATTTAATCTAACCAATCATCCCCTTTAGTTAAATAAAACAAAATATTTATTTAACTATCTCTAAAATCACATTCTTCTCATCTTTGATTTAAATCAACCCATAAATCTAAGTCAAATTTGTCACATCATCTAATCCTTCATTAAATTAATTAACCCTTGATTAATATCATTCTAATCCATGTCCCATCCTCTAGCTTTTTCCACTTGCACATGAAAATAGATTTAATTCATTTATTAAATCTTTATTTTCTCTCAACATGGCATAATAGAGGAATATTCCCTCAAATTTGAAATCCCTCCAAGTGGACTTAGTCCTTCCAACAAGACATTTATTTCATCTTACAAGTCCTTTTGCATTGATCCAAGTGGCCATTACTCCATTTGACTCTTCATCCACCTTGTCATTTCACTATTTTCAAATTTCAAATGTATGCATTTATGGGTGCATTCATCAAAATGTGCACATCCTTCATCCATCCATCTCTTGACAAGTGGCACCTTGACATTGGTTGAAATTTAGTCACACATTGCTTCTTTTTGAGAATTTTTCCAACTTGTCATTCTATAAATAAGAGGCTTCTCTCCTCATTTGATCATCCACAATTTGAGCAAATTTACTATATTCAAATCCATCCTCAAGCATAGCAATTTTCATCCATTTTATCAAAGTATTAGCCAGGTTATGCAAGTTTTTCATCATGGAGCACACTTGAATCTTCAACAAAGTGGTTCACATCTTCATCAAATCATCAAAGCTTGCATAGGAGTTGGGAAAGGGCCAATTTCCACATCAAATTGGCACCAACTCCCCCATAAGATCAAGAGTTTGCATGCTTTTTAATAGGATTTAATCTATATTATTTATTTTTATTATGTTCTTACTTTTATTCCTATTTTGAGCATTGTTAATGGATTTTATGGGAAACTTAGATCTTAACTTGCATTTGAATCTTCTAATGTGTTTCTGTGTTGTGTTTTGTAGGTACTAGGATCTTGGTTCTACATTTTGGCGCTATAAGGAGGGAAAACTAGAAGTTTAAATCACATTTTTTCATCAAATTATGTGTTTTTTTATTGTTTTTGTGTGTCTACAAGGAAGTGCATCACTGGCATTCCAGCATCACCATATAGCACTACTTCAAATTCCAAATAGCGACGCTCTGTCTTTCCCGCCCAAGATTTAAATTTCTTAATTGCACCGCTGACTCTATTTTCACATGCTGGAATTTTTAAATTCCAAATTGCACAAGTGGTGACAAGAGTGACACAATCACACTCTTTGTCCTTTCTGCAAAACAATGTTGACTGATAAGCGGCGCCATATAGCACTGCTAAATTCTTTAAACTGCACCACCTGTGAAGACTCCGCCGCTGGAGTAAAGCAAAAAGTGAAATTCAGTTTTTTATGACATGTGCCTTTTTCAAGTCTGATCATTTGGGTTATTACTTGCTTTCCTGACCTTTGTTTTGCAAATCTGACTAGTTTTCTTGAAGGTTGGTCTAATCAAAGTGAAAGAGAAAAACAAGATTAAAAGGTGCATAATGACATCACTCTCTCATGATACCAAGTTTTTTTTTAACACTTTAGTGTTTGTTTAACACCCTTAGAGAATTCACAATTTATCTTAAAAAAAAATTATCTTTCTTGTGCTTAGGACCTACTAAATTTCTTTTGGGTTCTAAAATGAACATTTCAATTTTTTTGACAAAGGGCTTAAAAATAACTTTAGGACAAACTCACTAGATTTGGTTTGAGGATTAACAATTGAACAATGCAATCTTCACATTTCCTTTAGTGTTTAAAAAGAAGTCATTATTGCTTTGTGGGTTTAAAATTAACATGTGCTTCTTTGTCTTGTAATTTCTTACTCAAAGTAATACCATCGAAAGGACGTATGCACTTCTCTCACGCCTCACGGCGATCTTGAGAATCAAAAGGCTTTTCAGTGGTCTTAATTTGGGTAAAGTAATTGCCACCACATTTCATTTGGGATTAAAATTGAACACATCTTGCAAGTGTGAGTGGAACATATTGCGTGTGTTATCCCTTTGTTTCTCAAAAAAGATTGATCAAACGACAGATATGTTTTCTCACTTTTGTTTATCTTAGAGGGCCTACCTTGGGGAACAAGTACTCACCCAAGGAAATGACCCAACCGGTAACACGCTAAAGCCAAGTGTATTTCCAGACGATATATAAAGTGGGTACTAGAACAAAGGCCAGCATCATGCGGTTGGTCTCGATGAGAAGGGTAACAATGGTCTCTCACTGCATGGGTCAATCCCTACGAATGGAAAGTCCAAATTAAAACCCTTGTTTAGAAAAGGTCAAAATCCTTGACCTATTTGTTGGTGCAGGAACGGTCATTCTAAATCCACCCCACACTTTTACGATTTTTAGTAGAAATGGAAAGTATTCCATGGATGTTTCATGGGTGTCAATGCTTGGCTGCCTCATATAAGTGAGTGTTTTGGAGGGGAGCCAGTGGGGTCAAGCATCTAACCATTCGCTAAAAATAAGGGTAGTTGGACTTTTCCAAGTGGGGATTCAACAAATACAGTCTTTCATATCCATAGGGTTGTACTTTTTCTTGGTTACAAAACACTTTTCTTGTTCATAAACATTTGGAAACAAACATTCAACATTGTCATCAAAACTTCAAACCCTTTAGGAAGCAAATACAATTGACCAAATTCATGTGTTATTGCTTGCCCTTGGGATTCTATCCTTAGAGTTCTTTAAACACTTGGATTTATATCTCAATTTTCTTACTAAAGTCAACAATAGGTAACTCTTGCCTTTATTTCATCAAAGTTCCACATGATATACTTTGTGGAATGAGAAGAAGTTAAGACATTAGACATCTAGTTTCAAAAGTTAATCAAGAAATGTTTGAGGTAAAAAGAAATCACTAAGCAAAGCTAAAAACAATTGAACCCCAGACGTGTCTCCAATGATTTCACACAAGATCAAAATTCAGAAACCAAATTCAAAAACTCTTAGTCCAAAAGAACATCAAAAGCATCTCTCAATGCTCTACAAATTTAGACAAAGATTGCTTTTCAAATTTTACAGGAAATCTTCAAGAAACAATCCCAATTTGTTTGAGTTCTTTTATCAACAATTTAAACCAAATATTTTTTCAGGAATTTGAATATATTGTTTAGAGTAAAGTGTGTTCTTCAAAACTGAGGGCTTGCAAATAAGAGTCTTTTTAGGTACACATAGGATCAAAATCAAAACCGTCATCCATCTTTCAAACATCAAAACTAAAATCATCTCACTAACAACTCTTGAAAATCTTGAAACTATCATTCATGCTAGAATTTTTGGCAAATCAAAATCATTGAATCAAAATCCTTGAAATAAATCATCAAAATCCTTGAAATCCTTGAAATCAAAACATCAAATCATCTTTGGCTAGGTATATGTAGATGCATCCTTCTTCATGTGCTTAGTCAAAATTATCAAATCATATTTTTTAGCTAGGTATATGTAGATGCATCCTTCTCCATATGATTATTTGAATTATCATCTTGTTTGAATAGGTGTGGGTAGATGCATCCTTCTCCCTACAAGTAGTCAAATTATCATCTTGTGAGAAAATCCATCCCATAGATAACGTCCAACATCTTGGGATCCATTTGTTCATTATCGAAAAATCAAAGCAATCCAAGAATAGAATCAAGGTCAATCCAAAAATCAAAGAATCCAAAATCAAAATCCAAAAACAATCCAAAACAAATCCAAAAAGTCCCAAAATTCTAGCATTCCCTCAAGATCTTCTAAAGAGTTCAAACATCAACATCATCCATCTTTCACACACTTCATCATTTCACCTTTGATCCTTAAATCATCCTAAAATTTCTCTTTTGGACCTAAAGTTAGATCAATCTAAAGAATTAGAGATTCATCTCCCATATTCTTGAAAATTGATCTCTATTTTATGGTGCAAACTAGATCTCAACACAAGAGGAACATGGAAGCCAACAAAGAAATATCCACTTCAAGTGACCTAAGTCAAACCAATTCTGAAATGAATCCCGTTGGATCAAGCAATCCTCTAACTAACTTTTCTTCATCATCACAAAATCTACAAGAGAAAGGTCAATTGGAGGACCTTACCAATAATCCCTTTGGGATGTCACAAGAGGAAATCACTGAAATGGTCCAAAATCCTGAGAATCATAAAATTATCAACATCATGATGAGAGTCAATCCCTCATTATACATTCTTGAATTAGCAAAGCAAGGGGCTAAACTACCTTCTGCTTTGATGTGAGCACTATTGTGGAACCATCTTTTGGGGTCATGCCTCCAATTTCATCCACACTCCCCATCTCATATATACCTCCATTCCAAATCATCACTCAACCCATCCCCAAAATCACATCATATATTGCTCCAATGCAACCCATTGTTAACAAGGGAAGTGCATTTCTCAATGCACTACAAAAGAATCCCCTCATAAACAATCAAGATTTGGAAGCAAAAACCATCTTGGGACAATCCATACCCCAAAATCCATCACATCCATATGTCCCCCTCACCTTTCACGATCCTAATGACCCATTATCATTTCACGCAACACCTCAAACTTCTCTCCCCATAACCCCACAAGGAGGAGGTGACTTATTTGGACCAGGGGGCATCTTTGACACTACAACTTCATCATTTCCTCAAGGGAGTATGCCACTCACTTTTCCACCACTTCCACCATTGCCATCAATGTCCACACCACCTCTTGGTTTAGGGCTTCCCCCTCTACCAAACATCAATCAAAAAAATCAAATCAACCCACCAATCATCACTAAAAATATCATACCAAATCCTCCCATCTTGCCATCAACATTGTAGAAAAAAATGGCAACCATCCTGATAACGCAAACCACTACCATCACATCATCAACCATCCCCCAAAAATATCAAAATATGGTCTCTCAAGAACTAAGCATATCAATCGCACCATCCACCACCAACCCACTCATCAATACAATGGTGCCTCTCATCACCACAAAAAGCACCATTCTGAACCCACCTCTACCTCCACCACCACCCAATCCAAACACATCAAACCAATATAGCATTGCATTGCAAGCTACTCAGTAGGCTACTCATCAGAAGGCACTCCAACAAATCCAAAACTAAAAAGTTGCACAGCTAGCTACTTAGCAAGTAGCCCAAGCTACTCAAGCTACCCAAGTTGCACAACAAGTGCAACAAGCACAGCAGGTTGCACAAGCCCAAGACTTATTGCAACAAAAAGCTCAACAAGTAGCCCAAGCTGCTCAAGTAGCGCAGGCTGCACAAGCTGCACAAGCTACACAGATTACACAAGCTACCCAACAAGCACAAGCTCAAGCACAATACCTTTCACAACAACAAGCAACCCAACAACAAGCATATCAACAAGCACTGAAACAATACCAAGACTAGCAAGAAGCATCCCGACTAGCAACCCAACAACAACAACAAGAAGCTTAGCAATAGGCACTATTAGCGCAACAACAACAAGACCAACAACAAGCATTGTTTGTACAACAACAATTGCAAGAATACATGGTGTAACAAAATGTGAAAACACTAACCAACCCACCCATCCCGCCAACAATTGAACCACCGCAAAACACCTTCATCCCACCCCCTAATCCGTAAAATGATGTAGCAACACAAATCAAGTTACTCACACAAGTACTTGATCTTCAATCAAGGAGAACCATAAGGACACCCAATAACTTTTTTCCCTATCCATTTGATAGGAGCCTTGTAATGAAATCATTTCCAAAGGGATTTGAGATCCCCAAATTTAATAAATACCGTGGGATGAGAAACCTTGAAGATCACATCAGGGAATTCTAGGTTTATTACATGGAAGTCACATATGACGATAGCTATTTGATGCAGCTATTTCCTAGAAGTTTGGTTCACCACGCCATGGAGTGGTTCTCTCACCTTCCTCCAGGAATCAAAAAGTTCTAAGAAATAGTAGGCGCATTCATAAAAAATTACACATTCAATATCAGTATGGATGTCAATCTAGAGGAACTATCAGCTATGAAACAAGGTAAGAATGAATCATTTGCTTCCTTCTTACAACAATGGTGATCCAAGGCCAATTAGAGCAAATGGATCATGCTAGAAGAACAACAACTTTGCACCATTATATCCAATCTCGATGGAGCCTTGGCATTCCATCTTAAAGTACAAGGTATCATCATATATGACTAGTTGATCTCCAAGGTTCTCAACATCGAATGAGCCCTTATTTCATAAGGAGGATCACCCGCATATCCTAAACAGCAAAACAATCACCCATCCAACAACTATTATGAGAAACCTCACACATGGGAAAGGAACAAAAATGTCACAAACAATGGTGTGGTTGATGCTAAGGTCATGATAAGTGCTCCAAGGAAAAACACCCAAACCTACCAACAACCGCAAAATGATGATCAAAACAACACCTAAACCAATGCGGTATCACAACACCAACCAACCAACAATCGGGTTAATAACCTAAATAATCAAGGGGGGCCACTCCAGCAAAACAAAAACTCCCCCAAGTAGAAGTACACTGACCTTGGGGAACCACTCTAGGTCATCATGAAGAAATTAATAAATGAAAATCTCATCAAGGCTCCCACCTATGAGAATTACCAGGAACCAGATGTGAAACCACCTTGGTACAATGAAAACCAACTTTGTGACTTCCAAAAAATAAAAGGGCACACTACTAACAGTTACATGAGGTTAAAAAACCTAATCCAAGACCTCATTGATCAAAAAATCATAAATGTGGAGCACCCAGCAAGAAATCAGAACCTCAAAATATACATGAATCCAATGCCTAATCATAATAACAAAGGGAACAATAACACAGATAAGGGAAAGGGCACCTTTAAGAGAGTGAATCATGTATATGACCATGTTGTCACATCCTTGTATGAATATTGTGCTACCATCACCATCAAAGGAGCTCACGCTGATTGTGGAGTCACCACAAGAGGCGAGAAAATTACCATTGTAGGGTCATCTAAGCCAAAAAAAACACCCAATCCCAATGAAGGATCTATTCCCAATGGTTATAATGTCCTTGATCAACTAAAAAGAACCCCAACACAAATCTCCATCATGGAGTTGCTAGAGATTTCGTCCACCCACAAGAAAATCCTTGAGGAAGCATTAGCTTCATCCACCATCCCCGTGGATCTTGATGCGGAACAATTCCAAGCTATGGTTGGAAACATCATTACCATGAATCTCCTTACATTCTCTGATTAATATTTTCCCGCTCAACCATCTCACAATCATGCACTCCATTTGGAAGTCCTAGTGCAGAAGAACAAATTCAAGCGATTCTTGGTGGATGGAGGTGTCAGTTTAAACATTTGTCCCCTCAAGGAAAAGGAATCATAATCAGGGCGTATGATGATCAAGAAAGAGTGTCCCAAGGAACAATCCAAATCCCTATTCAAGTAGGGCCAACAATCATGGAAACCACCTATCAGGTCCTTGACCTTGATCTGCCTTATAACATTCTCCTGGGACGTTCGTGGATCCATGCAATGCAAGCAGTAGCATCAACCTTCCATCAATGTGTCAAATTCACATATGAAGGCCAAGATGTCACCATCAATGGGGATCCTGAACCATTGTCTTACTATAAGAACCTAGACGAAAAATATTATAAAATCCCTCAAGTGCCTAAAAATGATGAAGGTCCATTAACTCCATACATTGATCCACCCACTCTCGCTTCCACTTCTGCGACAAAGACACCCACCACTCCTGCCATCCCCACCATCTCTGATATCAAAGTCATCATCTAGGAAAATGGTTGCAGAAACTATACAATTCCCAAAAATGCTTTTGTGGTAGGAGAGTTACCACAATCTCCCAGATCACAAGGATGACCACAATCAAATGAAGCCTCCACATCCAAAACATCCACTGAAGGATATTCCAACTTTAGAAGTTGGGGAGATCTCAATCAAGAACTAATAGAGGAGGACCTATCCCATCTCCTGTATCAGGACAATAGACTGGTAGCTAATTTACCTATGGATGACAGCAGTAAATTCTTGCAAATGATGCTCACCATGGGCTATGACAGAAATAAGAAGATTGCAAAAAATGATAACAGGCTTCTAATACCCATCATTCCTGAGACGCGAATGAAAAATATTTTCCTTGGATGTACCCCTCTGAGTATAACCATACGTCGTCCAAATCCCCTGGTTAAGAAGGTCAAAACTCCTCAGCAAATAGCAGCTGCCCTATAATTACTTGTATCCACTGGTCTGCCCTTAGACAATTTCACCTTTGACATCACTGAGGTGTGTAGTAGTGAGGATGATGAACTCGAGAGAGGTATACTCGCACTATTTGAAGACTCTAACCTCTTTATGATCAGCACCCTATCCTATGAGTCTGAAAACCAATCCCATGAAATCCGCCTAGTTTACCCCCAACTCATCGATTACGACCAATGAGGACTGCCAATTCTGGACACATTCAAAAATAATAAGGCGCTCTTAGAATTCATGGGACTACAGGATAATATTCCATGTGGGGATCATAAAGAAGGATTCATCATTGAGCTGGAAACACATGCAAACTATGGGGATATGATTGAATCCCTCAGTCGCAAAAGAAAAAAATTGAGAATAATCTCTAGGTCCTTGAGTCAAAACCACACTATGGCACTCTCCGACCCGAAAATAGTAAAAAGAAAGGATGCATCCAACAGTGAAAACCTCTCTAAGGATCCCAAGGATGGGGGATTCAATCTTCCTCTCAGAGCTCTCCATCAAGAAAAATTAGCGATCCTAGCTGAAAAATGCAACCCAGTCAACTTGGGAACAAAAGAAACCCTGCACATTACATTCTATGCTAAGTCATTACTATTAGAAGAAAAAGAGCTCCTAGCAGCCTTCTTAAGAGAGAGACAAGTTAATTTTGCATGGAGCTATGCGGACATGTCTCGGCTCGATCCAGAGATTGTGGTCCATCACCTAGCAGTCTACTCCGAAGCAAAGCCCATTAGACAAAAACTCAGGAAAATGCATCCTCAAATTGCTTTGTTAGTCAAGATGGAATTAAAGAAGCTACTTGATGTAGGATTTATACGACCAATCGACTACTCGAAGTGGGTATCAAATCTAGTTCCTATTTCAAAACCTGATGGGGGCATCTGAATCTACATGGATTTCAGAGACCTAAACAAAGCATTTCTCAAAGATAATTTCCCATTGCCTAACATTGACATGATAGTGGACATAACGATGGGACATGAAATGCTTTCTTTGATGGATGGTTTTCTGGGTACAACCAAATAATCATTGCCAAAGAGGACCAACACAAAACATCCTTCACTTGTCCATGGGGGACCTACTACTAGAACATGATGCCATTCGACCTAAAGAATGTTGGGGCCACCTACCAAAGAGCCATGACATTAATCTTTCATGACATGATCCACAAAACTGTCAAATATTATGTTGATGGCATACTAGCAAAATCCAAAAAGATGAGAGATCACATAGCAACCTTGAGTGTTATTTTTGACAGGCTGGAGGAATACAAGGTCTGTTTAAATAGAAAGAAGTGTGTCTTTGGCATACAATCAGGAGAGCTATTAGGATACATAGTGTCAATGAAGGGTATTGAAATAGATCCTACAAAGATAAAAGAAATCCTCGAGATCGAGGCACCCAAAACATCGAAACAATTGAGAGGCCTCTAAGGTAGGATTCAGCCCATCTATAGATTCATTGAACAACTAGTAGACAAGAAAATCCCTTATTCTCACCTACTCCACAAGGGAGTAGCGTACAAATGGGATGACAAGTGACAAGAGTCCTTCAACAAAATCAAAGAATATCTACTCACACCTCCTGTTCTCATGCCACTAATCCCAAGAAAGCCACTAATCCTCTATGTATTAGCAATAGCAGCAGCCCTTGGAGCTCTCCTAGCTCAGTACAATGAAAATTGGATAGAGAGGGCCATCTATTACATTAGCTGCACAATGGTCGAGCATGAGTTAAACTACTCATTCATCGAAAAACATCTCTAGCAATGGTGTTCATTTCACAAAAGTTCAAACACTACATGTTGGCACACAAAATTAAACTCATCACCAAAATTGACCCCCTCAAGCACCTACTGTCAAAGGAAATTCTCACAAGAAGGATGGCCAAGTGGGTCATGATTATATCTAAATATGACATCGAGTATGTGGAATGGAAAGCAATCAAAGGCCAGGTGATAGAAAATCAACTTGTAGAAGCACCCATGTATTTAGAGAATCCACTCATATCAGAATTTTTGGATGAATCCATTTTCAATCTCAGCATAACTGACCATAGGAAACGCTACTTTGATGGTTCCTACACACAACATGGATTAGGAGCTGATGTCTTCTTCATCACCCCATAGGGGGACTATATACCATGATCATACAAATTGGCATTCCCTTGCACTAACAACATTGTAGAATATGAGGCGTTAACCATAGGTCTCAGAATAGGAGTGCAGTGGCACATCATGGCCCTCAAAGTATATGGAAACTCTCAGTTGATAATCAATCAAGTGAATGATGAGTACCAAACAAAGGATGATAAGCTAACTCCATACAAAAAGTTGGTAGAGAGCCTCAAAGAATCATTCATTGATATCACATTTGAGTAGATTCCTAGACCAAACAACAGAGAAACAGATGCCATGGCAACAATTGGATCTTTACTGGATATCCTTCGCAATGTCCCAAAACACAAATTCTTGGTAAAGCAGGTTCTCGTACCTGAATTCAAGGTACCATATTTAGAATGTGTGTGAAATCATTGGTCCTTGTGATCCCTGGAACCATGACATTTATACCTACTTGCAAATAGGGGTCCTACCTATTGACTTACCCTCAAGCCTAAAAATAACCTTTGTTAAGAAAGAATCATGGTTTGTCATCCTAGGAAACACCCTTTACCGTAGGAGCATAGAAGGAACCTTATTTGGCTGCCTAAATGTTGAGGAGGAATTAACCACCTTAACTGAGGTGCATAATGGTATTTGTGGTTCACACTTGAGCAGAATGACCTTGGCCAAGAAATTGCTAAGGATGGGGTGTTATTGGCCTACCATGGAAAGAGAAGCACATGAGTATGTCAAAAGGTGTCTACAATGCCAGCAACATGGGGACCTCATCCATGCTCCAGCTCAAGAGATCCATCTGATTGTCACAGAATGGCCCTTTTCACAGTGGGGGCTTGATCTCGTTGGGAAAATCACTCCCACCTCATCCAATGGCCACAAGTTTATCATTACCACCACTGAGTACTTCACCAAGTGAGTGGGAGCCATACTAATGACCTACATAACTAGGAAGCAGATATCAAAGTTCATCCTGAACTATCTCATATGCCGCTATGGTGTCCCACAAGCCATTATCTCAGATAACGAGACACCATTCAAAAATTAGGAGGTTCGCGACTTATGCGACAAATTCAAAATCCAACATCGCTTATCCACACCATACTATCCCCAAGGAAATGGCCAAGTACAAGCCACCAATAAAACCATTATGAAAATCCTCAAATAGACAGTCAATAACATAGGTCGTGACTGGCATCTATAGCTAAATCTCACCCTTTGGGCCTATCTAACCAACATCCGCACACCAATAGGTGCCACCCCCTTTTCCCTGTTCTACGGATCAGAAGCCATATTACCCATCGAGATGGAGCTTTCATCGCTGAGAATATCACTGCAAAACCTCATCATAGACGAAGAATAACGAGTATCAAGACTAAATGAGTTGGAGCTACTAGATGAGGTGCATATGGACGCTTTAAATCATTTGCAAGATCAAGAGCAGTACCTTCCAAGTCAGAGAACTTGTGCTAAAGGAGAATCAAAAGAACGTCCCAAATCCAAATGGAAAAGGAAATTTGGAACCCAATTGGTTGGGGCCATTCGTCATCATAGCAAATTACAATTCAATGGCATATCAGTTGTCAACACCAGAAGGTGAGCCTTTGCAAGAGCCCATGAACAACTCCCATCTCAAAAAGTTTTATGCCTAAATCTTTCAAGGTATAGAACCAAAAATCAAAAAATTAGAAAAATATCCTGAAAAAATGGTTACCCTGATGTGAACCTGACAAACAGGCATCTTGGTGACAACAAAAAAATTAGAAAAAAGGATAAAAAATAGTAAAGAGAAAAATCATCCTCTAGTGAAAACCACTTTTGTGGCGCTTTAGGCAAGTACCTTGGTGAAAACTTGACAAACATGCGCCTTGTGTAAATAAGCACTTTCCAACCAACAGGATCTTCACGGCTCATTTTGCATCATCCATCCATTACACTTCCATCATCCATCATATTCCATATCTCCATCCATCACCCATCCATTTGACATCTGCATCATCGCTTGGTCTTGTGTTTGCATCATGATCCCTCCTAGTACTACTCTGCCCATTCTCAAGGTCAGTTTGTCCTACCTTTATTAGAGTAGTCTATTGCATCATGTTGGGGGAATGTTCTCATTAGATCAGATTCATGTATATTCTTGAAGTCCCTAAATTAGAAAATCCAAAAACATTGAAAAATCAAAAAATCCATAAACATCAAAAAATCCAAAAATCCAAAAACATTCACAAAATTAAAATAATCCCAAAACATTCAAAACATATCAAAATCCAAAAACAAGTCAAAAACAGAGTCGTCTAGTCAAACTACAGGTCTCTGAGCCTTGAACATAGGCAAGGTTGATCTTTGATCATCCCTCGAGACATCTAGGTTAGTCCTTTAGGAGTCTGTCATGTTGAGATACCAAATACCTATGGTATGTTATTGAGCAGAGATTGGTCTAAAACATTGAATGGTTATATGGCTACTGATTTCTCACATATGTGGTTACCATGGAAAGGAGTTCCTAACCAAATCAAAATTGAAAGGGAACCATGCATGAAATACATGATCATAGATTATAATAAAAAAAATGAAGTTCTATATATTGATGTAGAACTAGGAGTTTACAGAATTCGAAGTTTAGGAGTCAAAATAGAGGAAGTATTTACATGTGATGCTAGAAAACCTAATTAATTAACTCCTGGAACAGATGTTTTAATTGAATCAGATTATGATTCCTCTAAAGAAGAAAATAGTCCTTATGATAAATTTCGGAAGAATATTGTTACAGAAGCTCAGAGGAGTGATAAAATCAAATTTTCACTAAAAAATTTGTTGTTGTAGGATTGGTTCAGATTACATAGTGTTGCATACTCATAAAACAGTTGTATGATGTGTCTAGAGATAATTCATAGAATCAAAATCCAGTACTATCCAGAAAATGAAAAGATAAAAGGGTCTGAGTCAAGAATGCATAAAGATAGAATTCATGTTACACAAACCAAAAATCCTAGTTCTATGACACCAAAGAATGATAAACTACAAGCTACAGATGATTAGGCCTAGATTCTTAAATTTGATGGATCCAAATTGAAACAAGGAATTTGAATCAGAGTTGAACTCATTAACCCACAAGGTAAATCTTTTCTTGGTGCATATCAATTAGAATTTCAATGTACTAACAACATGGTAGAATATGAAGCCCTTATACATGGCCTGATCGTCGCAATCAAGAAGAAGGTTAGAATCCTCAAGGTGTTCAGTAATTTGAAAATAGTAGTAAGACAAGTTTGAAAGCAGTACATCTATCATTACAAGTGATTGTCCAATTACTGACATAGAGTGTGGGATTTAATAGAAAATTTTGAAGCATTCAACATTACTCATATCCCAAGATGATTTAATCAAAGAGTTGATGCTTTGGCTATTGCTGCCAGTACTCTAGAACCTCTAGATGCATCTGATTTGAAGAGATTCATAGTTGAGCTAGTGCAGCTACCCTCAGTTCCTAATAATGTTACTAATTTGCAGGTGTTCAAAGATGACTGACATATATTGGAATTCATTACTAATTCTGGTATTTTTGAAGCACAAATAATTGAAGAGATAGATCTCCCTAATGGAGAAATTCAAGATGAAGAATTAGCTCAAGCCAGAGATAATAATATTCCAAAAGGAATAATTAAGTTATAATGATTATTTGACATTGATTAGATAATTAGACAAAAATAATTTCCCTGAAGAGATGGAGGGAAATCAGAATTATACAATTTGAATACTAAAGAAGATCCTAAGAATGTGCTAATAGGAAAGGTTTGTACTAAGGAAGAGAAAAGAAACATTGCTTAGGAACTTAAAGATTATTGTAAGGTTATAGCTTGGACATATGAAGATTTAAAAACTTATGATGCTTTCATCATTACTCATACAATACCATTAAATCCTGATGCAAAGCCTTTTCAACAAAAACAATGACTAGTAAATGCACTCTTAGAACCGTTAATTCAAAAGGAAGTCAAAAAACTTTTATCAACTAAGATAATATTTCCTATCAGACATTCTACTTGGGTGGAAAATTTGGTTCCCGTGAGAAAGAAGAATGGAGACATATGGTTGTGTGTAGATTTTCGAAATCTCAATAAGGCATCTGAGAAATATAATTATCCGCTACCCTCACCAGAAGAAGTGATACAAATAGTCAATGGTTCACAGATGATGTCCTGCTTGGAAAAATTCTTTGGATATAATCAATTAATGGTAGCAAGGGAAGATGGGATGAAAATATTTTTCACCATGAAGTGGGGAACTTTCTCTTACAGAAGGATGCCATTTGGATTGATAAACATCAGAGCTACATTCTAGAGAGCCATGGATTGTGATTTTCACGAGTTGATAGGAAAATGCATTATTATTTACATGGACAACCTCACAGTATTTTCAAAAGACAAAAGAGATTATGTTCAAGATCCCAAAGCAATATTACAGAAGTGTGAAATTACGAAGTTTCGTTAAATCCTAAAAAGTGTATTTTTGGGGTAACTAAAGGTAAGTTACTAGGAAATATTATTTCTGAATGAAGTATTTTGATAGACCTAGACAAAGTGGGTGAATTTCTCAAGCTACATCCCTCAAGAAGCAAGAAAGAATTGAAATCATATTTCAGTAAGATTAATTTTGTTTGAAAATTCATTGTTGGATTTGCTGAAATAGTGAAACCACTCAATGATATCTTGAAGAAAGATGTAAAGATGGAGTGGACAAATGAAGCTAAGATCACCTTCAAAATATAAAGACTACAATTATAGAAGCTTTGGTACTAGTAAGTCCAGATTATGTTAAAGCTTTTTATATTTACTCTTTTGCTTCTGGTCATACTTGTGCAACAGTACTAACACAGAAGGATGAGAATAAATAAGAGAAACCAATTTCTTTTATGAGTGCTCCATTCAAAGAAGCAAAGCTGAGATATACAGATGTTGAAAAAAAAGCCTTTTCTTTGGTCAAAGTGGTATGTAAATTTAGACATTACATCCTCAGGAGTATAGTCAAGGCTATAGTTCCAAATTTTGTAGTCAATATGTTGTTAATGTAGAGTGAGCTCAGAGAAAAGAGAGCCAAATGGGTTACCATCCTATAGGAATTTTATCTAGAAATCATACCCATGAAATTTTTCTAGGGACAACCTTTGGTTAGGTCTATTGCAGAAATAGATCCACAAATTTTAAGTCAACAATATACTTTGGATGTAAAAGACCAAGAAGACTAGTATTCAGATATATGGCATTATCTAGCTAGTCATACTTGCCCAAATCATATGCAAAGGAATCAAAGAAGAGATCTTAAGATAAATTCACAAAGTTATATGATCAAAGGGGGAGCTCTATTCAAAAGAAACCATGAAGGAATTTATTTAAGATGCTTGAATAGAACAGAAGTGAACAAAGTGTTGTAGGAACTACATGGTAAATTTGGAATGGCTCATGGAGCACCTTTAGCTACTACACACCTCATTTTGAGACCCAGTTACTACTGGCCAATGATTTTCAAAGATACATGCAAACATGTGAAACACTGCTATACATGTCAAACTGCATCAGACAAAGTAAGATTCAATGCTCAACCTCTACAACAAGTGATGGAAATGAGTCCCTTTTCACAATGGGGACTAGATTTTATTGGAACTATTTATCCTCCATCATCCACAAGCCATAGAATTATATTGATTGCTATAGATTACTACACTAGATGGATAGAGGTGTGTCCCAGCAAACAATGCACTACAAAAGTAGTAATCAAATTTTTGGAAGAGAATCTCATCACTAGGTTTGGAGTACTATATGCACTGGTATGTGATAATGGCCCCGCCTTTTCTTCATTAAATTTTTCTAATTGGTAATTTGAATATGGTATAACATTAAAGTTCTCATCTAACTATTATTCATAGGGAAATGGATTAGCTGAATCATCAAATAAAAAATTGTTGGATATAATTAAAAATTTGATCGAAAAGAATCATAGGGAATGGCATCCTTTGCTAAAATTCACCCTTTGGGTAGACCGCACTAGCATGAAAGCTACGTTAGGGAATTATCCTTATCATTTTGTCTATGGGGTAGATCCTATACTACCAATAAATTTGAAAATCCCTACTTGGCATTTTGCATAGGAATATATTGGATTGGATGACCAAACTGAAGCTCAGTTATTACAATTAATGCATTTAGATAAAAAAATGTACACGAACTATAGATCATTTTGCTAGGCATCAGTCCGTGGTAAAAATATGGTTTGATAAAAGGGCTAGATTGAAGACTTCTAGAATAGCTAACCTGGTCCTGTATTGGAATAAAGCCCATGAACGAAAAGGTGAGCATGGTAGGTTTGATAAGTTGTGGACAAACCCATATCAATTTTTTGAAATCTTGGGTGACGATACTTATAAATTGAATTCTTTGACTTGTGAAGATATCCCATTTCCTATCAATTGCCAGTTCCTAAAGCATTATTTCAAGTCGTAGGTAAATAGTTTTTTTGTAAATAGTTTTTTTGTAAATAGATTTTTGTAAATAGTTTTTTGTAAATAGTTTGGTGTAAGCAATTTTTTTTTGTTAGTTTTTCTGTTGTTTTGTAAATACTCATTTTTTGCTTTTTTTTTGCTTTTTTTGGGTGTTGCATCATTGGATTTTACAATTATTGGAAACTTTTGAAGGTGAATAGGTTAATAGAACATCAATTATAGAAATTTGATCGGTGTCCTGACCATAAATAGTCCTTTATTTATAGTTTTTTTTAGAATTGTTCCATTTTTTTATACTCTAGTTAGCATGAATCATTTAGTTGATGTTGAGCTACAAACGGACACATTTAAATCATTCTATTGAAATTTGGGATAACAGTTATTTGCGTTGACTAAAAAATCAAAAGACTACCTTTGCTACCACTGTAATTCCCAACCTAATAGCGGGCTTCATTGCCTGCAAGTTGAAAAATGAGCTATCATTGAAATATCAAAAGAGAAAAAATGAGTTATTATTGCAATATATAAATTAAAAACAACTCTTTAGGCTATCCAAATAACTCTATCAGGGCTATAGACACCCGGCTATCAATAGAGCTATGTTTGGGGGGAATTACAGAGATAACCTTTTCGAGGCTATGGACACTTGACTGGAAACAAGGCTCTATCCCTAGTTGGCTTAAAAGGAATTAACAAATTATGTAGGTTAATGCAAATAATTTCTATTTCTAAGTTTACTATGGTGGAAATAACCAATTGCGCACATGTGAGCTCAGTAATACTTAATCTTGCATGCTAGCCAAAGTGAAATTTGAATGTCGGAATAAGGATCCAATGATTTATAATTAGAACACTAAAAAAGTTGGTACACTGATGTTAGATCTAGAATCAACTTCCTATTATTATTTTTAGATTTATTGGTTGCTAGTTGTTGTGTTGTCTCACAACATGCCCCATTTTTCCCTTTCGCAAAATTTGGACCCCTTTTTTTCCTATTCCCCTTCGCTTTCATTTGCTTTGGAATCATTATGCAGCTTGCTCAGTTGCTGGTCTCATTTTCAATTTTTTTTGGTCCTTTTTTTATTCTTCTTCTTTCCCATATTTGGTGTTTCGGTCTTGTCATGAAGTTTAACAAATTACTGGAAACCAAAATCTTGGAGTTGTGCGTTTGCATCAAATAAAACTGTATCTTTAGTTGTTCCTAGCTCTACCCAGTAGGTCATCCATTGGAAGGTTCTAATCCCAGTGATGTCTTCTTTCTTTCCTTATATTGGAGTTGGGTATTTTTATTTCATTCCTTGTAATTGGAACTTGGAAACCAGAGAGTCTGTTTTGAAACATTGTAATCTCTCTTCAACCTGGTTTCCCGGTCTTTCATTTTGTTCTGGTTTTCTTTGAAGCTTGGAGGTAGGTGCCCCGAATTCTGATATTTCTCCTAAAAATTGATACTAGAGGTTCTAATCCTGATGATCCCAAATTGATTATGTATATTTAATGGCTTATGTCTCACAAAAGATCATAGTGACACCAGAGTGCCACATATGATCATCGCATTGTCTTTCTCCTTTAGTAACAATCTCATCTAGAAATCTAGGAATTCGTAATTTGAACCCTAAGTTATAATTATTGCACCTCTATTCGAGGAATTAATGCATTATAATAGGTTAATGCATTATAATAGGTAATTAATGAAGGTGGTGAACTACTCTTATATACTTGGCACCACCTTAAGCATGCAATTGCTTTTGTAATACTCCACTACGCATCATGTCACAAATTTGCAAAGGACATTGAAACAACGAAATAATACTAGCATGTAAGGAGAGGAAAATTTTGAGAAACTGAGAACACAGCTACCAAGGGTTTTGGAGTTCCATTCTATGAATATTATCCTTATCAACCAAAACCAGGTATGTTTCGAATAACTTATTTTTTGTTAATTATTTTCAAACATGAAAATATCGAAAGGTGGTATTTCCCTTTAGAAATTGAAATGTTGTTCAATATTTAATTTGAATTTAGCTGGAAGGTGAATTGAAAGTTTTATAAATTGTAAGAAATTTGGTTAAATTTAACCATAACTCACACAAAAGACACAAATTTGAAAAATACAAAACACATTAGTGAAAGTGATTACTTCTAATGCAAGGACAGAGGATGAATTTAAATATTGCAATTCACAAGCCATACCAATCAATGTGGTAGTTACATACACTCATATGGGGTGGACTTATGATGTTGAAATTCGCACTCGGGTATGACAGGAAAATGCTTCTTAGTGTGTTGTAAATGTTATAGAAAATGGGTTACTTTCAGCAAAAGGGTTTTCGCCAACAATGGAGGCCCCTGAATTGGTTGTGCAATGCATGAATTATTATAACCTAGATAAAAGAGTTGTTAAAAAGGAGGGAAAAATCTATGCAAACCTCTCTCAAAAGGGAATTACATACACATTTGGGCTTCCTTTTTTCACCCAGATGTATAATGTTGATATGAAGGAAAAGGAAAAAACATATCAGAATGTTGAAGCTCGCAACAGAGAAATTATGAGTACCCAATGGTGCCAAGAGCTGATTACACCACAGACCAAAGTAATTCAAAAATCTATGTTCAACCAAGAAATTCAAGATATTATAACACTGTTGAGTAGGATAGCTGGTTTATGAGATGCCAGTAAATTCAAACCATGGATGTTCATAATAATATTCAGACCAATGGAAAATCCCATGAAAATGCATAGGGGAAAGTTTATCAACAACAAATTATGTGAATAGATAACAACATTCCCCAAGACCAAATGTTTCTATATGTCTTCATATGTGATTTATTCTTGCACCATGAGGGAAAGCAAACAAGGGTTGAAAAATATTGGTACTCTAGGCAAGGAAGTTGGAAATAGTTTGATATATGGTCATTTACCCCAAATCACTATCTACGAATACATAGAGAGTTATAGGAGAGTTAATGATTTGTTCTCCATGAATTTGGTCAGAATGATGGAAGGTGATAAAATCAAAAGATTGTCCATGGAGGTACAATGTGTCATCAGACCAATGGGAGGCTGGTATATTCAGTTCCCCACTTACTCCTACATTAGGATAAAAGGGTTTGATGGACAAATTTTCATTCTTCCCAAGTATCCAATAGAAAAAATTGTCTTATTAGAAATGGTGATATAGTTAAAACCATCTCGATCTCTTTACAACATTGCTCACAAGAAGGCCTCTTTTATATTTCCTATTGCGATGGGGAATTATAAGTGCAATGCAATCAGGGTGTCTAATTTGTATGAAGAAGAATCAAGAACATATAATTTTGAATATTTTCCACTTCAAAGAATGTATTATGATATTGAAGGGAATATTTCCAAGGCCATAGCTAGTTACCATGCTCATGTCCCACACCTAGAAGATTATTGGCTTAATTGTGAAGATGAGCACATAGTAAGAATAAGAAAGTATCAAATATTGTCTTTAAAATCTGCTCAAATTCTTATGCTCCATGACATCCTAGATCATTTGGAAGAGGATGATGGACAAGTGTTGAATAGAGCCTATAATGAAGATAGAGTGTATGATGAACCCATCCTAGACCCAAATTATGAAGGTGAAGAAATGATATCAATTGATGAGTTCTCTAGACTAGTTCTGTTATACACTCAACATTGGATAAATGAATTTTGTGGAGCTTTAAGAGAAAGAGGAATTGAACCCACATTCTCAAAGGAAAAAAGAAGAAAATAGAGAAATGAAACTGCATTTGAGAGTGGAGAGCATACTAAGAAGAGAAGGAAAACTATTAAGGTGACTCTTGGTATAAGGATTGAAGAAATAACTCCTGAAGATTCAAAACAAGAAGTTCCAATAAAGCAATATGATAAGTAGAATGATGCAAAATAAAGAAAAGATAAGTCAAAAGTAAGACCCAAATGTGCATCTTCCTCTACAGCAAAACCAAAAGTTAATCTGGTTATTGAAGAAGAAGTAGGAGTAATAGAAAATGTTGGCACACAAAATAGGTTTTCATCTCAAAGGGATGTAGCACTATTTACTTCTCCTCCTTATGTTAACATGGCTAGTATGAAAAAAGCATTAGGAGGAACTCCTATGGTTTTGGATGAGATTTATGAGGCAGATGAAGCCAAAATTAAAGAACAGATGGATAAATGGGGTGCCATGTGGGAGAAGATAAAAGAAAAGAAATGTAAAGATAAACCCATGGCACAACCACCGATAGAAGAGATTTTGGATATAGGATCCACTCCTATAAATGTTGAAGAAGAAGAATTTATACAAGGAACACTCGCTTCAGAAGTGGGGAACCCTGATATCCTTGAGATGGAAATAGGGGAGACTGCAAAGCAGGATCCTATTGATGAAATGATTATTGAAGATACTTTTGATTCCCAGCCTTTTCTTGGGAATGTTCCAAATGGTAATGAACAATCGTAGGTCTTTGAAAAAATATAAAAGGACCAGGTCAAAGTTGAAATTGAGAAAGGTGAAGCTACACAGGTTTCAGGTGATGAAGTTAGAAATGAGGAAAACCCTAATGTAGCAGAGAATAAAGAAAGTAACATCCAAGAAACTAAGGTTGAACATCTGGATAGACAAGAAAATGTAAGTCTTCAAATAGAGGAGATAGCACCAAATCTTGGTAATCCTGAATCTATTCCAAAAATTGTTGAAGAAATTCCTATTTCAAAGGACGTGACAAATAAGATCGAAGAAGTAAGAAAATAAGTTCCCGAGTCAAGTGGAAACCAAGAACAAAGTAATGTTGCAAAGGTAGAGCATGATGAAGATGCACCTGATTGGCTAATTAGGTAATTAGATTCCCCAATGGAAGTAGAGTTATTTCCTTTGGATCTTAACAGTTTCATACAAGAAGTATATATTCCTAAGCCTAGGCGCAGAGCTAAAGAAAAACATGTCATACAAAGAAATGCAGATGGTGACAGAACCATCCATATAGCTACTCCCACAACTAACAAAAATAGACATGAAATAACACCTAAGGAGTATAAGATAACAAGTGTTAATCTTGGACACTCATCTTGGAGGAAAAAGTTGCAAGAAATAAAGTTGAACTCAGATGCCCTTTTTGCCAAAGTATAAAAGTATAAAAAGAAGAAAAGAGAATTGAAAGAATAGGTTGCTACCCTGAAAATTTTATAAAATCCCTAACTCTATCTGGCCAAGCCTAGACTGAATTTCCCCAACATCCAGTATTAATGTCACAAGAACATGTGGATGCAATTGTAACAGTTCGCAACAAGATGAATGTATTTGAAGAATGGATTGAGTACTGGGTGAGATAGGGAGAAGAATTCATTTCAGATGCAATAGGGAAATATAAGGAAGCATACTGCAAGTCAGAAAAATCCAAAATATTTGAGAATGAATGTAGGCTTCGCAAGAACAAGTTAATGATGAAAGGAAAAATATTGAAATTTTCATGCAAATGGATGTTCAAGAATTAATACAAGGAAATATAATTTCAGAGCAAGAAGTTCCATTTCCAGAAAAATGGAAAAATAGTTGAAATGGGAAGGTGACATGTTGATGCAATGCATTGAAGGATTTGAAAAGGTCACCATGGAATGTAGAAAAGTGCTTGATAAAGATCAATATTTTATTGAAATGTTAGCACATGAAGGTTGTGATCCCAAAATGCTAGGATATGATGGTAAAGAAGCTAAATCCTTCAAAGACTGGATTGAGAGAACAAACAGAGACCCTATTTAGCTACTAACTCGGGAGATCATTGACGAGATTATACAATGTAGGAACATTGTAGCTAGAAATGAGACACACAAAGTGCAAAGGAATAATATTGTACTCTAGGTATCTAAAGAGTACACTAGGCTCAAGCTCATGTGGAAGACAATGCAAGGGATTTCAAAAGGACATATGCATCAAATTTTGAGTTCTTTCCAAGAATATCAGTTAAAGAGAGGCAAAGAAAAGATCCTAGATCTTGAACCCTAAACGATGAAAGAAAGAATTGGATTCCCAATACTGGAGTAGTTACAAAGATGTTTGTTTAAGTTTTGAGTTTTGTAGGTTTTTCTTGGTCCCGATAGATGTTCCCTATCCAGTATTTTGAAGAATGTTGATAATATTGATTTATGTGAAATATAGCGAGCTAGAGTACAAAGTGAAAAGTATTGTTGCTAATGAAGTCAAAGCTTTGACTTCATGTAGAATATTCTGATGACAATTGGCCTATGCCACATGCTACATTTGGATTTGTTATTTTTTATTCTTTGGATAGAGTTTAAGTTTGAACTCTTGGGGCCTTGTTCCTATAAAAGGTCATTCACTGCTTTATTTTCATTTTAAGTTCAAAATTTGTGGATGTTGAAAGAGCCAAAACTTCTTTGATTTTTTTTCTTTTTTCCAGATTTATGAATCATTCTGGTGTAAATCTTTGTATGCTCGTAGACATTGATTAATATCAAATCCAATTATATAGCTACCTATCTCATGAATCTTTTGTAGCTATTTTTGTTAGTTTAGCCAAACAAGACTATGTGTTGCTCTGTTTAAGCGTGCATGCAGAACCTACTCAGTGTCCAGACTAATACCCCTCTCTTTAAATTCTAGCACTATTTTATATGTAGTTGTGAAGCAATCTAGTGAAGTTTAAAGCAATTTGCTCTGTTTTAGTTAATTCTTTGGGGCATCCATGGAGAATAACTAGGAGAAATTTTTAATTTTTAGTATTTTATGCTTTATTTTAGAATAGATGTTTAAATTCCTTGAAATTTTTCCAAAAAATAAGTGAATGGATGGAAATTTATTGAAAATATTTTGTTTTCTATGAAATTGTTGGATGCTTAATACTAAATCTACTTAAGTGATAGAAAAGAAACTATTGATGTTCATGAAATATTAATTCAAATATTTTGATTTCTTGATGTTATTTTTATGAATGAATTTGAACTCTTATGTAAAATGCTTATGATTCTTAACAAGATCGAAGTTAACCATATTGCCTTTGAGATTAACAGCAATATCACATTATACCCATGAGTGAACCTAGTACAATCAAGACTTGATTACTGGCGACTTGGGATTAAACAGAGTCAATATTTTCCTATTAAAGCAGAATCCCCCTTTAGATTGTCTTTGTTCCATATCTTTCAAGAAGGATAGGCTCTTTGTGGTTTATCTGTGAAGAATTTATTTTCCCTGTTGCTATGAGTAAAATCATCGTCAACAATATACATCACCATGAGTCCCCATTTTTATGAGGCATACATCACCATGAGTCCCCATTTCTATGAGGCATACGCTGCCCCTACCTTGTCAACCCTACCGCATTGGCAAGATAGTGGAGCATTAGCAAGCTATTGAGCTCACTAGCTTGCCAATGGTTTAGGGTTGACAAGGTAGGGGCAGTGTATACCTCATAGAAATGGGTTCTCACAATGATGTATGAGCTTTCCAATGCAGTAGGGTTGACAAGGTAGGGGCAGCGTATGCCTCATAGAAGTGGGGTCTCACAGTGATCTACATCATTGTGAGACCCCACTTCTATGAGGCATACGCTGCCCCTACCTTGTCAACCCTACCCCATTGGCAAGCTAGTGAGCTCACTAGCTTGTCAATGCTACCACATTTTGCATACATTTATATGAAAAAATTATTGTCAAAAAATTTGAATTCCTTTTCCACGCTTCCATTTTGAGCCATGATTGCAAGATAGGTTGCACCTTTCCCCATGTTGCTAACTTAGCCTTAAATAAAGAGTCTTGAAATAGTGGACTATAAGGGTTAGAATCCCTTGTAGGTAGACTAATCAACCAAACATTTAAAATATATAACAACATAAGTGATGATGTAAGTTTAGTGATGAGGTAAATTTATAAATAGAGATGAAAACCAAAATAGATTCAAAGATCTATCAATGTGGAAGGAGTATATTCCAATTTTTTACAGACATGTTTGGAAAATTTGGTAGCATAGACAAGGCAATCAGCTGCTTGGTATAGCATAGACAAGGCAATGAGATATGTCCTCATGGACTATAATGATTGCAAGATATGCACAAAATAGATTTATTGAAAAGGCTTTAGAAAATTTCAAGCAAATGCAAATTGTTGGTGTAAAACGAAATTCAACTACATTTTCCAACATCCCCCCATGCCTATACCAAAATGAAAGCTTTGGAGAGGGGCATGCACATCCATAGTAAATGATTGAGAAATGATGTATTATTTTAATTCCTTATAACAAGTATGTCATGTTGGACACTAGGAACATTGAGAGGGGGGTGAATCAGTGTTCCACAATATTTGATTTTCAAACCAGATCTTAAACCATCAACATCAATAATTAAACCCTCAATAGTATTCACAACATATAAATAGAAGGAAACATGCATGCACTTTAAAGAACACCATAACATTAGGATTTTTATGTGGAAACCTTGTTAGGGGAAAAACCATGGTGGAGATTAATCCACAAAGTATACTCTGTTAAAAGTATGATGAAAGGGGAATGCACTTGCATTCAAGCACACTACCTAGAGCTCACTGCTCAAAAGAGAAAGGCTCACTGCCTTACAAAATATAATTGAAATTACAACAAAATTTTTAACTGAGAGTATAACATCTACAAATGCTTGGAATCAGTTCCAATTAAGCACACAATCATATTTCTGATCTTTTATCCAATTCATACTTTTCCTCTACTCTGCTCTACTCTCCTATAGAAACCCTACTGTAGCATAAACAAAATTCACTCGACAAATCTTCTGAGATTAACCCATATAGTTGTTCTACACTTTTTTTCAAAAACTAACTTCACTCTTCATATCAAAGTGATTTTTTGATCTCCTTTATATACCCGCTAATCAATAATTCATTGTATGTTGGCTTCACAACAAAATATAATTTTCTTGCTTATGTTGGATCAAATCATTAATTAAAGTTGATGTTTACCCACACAAGTTGGCTAGACCATAGTAGGGACCCAAAAAAAAATTCCAAACATAAGAAATAGCTAAACACATACTCCACATACATTCGCGATATGCCATATAAAACATGTCAGCCAAAATGAGAGAATAAACCATGAACCATACTACCAAACCTCTTAGCTCGAAATTCGGCTAATGCAATACCACAAAACTCACCAGTAGGATAGTATACATGCTAGGAAGGCTTCCCTAGAGATCAACACCACAAAATAATGATCTGGTGAAGTGATCAGATCAGCTTATCAATTGGATGTTCTGCTCTTCATTCTTTTTGCCGGTAGATTAAAGAATCTTACTTCCCTTGCTAGTAGGAGCAATACTAACACTATGTACCATACTGCTGACTTTAGTTGCCATCAATGACAACACAAGTAGCCAAAAATGATCTCTCAAAGCCAAATTCCAACATGTCATATATATGTGTACACAAAATGTGGAATCATACACAAGGAAAGTCAATTGTTTAACAAAATTCCTTAAAGAGATGTGGTTTAAAAATGTAAATGGATAGTGTAAATAGTTGTGTAATTTAAAATGTGCATTGACAAGATAAAGTTGTAATGAAAAATAAACAATTATCAACATAGAATATACAAAATAACAAAAATGAAATCAAGCCATATTAGAATGAAAGAAAATGTGTAAAGACTTCACATACATAAAAAAATAGAGTTTCAAATGGAGGATTTCTACCCAATTATGTAGCCTTTGCTTCTTTCTTCAAACTCCTCAACAATTTGACTTTTTCAAAAGCTTGTTCCCCTTCAACCTTCAATTCTATATCACTCTTGAATGGAATTCAGACTTGAATTGATATTATATTCCTTTCAACATGAAAACTCTACTATTTCATGCAAAGGTGGTGGAAAGATGATAAAAATGTGGTGGAATGTGAATTTCATTCATCCACACTTCACAACATCATCAAAAAGTTTTTTCTTGTCAAAGCACGTGCAGAACTAGGAGAATATGCAAAATGTGGGCCTTGAGATCTTGGGTATATTTCATTTTTTACCATTTTTAGAGCAAGCCAAAATGCACTAGCATTATAATGCAATCACATTATAATGTCCTTGTGTTATAATGTTCTCACATTATAATGCCCTCTCATTATGTCTTGCTAAAATAGTAGCCATATCTTTACTACATCAAAAGATGCTTGCATTATGAGAAAGTTGGTTTTTTATAGGTTTCTTTTCTCTCTCTTTCTCTCTACCCTCTACCCTCAACCCTAAACCCTCAAACCTATACCCTCAAACCCTAAACCCTATACCATCAACCCTAAACCCTTAAACCTTCTACCCTCTACCCTCAACCCTCATCCCTCAACCATATACCCTCAACCCAATACCCTAAACAATCAACCCTATAGGTCCTCAACCCTATACTTTCAATTCTCAACCCACTACCCTCTATCCTCTATATCTCTGCCACTCCCTCCCTCTCTCTCTCTCTCAATTATCTCCCTCCTACCATCTATCCCTCTCTCAATTCTCTCTATCTCTCACTCACTCACTCCTATCTCTCTCCCTCTACCCTTAACACTTAAATCCTCTACCCTCACCCTTAAACCCTTAAACCTTCTACCCTTTATCTCTCTCCCACTACCTCTCCTCTCTCTCTCTCTCAAGTCTCTCCTCCTCCCTCAGCCCTCTGCTGACCCTCCCTCACCCTAAACCTGTACCCCTATACTGTGCCCCTCAACCCTAATCCCAACCCTATACCCTCAATCCTCTGCCCTCAGCCTTAAACCCTCAGCCCTCAGCCCTTAAACCCTCTACCCTCTGTCCTCTACCCTATACATTAAACCCTCAACCCTCAATTCTCAACTCTCAACCCTTAATCCCTCAATCCTCAACCCTCAAACCCTAAACCCTCAACCATGATACCCTCTACCCTATACATTGGGCCATCAACCCTAATCCTTCAACCATGTGTACCCTCAACCCTAATCCTTCAACCATATGTACCCTCAGCCCTAAACCCTAAACCATCAACCCTATAGGTCCTCAACCCTATACCCTCAATTCTCAACCCTCTACCTTATACATTGGATCATCAACCCTCATATATCTTTGTCCCTCCCTCGTCTTCTCTCCTTCTCTCTATCTCACGTATCCCTCCCTCCCTCCCTCTCAAGTCTCTCCCTCCAACCCCCTCTCCCTCTCTCAACTCTCTCTCTCTCTCACTCCTCATATCTCTCTCCCTCTACCCTCCCTCTCCCTCTAACCCTTATATCCTCTTTCTCTCCTTTATCTCTCTTCCTCCCTCTCAATCTCCGCCCTACCCCCTCTCCCTCTCTCAATTCTCTCTCACTCACTCACTCACTCCTATCTCTCTCCCCTCTATGCTTAACCATCTACCCTCTACCCTTAACACTTAAATCCTCCACCTTCTACCCTTAACCCTAAACCCTCTACCCTCAACCTAAACCCTTAAACCTTCTACCCTATACCCTCAACCCTAATCCCTCAACCCTATACCCTTAACCCAATACTCTAAACCATCAAACCTATAGGTCCTCAACCCTATACCCTTAATTCTCAACTATCTACCCTCTACCTTCTATATTTCTCCCACTCCCTCCATCTCTCTCTATCTCTCCCAATTCTCTCCCTCCTAGCCTCCCCTTCTCTCTATATCACTTCTCCCTCCATCTCTCTATCCATCCATCCATTCCTCTCTACCCTAATCCCTCAACCTTAAACCCTCAATCCTTAAACCCTTAAACACTAAAACCTAAACCCTAAACCCTCAACAACCCTCAACCCTTTAACCTAAACCCTTAAACCATCTACCCTCAACCCTTAAACCTATAAACCCAAGTAAACTCTCTATTCAAATACCTCAACCCTCTTGACCCTTAATCCCTCAACCCTCAACCCTCAACCCTTAAACCCTAATCCCTCAACCCCTATACCCTCTAGCTTATACATTGGACTCTCAACCCTAATCCCCCAACCATATACCCTCAATCCTCTACCCTCAACCTTAACCCCTAAACCCTCAACCCTTAAACCCTAAACCCTTAAGCCCTCTACCCTCTACCCTATACATTAAACCCTCAACCCTCAATTCTCAACCCTCGACCCTTAATCCCTCAATCCTCAACCCTCAAACCCTAAACCCTCAACCCCAATACCCTCTAACCTATATATTGGACCCTCAACCATAATCCTTCAACCATATGTACCCTCAACCCTAATCCCTCAACCCCATACCCTAAACCTAATACCCTTATCCCTCAACCCTTTAGGTCATCAACCTTATACCCTCAATTCTCAACCCTCTACCCTATAAATTGGATTCTCAACCCTCATATATCTTTGTCCCTGTTAGGACTAAAAATCCTATTCACTATTTGTTACATTTGATTTCATAAATTGTAGAAATTCATGTGACCAGATCCATTTTATAACCCATATTAACTAATGATCACATGAATATGGCATTTGGCATATAAGCGTCTCCCTAATCATAGTTGAGAAAAAAAATTTAGAGAAATTGATCCTTATCAGGAAGATCATGTGCATGTCTTTCCGATCAACAAGTCATACAATTTATTGAATATTTTTTGCATATTGGGAAGAGATGAATAAAGTTGCAGCAATAAAATATCCCAAAGATAACAAGTTTCCATAATCGGGAAGACAATGCATAACATTTCACCGATGAAAAAATTATCAGAAAAATCAAGCTAGTTGGAGGGAAATTTTCACATAACACTGAGCTCATGCATAACGCCAATGGAGACCTTATCAGGGAGAAACATACATACTTTCACCGATAAAACAAGAGAAAAATTGTATCAGAGAGACATGTATGATTGGAGTGGGTTCCTTAGATCTCTCTGACTATGTGGGTTACTCCGATGAGGGAAACTAGAAATTTTTTTGGGGAAAGTGTCACCGACTTATCCCAATGAACAAAGTGGTAGAGGAAACATATCTGGGAGACCAAGTATATCGGAAAGGATTCTTATTCTCTTAGCCATGATACATGTCACATCGATGATAATATGGAATGACCACTATTTGTTGGAAAGACACTGGGCGATGCTTAAAAGGATTTCTAATGGTCTAGACCACCTTGATATCAGGTAGACTTCATAATGTTCTCCCCGAAACATTAGGAATTGAAAAGAAAGAGAAAAGGTAGATGTACAATATCGGTGAGAGTATTAAGTTGTCTTCCCACTAAATAAGAGAACCAAAGGGACACCTCATATCAAAAGGACATTCAATTAGTCTTGGCAATCATTTATGAACGTATAAACAAAGATGGTGCCAAATAAAGCACATAGATCGGACTGAGGCTAGAGGGGTTCCACTGATGCAATATTGTTGTATCACTCTAAATATTTGAAATTTAAAAAACCTTTTGTATTCATTTCCAATGGTAGACATTAATGGCCACATGAAGGAACCTTATATGAACATTTCTAATTGAAAAGAGATTGAACCAAAAGAATTTTTAGAAGTTACAGCGATGAAGGATGGGAGATTGAGCGAAAGTTAAGGAATTCAGTGCACCCAAAAAAATACAAGCAGACAAAATATCCCTACAATTGATAGATTTTAATTCAATTCTGCCATCTTGTAGAGAAATAAAATGTAAAGTTCTGCAAGACCAAAAAATAAGAAGCAACAAGGTGAAAGTAGCCAGTTTAAAAATAAGAAGCAGAAAACCAAAACGAGCAAAGAATTGAAAACAAATGAACGGAAACCAAACCAAGACCTCATTGATCAATTTCCTAGTTCAGGGCCAAAAGCTAAAAGGTTTGCATAATTGAGGGCTGATTTAGAAACATTTGAAGATAAATACAAACATGTAGGTGATGTGTGGACCCCCATTAGGGGATATGAATTGTTCATGTTTCATTATTGTTGGAGAAGTAGATTTGATTCATTTTGTAACCCTTGGAATTTCAATTTGGGAAAGTTGGTTGTTCCCAATGTCTTTCTGAATATAGACCTTATAAAACTTCTGGCCAACTATTATAACCCAAACCTTAAAGCCATTTGTAACCCACAAGGAGAACCTTTCATACATGTATCCAAAATTGTACTTTGTGAAGTTTTCAGTCTAGATGACACATGTGATCAGCCTATGGTGCATAAGGATATATAAAAGGAATACTAGAGGATGGACACTACCTACAAAGGATGGAGGTTATTGTTACATAGGCCTAAAGAAGACAAAAACCTAGTACCACATGAGGATGATGATAGACCTCCCTTCCATGTTGATTTTGTTGGAAAATCCGAACAGACAATTGAGAGGGGGGGTGAATCAATTGTCATAGAATAACAAAATTTTCAAACTTTACTTCACCTAATCTCAAATCTGATGAATAAGAAATTAACCATAAGCAATTAACATATCAGAGAGAAAGAGAACACCAATATTTTTACGTGGAAACCCTGTTAGGGGAAAAACCACAGTGGATGTTAGTCCACAAGATTATACCTTGTTAAAAGAATAATTAGAAATAATAAGGGGAATGCACATGCATTCAGGCACACTTCCTAGAGCTCACTACTCAAATACAAAAGGGGCTCACAGCCCAATAATACAGAATATGTTATGAAATAACTTTCACAATAGAAGAATATGATATGAAATATGCTACAAATACTTGATAATAACTAAGAATAACAAGCCACTTCAAGGGGGAAAACCTCCAAATATCTCTAATGAGAACACACTTCATAACTTGATGATGAAATAAGACACACAACCTCCTATATATACCTATTTATTCCCAGGATATCAACTAGGCCAACTTATACACACATATATAAGTCTTAGGCCAACCTACACAACTAAATAACAATATACTAATGATAATATGACTTAATAGAGAGTTAAGATAGCCACAAGCCGACTATTCATAACCTGATGTACACTAATATTAAGGGCATAGCATGCCCCCCTTCTTCAAAGAAGCATTGACCTCAATGCTAATCAAGTTTGGACACTTTTGAATGAACTCCTCATCCTCCCATGTAGCATCTTCAATTAGAAAATATTTCCTTGTAATGAGGTAACTTGGAATTGTTGATGTCACTAGCTTCTTCATGCGTGTCTGGAAAATTAACTTCAGCTCCAAGATGTGTCTTCCATTTGCATCAAGCTCTTGATGGCGATGAATGTGTTCTTCCTTTACTTGAACATTTTGATGTGTCATCGAGGAAGAGGTGAGGAATACTACATGGTACCCTTGCATTGGTTGAATAGCTTGATTAGGAACTTCTTCTTCTTCATTGTCTTTTTCTTCTTCTTCTTCTTCTTCATTGTCTATTTCTTTTTCTTCTTCTTCTTCTTCTTCTTCATCTTCTTCTGCTTCTTCTTCTTCTTCTTCTTCTTCTTCTTCTTCTTCTTCTTCTTCTTCTTTTTCTTGTTTGTCTTCTGCTTCTTCTTCTTTTGTCATTGCTTCTTCTACTTCTTCATATGCTTCTTCTTCTTCCTCTTCTTCTTCTTCTTTCGCTTCTTCTTCTTCTTCTTTCACTTCTTCTTCTGCTTCTTCTACTTCTTCTTCTGCTTTTGCTTCTTCTTCTTCTTCTTCTTCTTTTTCTTCTTCCTCATTTGTTTCTTCTTCTTCTGGTTCTCGACTGCTTGAGACCTCCTTTCTTGGTTCATTTAGAAAGGCGCTTAACATGCTTCGTATGACTAATATATCTCCTCTTAGGTCACGCATATCCATCTTCATTGAGGAAATGTCTTCCTTGACCTTATTGATTTCCTCATTATGAGTAACATCCTCGATTATTTCACCATCCTTATCAGGAGTCTTCCCCGGAGTGACAACATTCTTTTTACCCCTTGTTGCAGGCACTATCATGATGGAAACCACTAATGTTGAAATAAATCACACAAATGAAACTTAAATTCTCTAAAAATTTTACTATAATATCCTTTGATATGTCTTCAAAAACCCAATAAAAATCAGACTTCAATTCAACAAGATGTGAGAGATATGTAGATTCCAAAAAAATAGTGTAGAAATCCTAATTCTGCAATAATTCGCTTAATTCTGCTCCAATTCTTCTAAAATCTGGAATGTAGCTTCTTCAATATGTTCTTCAAAAACCCTTTAAAAATCAGAAAAAAATTCGCCAAAATCTGAAAGATATGCTCTTCCCAAAATTGCCTCCAAAATTGAGAAAAACCTTGCCTCTATGGTGCCAAGATCATGCTCTGATACCACTTGTTATGAAATAACTTGCACAATAGAAGAATATGATATGAAATATGCTGCAAATAACTGATAATAACTGAGAATAACAAGCCACTTCGAGGGGGAAAACCTCCAAATATCTCTAATGAGAACACACTTCACAACTTGATGATGAAATAAGACTCACAACCTCCTATACATACCTATTTATGCCTAGGATATCAACTAGGCCGACTTATACACACCTATATAAGTCTTAGGCCGACCTACACAACTAAATAACAATATACTAATGATAATATTACTTAATAGAGAGTTAAGATAGCCACAAGCCGACTATTCATAACCCGATGTACACTAATATTAAGGGCGTAGCAGAATAGGATTAAAATCTGAAGGGTATGAACTGAAAGAATAGCTTCTCCACAAGCCTGATTACAGTTCCAATTAAGCACAGAAAACTCCTTCACAAACCACTTCACACTTTGCTCAAGGGTATGTGTAGGATCATGATGGGCCAAAAAGTGGCGATATGATAGGCATGTGTAGGGTATGTGGCTAACAACTTTATCTAACCCAAAATTGATGAAATGAAAAAGGTTTTTAAAGGAGATTCTTAGCTTTCCACCAATATAAATTGTGATTTACTTTTAATTTAATAAATAATTATTATTCATTTTCTATTTGAATTATGACTAAAGTCCTGATTGATAGGTTGATTAAAAACATCTATAGCTTTCAAATGGTATCACATTTTTTGAATCCAAAACATGCATCACATTCTATGCTTCATATAATATAGGTCTAAAAAAGAAAAAAAAGAATTTCATGAATTTTTGACCAAGTTAAGGTAGTCAGACATACGAGTTTTTATATTTTTAAGTTGTAATAAAAAATTCATAATTAGTTATTTACTTGGAAAAAAATTACAAAAAATATGCATCACATCCAGACATGAGTCCTCTACTTATATCTAAAATATTATAAAAAAATATTATCATTTTATTGTGGTTAGGCTGGTTAGACAGACACCTACTTCTTATTTTCCCCTGAAATTTAAGTACTACTACATTGAAATTTCAAATTTTCACCAAATAGATTTTAAAAAATAAAAAATAAACCTAGTAGTTTAGAAACTACATTCAATTTTCTACAGATTCTATTCTTACATATTTTTGAAATAATATAGATAACTTATTCAAATATTTACGTCAAGTTGCCTAACTCTAATTTTTATGATTTTTTTGCCACTTAAGGGCCTGTTTTTTCCATGATGATCCTGCACATACCCTCGACCTTCTTCACACTTTACTATGTAATCAAATGATATTCGCATATACACACATAAGAGCACACTCAACACTTTTCCAACAAACAACACTGATGAAACAATCATTCTTATATATCCTCTACATGAGATTTCATCAATAAATTAGTTGGCCAGGAAAATAAAACATATTTGAAATGTTGGCACAAATTTACAAATAAAATTTTAATATGAATCCACGAAGGTCGGCCACAAGATAGTGGAGACTCAAATTTAAAATTCCAACACATAAAGACTTCAATTAATTTCACCTCGACGATCCATAACACGCTACCACCAACATGTTTGCCAAGAAGAAGAAAAATGATCATACGTAGGAAAAATTTATGACCATGACCACACCGATCAATGTGGACATACCAAAAAGATAGAACATGATCTAAAAACATCCAAGAACACCAAGAAACAACAGAGAAACATCTACAACAACTGAGATTTCTAGAATCACATAAACTTCATTCAGGAACACTAATAGACACCGTAGAAACACTGTCAAACCACATGTTCATGATCAAATCTATATGCGGACCTCTGAAACTTCTGGTAGATGATCTAGATACACTCATCAGAAAACCCTTTAGTCCATAGTAGCTGAACTTCAACGTAAAGAACAAGATGCCTTGATGACCTGCACAGTTCCACAAGGAACCTAGAACACTTTCTTTTACAATTTTCTCAATATCCTTGACATATATAGCCTCTAGTACACCAAATGCTAATAGTGTTGACATCAATGATAACCACATATCAGCAACACATCCACAACATCCAATAATCTCCCCCTTTGGCATTAATGGTAATACATGATGTGAAAAATACCATCAACCCAACACACTTGCTTTCCCTTTGGTTCTGACTCTTCTCCTCAACTTCTCTTCAATTCTTAAAAGGATTTTTTACATTGCACTTCTCCCCCTTTGACATCAATGGAAAAGGTAACCATGACCTTTCCATATACATGCTCTAAACCACATATCTGCACATCTGACTACTCCCCCTAAGTAGCAGCCACAAAAACATCAATCTGGATCAGACTATAGCAATGTAGCTCATGGATTGATGCAAGTAAATGCATCTCTTAGTTCTTATCAGGAGGGGTAACTACCCCTATAATTCCTCTAAGATACTCAAAAGTATCTTTTGGCAACAGTTTAGTAAAGATGTCTACAATCTGTTCTTTAGTAGGCACATACTCTAACCCGACTTCTTTCTCATTCACTTTCTCTCTTAAGAAATGAAACTTGATTGATATATACTTATTCTTAGAATGTAGTATTGGATTCTTTGAAATATTTATTGCACTTGAATTGTCACAATATATGGCAATAGGATCTTCATATATCACCCTGATATCTTTCAACATTTGTTTCATCCATATTACTTGAGTACAATTGCTTGCAGCAGCAATATATTCTGCTTCAACAGTAAATAGAGAAATGAAATTCTACTTTTTGCTCAACCAGGACACTAGCTTCTTCCCTAGGAAGAAAGCACCACCATTAGTACTTTTTCTGTCATCTACATCAACAACCCAATCTACATTAGTATATGCACTCAATGTGAGATCATCATCCTTTGGATACCAAAGTCCAAAGTCAATTGTTCCTTTCAGATAGCTAAAGATCCTCTTAACAGCAGTTGCATGCGATTCTTTTGGATCAGTCTAAAATCTGGAAACCATACATACAACATTCATAATATATGGTCTAGTCTGAGTTAAATTAATTAATTCACTGATCATTGACTTGTATCTAGTTTTTTTTTCTTTAGGATAATCATCATTATGTGTTAGCTTGCTTCCGGTCACCATGGGAGTACCTAGAGGCTTTGAATCTTCCATCCCAAATTTCATTAGTAGCTCTCTCACATATTTGGACTAAGATATGAATATCCCCTTGTCTAGCTAGGTCACTTGTAATCTTAGAAATAACTTCATCTCTCCAATCATACTCATCTCAAATTCATCCTTCATCTCATCAGTAAACTCCATGCACAAACCATCATCTCCTCCAAAAATGATGTCATCAATAAAGACTTCTATAATTAATTCTTTATCCTGATCCAATTTTAAATGTAAGTTTCTATCAGTAGTACCTTTAGTGAATCCAAGCTTCAGTAAGTATTTTTCCAATCTAGCATACCATTTCTTCTATTTCTCCATTTAGAAATGTTGACTTCACATCCATCTGGTAGACTTTGTAGTCTTTATATGCAATGTAAGCAAGAAATAATCTAACAACTTCGATTCTAGCAACAAGGGAAAAAGTTTCTTCAAAATCAACACCTTCCATCTGAGAATACCCTTTACATACTAGTCTTGCTTTGTTTTGAACCACTTCACCTTGTTCATTCAGCTTGTTCTGAAACACCCATTTAGTACCAATCACAATTTTGTCTTTAGGTCTGGGAACCAGTATCTGTGTGTCATTCTTTTCAATTTGTGTTAGCTCTTCCTTCATAGATTCCATCCAGTGTTCATCTTGGCAGGCTTTAGTAAAAATTTTAGGTTCAAGCTTGGAAATCAGGCAGTATTCTTCTACAATCTTCCTTCTAGTTTGCACTCCTTTATTCTTGTCTCCTATAATTTGGCTTTCAAAATGACTTAGCTTTACATACCTTGGATTTGTGGAATTTTCTTGAAATTTTGATTCTTCTGATCTTCCTTCAGTACTTGCACTTTTCTTTGCTTCCTGACTACCTTGAATTACCAGAACGAATTGAGGTTGCTTTACCAAAACAACTGGAACATATGGAACATATGGAACAATTTGAAGTTGATTCTGTGTCTGAACATTCTTCCCTTTGTTTTTATTGTCTTCGTCAGAATCATATCCACAATATCTTGATGATTTGATAGAATCCTCATCAACTTTGACATTTGCACTCTCAACCATCTTTCTCAGTCTTCTATTATAGCATCGGTAAACCTTGCTCTTAGTAGAATAACCTAAAAATATTCCTTCATCACTTCATGCATCAAACTTTTCTATAGCATCATCTCTCTTGATATAACACTTGCTTCCAAAGATCTTGAAATACTTAACAATAGGCTTGTAACCAAACCATAGCTCAAAAGGGGTCTTACCTGAATTGCCATTAATAATTACCTAGTTTAAAGTATACACAACACTACTTATAGCTTTTCTCTAGTAGCTCTGGGGCGCATTTCATTCTAACATCATTGTTCTAGCAGCATCCAAAATTGTTTTATTCTTTCTTTCTGCAACTCCATTCTATTGAGGGGTTTGGGGAGTAGATAACTATCTTCTAATTCCATGTTCTTCATAGAAAGAGTTGAACTCCCTAGAGGCGAACTCACCACCTCTATCAAATCTCAGACACTTGATTTTCAAACCTTTCTCATTCTCTACCATAGCCTTGAAACTTTTGAGATTTTCCAGTGCTTCACATTTTTCTCTTAAAAAGGAAACCCATATCATTCTAGAATAATCATCAATAATCAACATAAAGTACCTTTCTCCATGAATACTTCTGATTCTGGAGGGACCACAAAGGTCAGTATGTAGCAGCTCTAGCAAATCATTTGAATGAAATTGTTTGCTCTAGAAGGAGACTCTAGTTATTTTAGCCATTTGACATTCCTTACAAATTGTGTTAGCAGGCTTCACTAACTTAGGTAGATCTCTTACTACTTAAGTGGAACTTACCTTGACAATGTTATCATAATTTACATGACACAAACTTCTATGCCACAATCAGATTTCATCTACTTGAGCAATTAAACAACTCCCACTAGCAGTATTCAAGTGAAAAATATTACCTTTTGTCTATTTACCAGTAGCAATTATATTTCCAAAACTTCCACATATTTTGCATCTTCCATTTTTGAATTGTAGATCATAGCCTTTTCCCACCATCTACCCAACAGTCAAAAGATTGTGCTTCAATCCTTCAACATAACTAACATCATCAGTGTTATCCTTACCATGAAGACAAATAGAACCTCTGCCATGAATCACACCAGTATTGTTGTCTCCAAATCTTACAACACCACCATCATATTTCTCTAGACTTACAAAAAAAAAATTATCACCATTCATATGAGGTGAGCATCCACTGTCAATAACCCACTCATCCTTTTCTTCAACTCAGGCTACAAGAGATTTCACATCTTCAGTAGCCATAGGACTATTTTCAATGGTAGCAATGAAAACCCATTCATCTTCATTTCCAATATCTTTATCAAACTCATCATCAGTCACTCCTTCTTCAGCAAAGTAACATTTCTTTTGGAATCTATACTTGTTAGGCTTAGTTCTAGGGACCCTTTAAGGATATCTTGATGCAAAATAACCTATTTTACTACATGAAAAAAAATTAATAGGTAACACTCCTTCATACTTACCTTTTCCTTTGCCTTCTTTCTTTACAATCAGTGCTTCTAGTTCTTCTACCTCTCTTTCTTTGTCTTCGAGCTACTTTAGTTCTTCATCATACTTGGATATCTTTCTAGAACTCTCTCCTAGAATATATCTTTGCTTGTTACTTCAGGATACAGTAGCCTTGAATGTAGATTCAGTCTTTGGAATAGATTCACCAAATTCACTTAATTCAAAAATAGCAAGCTTACCAACCAGTGTGTATCTCGACATCTTTGTTACCGATCTGAGCTCTTCAATAGCATGAGCCTTCGCTTTGTAGGAGGAAGGCAAGGATTTGAGTATCTTAGCCACAATTTCATCCTCATCCAGAGAACCACCAGCACATGTAATACCCATCACTATTTCATTTACTCTTTGCATAAAAGAAGTGGTATTTTAATCTTCACCCATCTTCAAATTTTCATACTTTCCTTTTAGACTTTGCAGCTTAGCCATCTTCACCTGTGCATCTTCTTCATACAAAATTTCTAACTTCATCCAAATCTCATGAGTTGTTTGCAGTCCTACCACATTAGCCATCTTTGAATCTATCAGAGCACTCACCAAAGCTTCTATGGCCCTGATATTATTTTCAGCATCTTTGATCTCATCAGCAGTGGAGGGACCATTCTAAGGAATAACATATGGATATTTTGTAATCTTCCAGTAGGCTTCACCAATACACCTTAGGTGACATTACATCTTGACTTTCCACAATGAGTAGTTAGTTCCATTGAATCTTGGACTGTCTTTCTTGAATGTTCCCATATCGGATCACCTCAAGCTTTTAGACTTATTCAGAGGAACCTGCTCTGATACCAATTGTTGGAAAAAAAGGACAGACAACTGAGAGGGGGGGTGAATTAGTTGTCACAAAATAACAAACTTTTCAAACTTTACATAACTTAATCTCATATTTGATGAATAAGCAATTAACACATCAAAGAGACAAAGCACACCAATATTTTTACGTGGAAACCCTATTAGGGGAAAAACAATGGTTCATGTTAGTCCACAAGATTATACCTTATTAAAAGTATAATGAGAAATAATAAGGGGAATGCACATGCATTCAACTACACTGCCTAGAGCTCACTTCTCAAATACAAAAGGGGCTCACTACCCAACAATACAAAATAGGATTAAAATCCGGAGGGTATGAACTGAAATAATAGCTTCTCCAAAAGCTTGATTACAGTCCCAATTAAGCATAGAAAACTCCTTCACAAACCACTTCACACTCCACTCGACCTTCTTCACACTCTGCTCTATAATTTAATGATATTCACACATACACACATAAGAGAACACTTAGTACTTTTCCAACACACAACACTGATCAAACAATCGTTCTTATATATCCACTACATGAGATTTCCTCAATAACTTAGTCGGCCAGGAAAATAAAACATATTTGCAATATCGGCCCAAATTTACAAAAAAAAAATTAATGTGAATCCACCAAGGTTGGCCACAACATAGTGGAGACCCAAATTTAAAATTCCAACATAGAAAGACTTCAATTAATTTCACCTTGATGATCCACAACATGCTACCACCAACATGTCGGCCAAGAACAAGAAAAAAGATCATACGCAGGAAAAATTTATGACCACGAGCACACCGATCAATATGGAAATACCACAAAGATAGAGCATGATCTAGAAACATCCAAGAACACCAAGAAACAATAGACAAACATCTGCAACAACTGAGATTTCTAGAATCACATAAACTTCATTCAGGAACACTAAGAGAGACCACAGAAACATTGTCAGACCACAACATGATCAAATCTATATGCGGACCTCTGAAACTTTTGGTAGAAGATCTAGATACACTCATTAGAAAACCCTTTAGTCCACATCAGCTGAACTTCAAAGTAAATACCAAGATGCCTTCATGACCTCCACAATTCCACAGGGAATCTGGAACACTTTCTTTTACAATTTTCTCAATATCCTTGACATATATAGCCTCTAGTACACCAAATGCTAATAGTGTTGACATCAATGACAACCACATATCAGCAACACATCCACAACATCTAACAGATTTGTTTGATCCCTATTTAGAATATACTTATTTCTCAATGGGTCAAATAATGGGAATAGAGGTCTCTGAATTTATGTCTATAGGGACAATGGTGATCGCTGCAAACATGCAATGTCACAATGCAAGACCTTTTGACTATGCTTCACACATTTCCAGAGGGATTGACTTAGGGCTAATAGCCATCAAGAATGGTTCTCCCACAATGCCCTTTAAACATTATTCCCTTCTCATGCACATGATATTGTACTATGGACAAGAGTTAGGAATATGGCCAGAGGAATTAAGAATCACACATTTGGATAAAGAGGGTCAACCATTACCGATACAATTATGGACCTACATTTGGGACAGCAAATTTGTCAATTCTAATTATGTTTATTTTGAAGAACACTTTGTTAAGGCATTGTACAGGTTTTATGACCACCCTTGTAATTATTCATTGTCTAATGAGATCAAAAGACTCTTAAGGCCTAAGGATTTCAATGGACCACTGACTATAAGTCATAATTTTGGTGACTTGTATTCCTTTGTTGATTCCACTATGATCATGGTTTATGGTTTTGAAGAAAAACCTTTCCTATTACCCAAGAATGTCGCAGACAGAATTGCATATCTAGAGATTGTCAGGTAATTGGATTATTCCAATGTCATGAACTTCAATGCATATGAAAAACAATCATTCATGCCTAGTACATTATGTTTTGGTGATTTTACTGTAGTATCAAAAGAAGGATATGATCTCATTTTGGATAAATTGTCACATTTTAATATGAAGAAGGCTACACCAAGGAAAAGATTTGATCCTGAAGGCCTTATTGATTTTTCCAGGAAAAAATAGAATTTAAGTGGATATGTTCATGTACCATATCATCGTGATGATATTATCAGAAACAAGGAAGAAACAAAGGTCGAATTGGCAATTGATAATTACAATAGAGAAATTGAACAGAAGATGAAGGAGATACAAGAAGTAGAAATGTTATCCTCTGGTAGTGAGGAATATTCTAAAGAAAATGAACCCCAAAGCCAACTTGATAAGATCCCCAAGCTAAGGATTGAAGAGTATCGACCTCCAAATAGAGAACAGGAAGTTGGGGAACCATTTGAAACATATGCTAGGCAGTTGGCTTATAAATCTTTTGTCTCAAATGACTAGTTTATTAAATCTTTTGAATTTAAATCTTTCTTGTACAAACAAAAGGAAAAAAAAAAGGTAATCAGTTGCAGACATCACACCCACTGATGAAAGCTAGTTTTAGAACACATTGAAAATGGATGTGGAGAATGAAATGAAGAACATGAATCTAGAGAAGGGAAGAAAATTATTAGAGGAGTTTGGTGTGATGATCTTTCTTGGTTTGGAATTAAGCTCTAGTTTAGTTTTTTATAGCTTTTTGCATAATAATGATACCAAACAAAAGCTCAGTCCAGAAGGGGTAACAAAAGTATACATTGGGTCAAGATACAATCCTGATGAGAGTTCTCTTATGATCTAGGCTCTATACCCCCCACATAAGAAGCTTGTAATTATTGATATAGAAAAAGCATTTGGTCATGTGATGACATTAAAAGTTGGTGAAACTGATCCTATGGTCACAGCTGATATTGGCATAAATGTAGCCAAATTGAACAAGGTACAAATTCAAATGTTGATTAAAGAATGGGATATGTACAAATTGAACAGTGAAAGGATGCTTAAAGAAAATGATTTTCTAAGAGACAGACAAGGATACATTCAAAGAATCTACTAAAATGTTGACTCAAGGAGAAGGCTCCCAATTAAAGGACAAGTGTGAGGAATTACAAATGAATAGTCAATAGATGCACACTCAAGTGATCAAGGCCAAGTTTGACACACTTTCTACAATACTCTAAAAAAGGTACACTAATATGATGATATGGATGGACAAGTTCTGGGTAAATCACTCTAAGAGTCACACAACCATTCAATAACATAAAAGGATAAATGACAGGCTTCGAGAAAAGTTCCAAGAGATACAAAATAGAAACACTTCTGATACTAGGGCCATTACATCTGCTGAAGACCTGATAAAGAAGCATAAAGACTGTTTTGAGGAACTTCAAGCAGATGCCAAAAAGTTTATTGATGCTTCAAAAGAAGATATGCTTGCATTGTTTAGTGATAATGGAGAACTGAAAATTTAGAATGAATGGATAAAAGAATGCCGACTAATACTGTAGGGAGCCTTGGAAGTAGCTAAGGATGAAGATCCAACATTAGAAGATGTTTGTGAGCGTTTAGAAAATATGATTACTATGGAGATTGTGGCGAGGAATGTTGTGCATGTTGTTGATACATACTTGATTTAGGAGTACCTAAATCATGTTACACAAGTTCATTTGTGGCTCATTAGAGCTTAATGTTAATATTTATGTGTTGTTAAAGTCCCAAAAGATGCGTACGAAGAGGTGTACCCTCTTCAAGATATTGCTATATGAGTTGAACATGTGATGATTGAATGACAAGAGTGAAAAAAGAGAGAAGAGAGAGATACAAATGAAGAGACTTTCATAATATATATCATGTAGATTATACTGTAAAGGACCATGATGAATGCATAAATTTTGGCAAAAATTAATAGAAGATCTTTAATTCTATGTGACTTCACATTAGTGTCTATTTTTTGTTGATTTGAATAATTATCTGGTTGTCTCCACACTGTTATTTCTCTGTTATTTGAAATTGTGTATCCAAGTTGATATTCAGTTTCATCAGACACATTTGTTGTTATTGTGTAATCAAGTTAATTGGTTTCTATCAAAGAATTAATATACTTTTAATTGATTGCAGTAACTTGGAAGTAACATTTGGATTAGTAAGAAGAGCCCTATAATTGATAAGACTTCCATAATGTCTCCATCTCGATATTATCTTGTAATTCAAATTGAGGATATACTTCATTTTTCAATACACATTTGTTGTCATTGTGTGATTATTTTTAATTGGTTCCTTCAAAGAAGGATTAAAATCCTTTTAAATAAGTCATAGAACCTAATAGGATCGATTGGATCAATAAGTAGAGTCCTTCAGTCACATTCTTGCACATTTATACAAGGTATAAACAAACATAAGTGCCAAACAATTAGAACTGTAACCAATACTAGTCACTTATCATAAAACTTCATTGACTTTGCTTACCCAATAAGGCAGTGTTCCACTTCACATTTCATTATACCTTACTCATCCACTTTCATATTCTAAATTTCCAATTATCACATTAGGAGTAGGAGTAGTTAATAAGCCTTCATCTATTCCACACTTTACGCCACTATGGATAGATCCTTACATCCAATTAAGTCACACAACCCTTAGATCTACTTTAGCTATCAAGGTCCACCCGCCTAGGTTTAGTAGAGCCTGAAGTGAGAGATTCATCAACCATATAGGTTAACTCCATTTGTTGGTTCAAAAACATTGCAAGTCTAATCATAGAGCCTGGCATCCTCCTAGGATTTGTAACCTTCATTTTTTAGACCCAACAAATTGGTGACTCCACTGAGGACCAAGCCAATTATGAACCTAAGCCTTCCATCATAGAGTTATTCCAAAACATCATAAAGGGTGAAGACTCTGTTGGGAAGAAACAAAATCATTTTCCTACATATGAAAAGTAGGTGGCAACTCTGAAGGATTTTTATGACTAATAAAGTATCATATTAGAAAGGGTAGACAATAGACACCAAAGATATTTTATATCATTCAACATGAACGGAAGAATATCTTTGCACCAAGAGAGTCCCAAGAAGAGAAATTTTAGGTGGACAGATAAGCATGGATCTCCTCATGGAAAAAATAACATAAATAAGGGTGAAATAGTATCTAAATAGCTAGAAGATAGTGGGAACACATCAGAGAAGACCTTCACAACATTTAACTCTCCACTTCACTCTAATGGTGGAGATCCCTCAACACCACCTAAAAGAATCAATATAAATGATAATATCCTCAATTATAGATCAGACCCTCAAAAGCCAATTGAGTTTGAGGAATGGGTGGAAGAAGAAATAAAATAGGGACAAGATGAATATGATAGGGGATTCTCATCACAACAAGGAGAAGAAAACTAGGAGGGGTTCGTTGATCATAATGTCATTGACTTTGATAGTATGACCAACCAAGAGATTGAACTACACATAGAATGGAAAAGACAACAACTTAGAATGAGACAACAGATGATACAAGAAAGCTAGAAACTTGATCAACAATTGCCATAATTAAACATCTAGGCACCAAAGCCACCAAAATATATCCCTCCACATAAACAAGGTGTTAACATCAATTCACATGGGATATCTCAAAATATTGGTGCTTCGGGTACTTCAAAAGTACCTCATAATACTAGTGGTAACCCAAGACAATGAACTCGGCATAATGTGCCACCACAAAGGTTCCAACCCCCAAATGCTAGCAATATTCCCAAACACTATCCACCACCAGGCCAACAGTATGCCCCACAACATCAGTAACATGTGCCACATTAGAATGTTTATTAGAATGTATACCCTCAACAACATATTCAACAAAATTTCTACCATAAACCTCAATTGGATACCAATACTACCCCAATCCACCACCTCTGAATTTCCATCCACAAAACCATATGAGTATAAGTAGACAATTGGATTTACTAGCATACCAATTATATCATACCCAATTGGTAGTAATTAGAGAAACACGGTTCCCAAATTCACTGGGAATAGTGTAATATCAGCCAAAGAACATATCAAAAATTCCAATGCCTTTATACAGGATATTGGTATGGAATATGAGGATGTAAATATGATATTATTTATGATGTCCCTAACTGAAGAAGCAAGGGATTGGTTCAATGGTCTACCTGATGCCTCAATTGATTCTATAGCACACTTTCATAATCAATTTCTAGAACAATATGGGAATCAATGTGCCCCTAAATTCGCCCTTCATGAATTGATGTACTAAAAAATACCAAAATGAGTCAGTTTATGATTTCAATCAAAGGTTCTCCAAAATATACAATAAAAAACCACATGGATCCAAACTAATTGATCTAATAGCCTTGAGTATTTATCTAAAGGCCTTTGATCCAAAAATGGGGTATGAACTCAAAAATAGATGCCCTAGAAGTTTAAGTGAAGCGCAAAAAAAAACATTGACCATTGAGAATAATAGAAAAGTCACTAGGTTGATTGGAAAAAGGGAAAACCTTAGAGTTCCCCAAAACTCTAACAACCCCCAGAATAAGCAAGATAATTCATACAAAAATGAAAGAAAAATATTACATGGCATGCCCTATAACACTACTTTGAAAGATGGAAAGCTAGTAACAAGACCAAATTGGAAATATACCCCAAACCCATTGAAAAGACATGGAGCACATGCACTTGATACTACACCATGGTGTTCACCTTGCCACAAACCCCATGATCCTAAATATTGTGCAATGGCTTAGGCTTGTCAAGATGAATTTCAATAGGAGCAAGAAAGGGATGGCCATACTATGAATATGCTTAGATGGAGGTCTTATCAAAAAGGGGAAGGATACTCTTCTTTATAAGAAGGATATGAATATAACATTGATAGTCAAAAGTACAATGTGAATGCAGAACATGAGGTATTTTCTGACTAAGGAGAAAATTCATATGAGGCAGCATATGCATACAATACAGCACCCTAGTTCCAGCTCAGAACACCAACAAAAGAAGAAAAAAGGGCCATCACAGAAAAAGCAGTGGCTAAGGAAAAAGGGAGAAAATACAATTTGAGAAGCAGGCCCACAGAGGGAGATCAAAGGACACCCAAGAGTATGTTCATTAAAGAGTAGAAAAACAAGGAGAACATCCCATTTAAACAAAAGAAGGATGAAGAGAAGAGACCACATAAAAACATCCAAAAGGGGACTACTGATGTTGAGCCACAAAAAACACAAAAATATGACAAAACTCAACATGAAGTGAAGAAAGTTACTAAAAATAAAAAGGGAGAAGAAGGAATCACTACCCCTTCATTTAAAATGGCCCAAGCATTGGCATAGACAAAAATGATAGTTCCTTTAATGGAGTTGATGAAAATTGAAGAGTTCAAAGATATAGCTCTCAAAATGATTACCAACACATCTCAAAAACATGAAGATATGAAGAAATAAGAAAATGTTGTGGAAAGGGAAGCCGCAAAAGCACTAGAGGTATATTTGGGAGACACACTCACAAAGAATCCATCCCAAGTAGATCCATTTTATACTATTTTATTCATCAACAATAAGAAGGTGAAGAATTGCATGATTGACTCAGGGGCAGCAATTAGCATCATGCCCTTAGCTATCATGAAGGATTCGAGTCTATGGGTAAATACTATGTATAGAAAACTCTATGCCATGGATAATAGATTAGTTCCTGTGGTAGGAGTAATTTGGGATGTAGAACTGAAAAATTACATCATATCCAGAAGCAACATATAAAACAAACATTATTGTGGTTGATACTCCTCCTTACTATGGGATACTACTATCAAGGCAATTGACAACAATAGTAGGAGGGAATGTTTAGTTGGACTTGTCTTATGCTTCTATCGTTGTAAATGGAAAAGAGGTCAGGCTACATAGGGAGCCTAGATCTAAACATGTCATTGATCTCTTTGACCCCAATCAAATGAATTACTTATGTGATGTGGACTTAGGAAGCTTTAGAATAGAACATTCAAAACCTAAATTATTAAGCACTAATCTAATTGATAGAGATGTTTCCAAGAATGAGCATGGCATATGGTGAATTTATTTTGATGGAGCATGCAGTAAAGAAGGCAATGGAGTAGGAGTGGTTTTCATTTCACCTGAGGGTACGACATTCAAATACTCATTCTTGTTAACATTTGAATGCACAAATAACATAGCAGAGTATGAGGCCCTATTGATAGGATTGAACATGGATACCAAACACAAAATTAAACTACTGACTTTGTTTGGAGATTTGTGAGTTGGTTACTTTGCAAGTGAGATCAAAGTATTCTACAAAAAACAAAAGGCTAAAATAGTATAAAAAATTTGTATGCGACACCATTGATTTGTTCGATGCTTTCTCTATTGAGTGGATAGATAGATCCAAAAAAATTAAGTCAGATTTCTTGGCGAATGTGGCTTTGAAGAAAGATGATGTTACTCTAGCAGGAATTTCACAAGTTGAGCTCAAAAAAATACCTACAATCCCGAATAACATCTATAGCTGGAAATTTTTTAATGATGATACTGATTTGATTAAGTTCTTACATTGCATTGATCAATATGAAGCCTAAGAAATTGATTTTAATGCATTTGTTGAAGAAGTAGATGGCAAGAAAACTGTATTTGGTAAGGAAGTTCTTCAACTCAAGACTAACAAGATTCCTAAGGGACTTATGGCATTGGATAGGATTTTTATTGAAATGATCGAGCACTCATGAAACAAACACCAATAAAAAGGGATGGCATTGAAGAAATTAACTTGGGCACTGAATTGACACCAAAAAAGGTATACATTGGGAAAAAGATAAGCCCAACAATTAGAAAGATGTTGATTGCATTATTAAGGAAATATAAGCATGTCTTTGCATGGTCTTAAGATGATCTCAAGGCATACAAGGAAGATTTGTTCCAACATGAAATTCCACTCAAACCTGATGCAAAACCTTTTAGGCAAAAGTAGAGACCAATAAACCCAACTTTGAAACCCAAGATGCATGAATAACTTATGAAGCTTGGGGAAGGAGGTATCATCAAACCTATTAGGCATTCCAATTGGGCCTCCAACTTGGTGCTAGTCAAAAAGAAAAATGGAGACATAAGGCTCTATGTAGACTTCTAAAACTTGAACGTATCCTCTCTTAAGGATAACTACCCACTCCCAAACATGGAGGCTATGTTGTAGAGGGTCACGGGATGTGAGTTGCTATCTATGATGGAGGGATTTTCAAGTTATAACCAAGTGAAGGTTAAGGAATTAGAACAATACAAAACAACCTTCACCATGCCATGGGGAACATATGTATATGTCAAAATTCCATTTGGACTCACAAATGCTAGTGCAACTTTCCAGAGAGCCATGTATGTTGCTTTTGCTGATCTAATTAACATAATAATGGTGGTATACCAGGATGATGTAACTGCATATTCAAAGAAAGCAAAGGACCATATTGAGCATCTGGAAAAAAAATTCATCAAAGCCATTGAGTATGGCATCTCTTTAAATCCTAAAAAGTGCCACTTTGCAGTCACAGAAGGGAGACTATTAGGGCACATAGTGTCCAAATAAGGGGTAAGGATTGACCCTAAGAGAGTAGAAGCTATTGATTAAATCCAAATTCCTAAGACAGTGAAGGCTATCCAATCCTTCTTTGGGGAAATTAATTTTGTGAGAAGATTTATATTAAACTTTGCTGAGATAGTGAAACCAATATCAAATATGTTAAAGAAGGGTGCAAAGATTGACTGGATAGTTGAGGCCATGGATTCATTAATATCCATCAAAAGAGAAATTAAAGAAGCCCGAGTCTTAAAATCCCTTGATTTTAATAAACCATTCTAGATCTTTTCATTTGCGTCTTATCACGCAATTGCAGTAGTAATGCTACAAAAAAATGATGAGGGGTATGAATAGCCTATTTCTTTCTTCAGCAAATCCCTCCAAAATGAAAAATTAAAATATAACATTGTAGAAAAATAGGCATATGCATTAGTAAAAGCTATCAAAGCATTTAGATCATATCTGGTGGGAGCAAAAGTAATAGCTTATGTAACTAATGCTACAGTAAAAGATGTGTTTGTACAAACTAGAGTAACAGGCCATAGGTGCAAATGGATAAAAATAATCCAAGAATTTGACATTGAGTTTCAAATCACCAAGCTTGTAAGAGGACAAGGATTATCCAAATTAATGGCTGAAACAAATGTTGAAGCTTCCCAAGTATGCAATTTGAATAATGAAGATAACATGATTATTAGTATTGAGCACGCACCATGGTACACTGATATCATGTATTATCTGAAACATATGAAATGTTCTGAAGGATTTAATGATAACAAGAAAAGGACGCTTAAACTATAGGCTTCAAAGTATGTATTCATGAAAGGGGACCTCTATTGGAAAAATAGGGATGGTGTTTTGTTGTTGTGCCTAGATGAAAATAAAGCAAGGCATGTTTTGAAGGAAATGCATGAAGTATGTGGAGGGAATTTCTCAATGAAAACTACTACACATAAGGTGTTAAGGGTAGGTTACTATTGGCCTAGATTTTTCAATGATGCCTATGATTATACTAGGAAATGTGAAGCATGTCAGAAGGTTTTTGGGAAACTAAAGTATCAAGGGACATTGTCCATAATACCTTTGCAAGTTGAGGCTCCATTTCACCAATGGGGGATTGATTTCATAGGAGAGATTGCAAAAAAAATCTAGTGGATGACATAGATGGATATTAGAAGCCATAAAATACTTCACAAAATGGGCAGAAGCTATACCTACCAAACAAGTAACTAGTAAGGTTGTAACAAAATTTTTATTGGAAAATATTATCACCAGATTCTGAGTGCCAGCAAGAATTATAACTAATAATGGGATTTTCTTTAGGTCAGATGAATTCAAGGTATTTTTCCAATCCTATGGTATAGTAATCTCATATTCTTCACCATATCATCCACAGGAAAATGGACAAGTTGAATCCAGCAACAAGAGCACCCATAAGACCATAAAAAGAATGTTGGATAATAACAAAAAGGCTTGGGATTCCAATTTGAGACTAGCCTTATGGGCAGATAGAATAACTGTAAAGGTCATCAAAAAATTACCTTTTGAACTTGTGTATGGGACTAAAGCTAGGCTCCCTTTGCATAATTTATTACCAGTATGTAAGTTCATCTTGCAAGAAGATTTAGAAATTCTTGAACCTATGGAGGAGAGGATGGAAGGGTTAATGGAACTTGATGAGGTAAGGAACCAAGCTCAGCAACACAATAAGAAGAAGCAATTACAAATGAAATACCTATTTGACAAAAGGGATAAAAATAGAAAATTTGAAGTAAATGACATGGTTATCATGTGGAATGCCAGGAGTCAAAATAAAGAGAAGCATGGGAAATTTGAAGCTCTATGGTTAGGACCATTTGTCATTGTTGGAAAGGGCGGTGAAGATTCATATTACCTCTAGAACATGACAAGAGAAGAACAAAAATTGCCAGTACATGGACAGTTCTTAAATAAATTCTTTTCTTGAAGACCATAAAGAGGATTAAGAATTGCTAGTGCATGGACAATTCTTGAGAAACCTCTTAAAATGTTTTTTTCCATGCACAATGTATGCTTCCCTAGAGACCTAGATTCTTCCTATACCCACAAGGTGTATACATCCCCAATCGGAGCCACTATTAGGACTAAAATCCTATTCACTATTTGTTACATTTGATTTCATAAATTGTAGAAATTCATGTGACCAGATCCATTTTATAACCCATGTTAACTAATGATCCCATGAATATGGCCTTTGGCATATAAGCATCTCCTTGATCATAGTTGAGAAAAAACTTTAACAACAATTGATCCTTATCAGGAAGATCATGTGCATGTATTTCCGATCAATAAGTCATAGCCCTTTATTAAATATTTTTTGCATATTAGGAAGAGATGAATAAAGTTACAATGATTGAAGATCCCAAAGATAATAGGTGTGCATAATCAGGAAGATAATGCATAACATTTCACCGATGAAAAACTTATCAGTAAAAGCAAACTAGTTGAAGGGAAATTTTAAAATCACACCGAGCTTGTGTGTCACGCTAATGGAGACCTTATCGGGGAGAAACATACATACTTTCATCGATAAAAAAAGAGAACAATTGTATCAAAGACACATGTATGATCAGAGTGGCTTCCTCAGATCTCTCTAACTATGTGGGTTACTCCAATGAGGGAAACTAGAAAAAATTTCAAGGAAAGTCCCACCAATTTATCCCAACGAACAAAGCGGTAGAGGAAACATATCAAGGAGACAAAGTATATTGGAAAGGAGTCTTATTATCTTAGTGATGATAAATTTTAGCCTGATGATAATATGGAATGACCACTATTTATCATAAAAACATTGGGCGATGCTTAAAAGGATTTCTAATAGTCCATACCACCCTGATATCGGGTAGACTTCATAATGTTCTCCCTGAGACATTAGGAATTGAAAAGAAAGAGAAAAGGCAGTTGTACAATATCAATGAGAGTATTAAGTTGTCTTCCTGACTAAATAAGAGAACCAAAGGGACACTTCATATCAAAAGGACATTCAATTAGTCTTGGTGATCAGTTATGAACGTATAAACAAAGATGGCACCAAATAAAGTACACAGATTGGTCTAAGACAAGAGGAGTTCCACCGATGCCATATTGTTGTATCGCTCTAACATTTTGAATTTTGAAAAACCTATTGCATTCATTTCTAGTGGTGGATATTAATGGCCACATGAACAAACCTTATACAAAAATTTCTGATTGAAAAGAGATTGAACCAAAAGAATTTTCAGAAGTTGCAATGAAGAAGACCAAGAGATTTAGTAGAAGTCAAGGAATTCAATGTGCCCAAAAACATAAGTAAGAATACAAAATATCCCTACAATTGATATATTGTAATTCAATTATTCCATCTTGTAGAGAAATAATATGGAAATTTATACAAAAATAAAAAATAAGAAGCAACAAAGTGAAAGTAGCCAGTCTAAAAATAAGAAGCAAAAAATCGAAACGAGGTAGGAATTGAAAACAAATGAATGGAAACTAAACCAATACCTCATTGATCAATTGATTGGTTAAGGGAAAAAATTTATAAGGTCTGCACAATTGAGGGTTGAAGTAGAAAGATTAGAAGATAAATGAAAAAATGTAGGTGATGTGTAGACCCCCATTAGGGGATACGAATTGTTCATGTTTCATTATTGCTAGAGAAGTAGACTTGAACCAGTTTGTAACCCTTGGAATTTCAATTTGGTAAAGTTGGTTGTTCCCAACATCTTTGTGAATATACACCTTCTAAAACTTTTGGCCAACTATTATAACCCAGACCTTAAAGCCATGTGCAATCCGCAAGGAGAACCTTTCATACATGTATCCAAAATTGCACTTTGTGAATTTTTCGGCCTAGATGACACATGTGATCAGCCTATAGTGCATGAGGATTTGGAAAAGGAATATTGGAGGATGGAAACTACCTATAAAGGATGGAGGCTACTATTACACAGGACTAGATAAGATGGAAACCTAGTACCACTTGAGGATGGTGATGGACCTCCCTTCCATGTTAATTTTTTTGAGCCCTATTTAAAATATACTTACTTATCAGTGGGTCAAATAATGGGAGCAAAGGTCTTTGAATTTATGTCTATAGGGCCAATGCTGATCTCTATAAACATACAATGTCACAATGCAAGACCTTTTGATTACGCTTCACACATTTCCAAAGTGATTGACTTAGAGCTAATAGCCATCAAGAATGGTTCTCCCACAATGCACTTTAAACATTATTCCCTTCTCATGCACATGATATTGTACTATGGAAAAGAGCTAGGAATATGGCCAGAGGAATTAAGAATCACAAAGTTGGATATAGAGGGTCAGCCATTACCAATACAATTATGGACCTCCATTTGGGATAGCATATTTTTCAATTCTAATTATGTTTATTTTGAAGAACACTTTGTCAAGACATTGTACAGGTTTTATGATCACCATTGTAATTATTCAATGTCTAATGAGATCAAAATATTCTTAAGGCCTAAGGATTTCAATGGACCATCGACTATAAGTCATAATTGGGGTGACGTGTATTGCTTTGTTGATTCCACTATGATCAGGGTTTATGGTTTTGAAGACACACCTTTCCTATTACCCAAGAATGTGCCAGACAGAATTGCATGTCTAGAGATTGTCAAGCAATTGGATTATTCCAATGTCATGAACTAGAGTGCATATGAAAAGCAATCATTCATGCCTAGTACATTGTGTTTTGGGGATTTTACTGTAGTATCAAAAGAAGGATATGATCTCATTTTGGATAAATTGTCACATTTCAATATGAAGAAGGCTGCACCAAGGAAAGGATTTGATCCTGAAGACTTTATTGATTTTTTCAAGAAAAAATAGAATTTAAGTGGATATGTTCATGTACCATATCCTTGTGATGATATTATCAGAAACATGGAAGAAATAGAGGTTGAATTAACAATTGATAATTACAATAGAGAAATTGAACAGAAGATGAAGGGGATACAAGAAGTAGAAATGTTATCATCTAGTAGTGAGGAATACTCTAAAGAAAATGAACCCCAAATCCAACCTGATAAGATCCCCAAGCTAAGGATTGAAGAGTATCGACCTCGAAACAAAGAACAGGAAGTTGGGGAATTGGTGAAAGGGCACTATTGAACAAGTTTTGTCAATTTAGGAAGTTGATGAGTAGGCTTTGAAATTTTGAGGTGATAAGCATTAAATAAGGTCTTGAAGATAATTTAATATTGTAATTAGTCATATGTGATGATGTATAGGTTTTTAGAAGGTCAAGTTTGCAAAAAAATGCAAAATATTGTAAAGGTTGTCTAAAAAGATGTAAAGTTGCTAAAAAGTTTCAAAATTGCATTTTTAGGGAACGCCAATAGTAAAGTTATGTCAAAAGGAAGTTAGGAATTTGTAGGAAGTTTATTTGAGGGGGAAAAATCATAAATAAGAGGAAGGCATCGTTGTAAGTCTATTTTTTGAAGATTTGAATGAATAAACAATTGTTATATTGTTGTGTTACTAGATTTTTTGAGTTTTCTTCTTGTTTCCTAAACTATAAGGTCCATACTCCTACAAAATAAACTAATCTTGTTGTAAATTCATTAAGGGGCATGTTTTTTCTTCATTTTACATCTGTTTTGAGCATCTAACAGTGTTTTGGGTGGAATTTTGAGCAAATTTTGTTTCACTGGTTTATTACCCTGTTTTAAGGGTTTGTAACCTTTAGAATGTAATCTCAACCCATATCACTTTATATGACATCTATATCTTGTGGAATGGGTCTGAAACAATAGGAAATAGGTGTGGGAATGTGGTGAGAGTGCAAGGGAGGTCAGAGAGTATATTGGGCATGAAGCCCTAGGTGGGAAAGTTTAATTTTCCATGTGAAAAGTGAGGTATTTTTTTGGTAAAGTATGAATTGTGTCGGCACAATGTTGTTTTATGTTAAATTGAGTTTGTGTCAATTGGGGCCTTATTAAAGTGATTTCAAATTTGTGATAGGATTTGAAGCAAGTCTTTCAATAAAACCCTAGTATCTTGACAAGAAAAGAGGGTTTTGAGTTTAGGCACCTTGGTAGATGAATTTTTGAAAAAAAATTGTGGATTCTTGGGTTATGACATGTGTATATTTCTACGCCAATGAGGTTGGTGGATTTGGAAAATTATTTAGGCATTGTCCTTTGTAAAAGAGACTTAATTTGAGGCCTAGTTGGCATGGAAACCTAGTTTTGAAGGAATTGTTGCAAAGTAACATTTGGAGTTTTGTTGATGTTTTTTAGCACCAAAATGGGTCCTTGAAATGGTTCAAGTCTTGGTCTGATAAGATCTCACCAAGAAGATTTACCCAATTTAGTTGATTTTCAATGCTACAAGGAAATTGAGAGAATTGGCTAAGATAGAGTGAATTTGAGGATTTGATGATCTGATAGTTGTTTTGTTGTTGGGTTTGTGTTAATTTGTGTTGCAGGACCTCCCTTGGTTACATCAAGTGGTATCAGAGCAAAGGTACCAAGTCTTTATGGAAGAAAGTTGCATTTTGTGATTAGAAGGTGAAGATGCATTGTGAAGATGCCTCCAAAGGCCAGTGTGATGGAAAAGGAGATAAAGGAATTGAAAGAGTATTTTTTATAGAAGGAAAGGCTCTATAGAGAGTTTGATGAAGCCACCTTAGCAAGGATAGCAGTTTTGGAGAAGAATCGGAGAAGAGGAATGGTGAATGAAGATCGTAGTGATAAGGAGGATGAGGGGGAAGAAGGAAACCTTCTAGTTGGAGTCCAGAATGATGAAGATGAATTAGACCCTGATGAAAAGAGAATGATCAAGATGCTAAAGGAGGTAAAAGGTGACAACACTCCAAAAGTGAAAGTTGAAGTGCCTATGTATGGAGGTAAGATGGATAGTGAAGATTTTTTGGCTTGGATTGATGCCTTAGATAATTTCTTTGAGTTTGAAGACATAGAGGATAGTAAGAAGGTGAAATATGAAAAGACAAACTTGAAGGGCCCAACCCTAACATGGTGGAACTTTTTTCAAGAAGATAAGGTCAAGAAAGGTAATTCCAAGGTAAGCTCTTGGGATAGAATGGTAGCAAAAGTAAAGGCTCAGTTTTTACTAGCAGATTATGCCATACATTTTTTTATGAAATTGCAAGATTTGAAGAAAAGGTAGTTAGATGTGATGTCTTATACTGAGGAATTTCATAGGTTATTCATTAGGGTAGGTCACAATGAAGATGAGGTTGAAAGAGTGGCCAGGTATTTGAGTGGTTTGAGATTGAACATAAGAGATGAAATTAGTTTGAACCCTCCTAAGATAGTGGTAGAATGTTTCCAAATGGCAGTAAGGGCAGAGGATAGAATCAAGAGAAGGAAAGAAAGATAAGGAAGGGGCAGAGGTAACATGAATAGAGGAAGAGGCACAAGAAATTTCAAAGAAGATCTTGAAGATGCTGATAAAAATAAAGAACAAGCACCTGAATCAAGAGGTGGATGGAGAGGTGGAAGAACAAGCTTTATGAAAAGAAGATATTTTAATGAGTTTTCAGGTAGGTGTTACAAGTGTGGTGAGTTTGGTCACCCTTTCTACAAGTTTCCAAAGAAGTTTGGAACCACACCAAGTGGAGGAGAAAAGAAAAATGAAAGAAGAGCACAAATAGTTCAAGAAGATGAAGCTGAAAGTTCAAACTCCAATACACTTCATGTTGTTCCTGAAGTGGGTGAACGTTTGATGATGAAGAGACAAGTCTTGTAGACAACAAAGGAGAGAGAGTTGTTTCAAAGAAGAGCATTGTTTAAGATAGCCTACACATGTAAAAACAAGGTATGCAAAGTAATAGTTGATTTAGGGTGTACCGATAACATTGTATCTAGTGAAATGGTGGATAAATTGCATTTGGAAAGAGTGCCAAGAGAAAGACCATATACAGTTTCATGGGTTAGTGATAATCAATCTATGGTGGTGAGTGGACAAGCTATTGTTGAATTTTAGATTGGTCAATACATGGATAGAGTTGTTTGTGACATATTACCCATGAGTTGTTGCCACATGTTGCTAGGTAGGCCGTGGCAATTTGACAAGTCAGTCATGTGCAATGGCAGATAAAATACATACACAATTGAAAAAGATGGGAGTGTGTTCATTCTAACTCCATTGGTAGAGGAGACAAAAGAGCAAGGTGAAATTATTATGCTAGGAAGAAAGGAATATGTGAATGTTGACGAAGGTAAGAGTATAGGTTTGGTAGCCAATGTAAGGCATGACAAGGTTGGTACAGTAAGAAGAAATAATGAAGATGATTTATAGACTATTGTGAAGAAAAATTTCTTCATGTGGAAGAAGAAAGTAAATGGAAGTGTGTCTCAGTCTAAGACAGGGTAGTGCAAGAGTGTAGACCCTGTGAAGAGGCAAGAAATGAGTGAAGAGATCCTTGTTGGGATAGTTCAGTTCCATATAGTGGTGTGTACAATGAAGAGGAAATCAAGTAATTCTAGTATAGAGGTTTGTAAAGTTGATTGGATAGTGAAAGGTACAGGTGCAGGTCTAACAATGATTGGTAAATGGAAAGGTACAGTTGACAGTAATAAGCAGATAGATAAACAAAGCATTAGACAGTGGTATAAACATGAAGTGAAAAGGGAAGTAAAGATAGATGATAAGACTTTGTGTGTAGGTGTAAAGGAATTTGTGACCATAGTATTTGAAGATGGAAAAAGTGAAAGACACCCCACAGTACACACTGAACAATTGGAGCATGTTACAAGTGAAGGTAAATGCAAGAGTGTCAAGGATAGTGGCAAGCTAAAGCAAGGTGAACCTGTTGTAGAAAAACATGAAGGATAGAGACAAGTGAAGAACAATGATGGAAAATATGTAGTACCTTTTCCAAGAGACTTTGAAAAATTGCAAGTTGTGGTGTATGGTGCAGGGGCACCATTGAACAAGTTTTGTCAATTTAGGAAGTTGATGAGTAGGCTTTGAAATTTTGAGGTGATAGGCATTAAATAAGGTCTTGAAGATCATTTAATATTGTAATTAGTCATATTTGATTATGTATAGGTGTTTAGAAGGTCAGGTTTGAAAAAAAATGCAAGATATTGAAAAGGTTGTCTAAAAAGATGTAAAGTTGATAAAAAGTTGCAAAAGTGCATTTTTTAGGGAATACCAACAGTTAAGTTATTTCAAAAGGCAGTTAGGAAGTTGTAGAAATTTTATTTGAGATGGAAAAAGCACAAATAAGAGGAAGGAATCGTTGCAAGTCTTATTTTTGAAGATTTGAAAGAATAAACAATTACTATGTTGTTGTGTTACCAGATTTTCTGAGTTTTCTTTTTGTTTCTTGAACTGTACGGTCCATACTCTTGAAAAATGAACAAATATTGTTGTAAATTAATTAATGGGTGTGTTTTGGCTTCTTTTTAGATATGTTTTGAGCATCTAACAGTGTTTTGGGTGGAAGTTTGAGCAAATTCTATTTGATTGGTTTATTACCTTGTTTTAAGGGTTTGTAACCTTTAGAATGTAATCTCAACCCATTCCAATTTCTATGAAACCTATATCTTGTGGAATGGGTCTACAACAATAGGAAATAGGTGTGGGCATGTGGTGAGAGTGCAAGGGAGGTCAAAGAGTGTATTGGGCATGAACCCTTAGGTTGGAAAGTTCAATTTTCCATGTGAAAAGTGAGGTTTTGAGTTGGTAAAGTGTGAATTGTGTTGGGGTAGTGTTGTTTTATGTTAAATTGAGTTTGTGTAGGTTAATTGGGGCCTGATTAAAGTGATTGCAAAGTTTTGAGAGGATTGGAAGAAATACTTTCAATAAAACTCTAATATCTTGGTAAGAGAAGAGGGTTTTGAGTTTAGGCACCTTGGTAGATGAATTTATGAAAAAAAATTGTGGATTCTTGGGTTATGAAATGTGTAGATTTCTACCCCAATGATGTTGTTCTATTTGGAGAAGTATTTAGGCAAGGTCCTTTGTAAAAGAGGCCTAATTTGAGACCTAGTTGGCGTGGAAACCTAGTTTTGAAGGAATTGTTGCCAAGTAACATGTGGAGTTTTTTTTTATGTTTTTTAGCACCAAAATGGGTCCCTAAAATGGTTCATGTCTTGGTATGATAGAATGTCACCAAGAAGATTTACCCGATTTAGTTGATTTCCAATGCTACAAAGAAATTAAGAGAATTGGCTAAGATAGAATGTATTTGAGGATTTGATGATCTGATAGTTGTTTTGTTGGTGTATTTGTGTTAAGTTGTGTAGCAGGACCTCCCCTAGTTACATCAGGAACCATCTGACATAGATGTTAGGTAGTTTGCTTATAAATATTTTGTCTCAAATGACTATTTTATTAATTTTTTTGAATTTAAATCTTTCTTGTACAAACAAAAGGGAAAAACAATAAGGGAATTAGTTGCAGACATAACAACCAGCAATGAAATCTAGTTATTGAACACATTGAAAATGGATGTGGAGAATGAAATGAAGAACATGACTCCAGAGAAGGGAAGAAAAATATTAGAGGAGTCTGGTGTGATGATCTTTCCTAGTTTGGACTTAAGCTCTGCTTTAGTTTTTGATATATTTTTGCACAATAATGATGTTAAACACAAGCTCAGTCTAGACAGGGTAATGGATGTATACATTGGTTCAAGATATAATCCTGATGAGACTTCTCTTATGATCTAGACTCTATACCCCCACATAAGAAGCTTGTAATTATTGATACAGAAAAAGCATTTGGTCATGTGATGACATTAAAAGTCGGTGAAACTAATCTTGTGGTCACAACTGATATTGGCATAAATGTAGCCAAATTGAACAAGGTATAGATTCAAATGTTGATTAAAGAGCGAGATATGTATAAATTGAACAATGAAATGATGCTTAAAGAAAATGATTTTCTAAGAGACACAGTCAAGGATACATTCAAATAATCTACTAAAATTTTGACTTAAGGAGAAGAATCCCAATTAAATGACAAGTGTGAGGAATTATAGATGAATAATTAGTAGATTCACACTCAAATAATCAATGCTAGGTTTGACACGCTTTCTACAATACTCCAAAAAATGTATACTAATATAATGATTTGGATGCAAAAGTTTTGGATAACTCACTCTAAGAGTCACACAGCCATTCAAGAACATAAAAGGATAAATGAATGGCTTCAGGAAAAGATCCAAGAGATACAAAATAGAAACACTTCTGATACTGGGGCCATTACAGCTATTGAAGACCTGATAAGGAAGCATAAAGACTATTATGAGGATCTTCAAGAAAATGCCAAAGAGTTTATCGATGCTTCAAAAAAATGTGTGTCTGCATTGTTTAGTGATAATGGACAACTGAAAAGTCAAAATGAATGGATAAAAGAATGCTGACTAATACTGCAGGGAGCCTTGGAAATAGCTAAGGATGAAGATCCAACATTAGAAGAGGCCTGTGAGTGTTTAGAAAAGATTATTACTATGGAGATTGTGGCATGGAATGTTCTGCATGATGTTGATATGTACTTGAGTCGGGAGTACCTAAATCATGTTACACGAGTTCATTTGTGGCTTATTAGAGCTTAATGTTAATATTTTATGTGTTGTTAAAGTCCCAAAAGACACTTAGGAAGAGGTATACCCTCTTTAAGATATTTCTATATAAGTTGAACATTTCATGATTGAATGACAAGAGCGAAAAAAGAGAGAAGAGAGAGATATAAAAATAAAGAGACTTTCATAGAATATATCATGTAGATTATACTTTAAAGGACCATGATGCATGCATAAATTTTGGTAGAAATAAATAAAGAATCTTTAATTCTATGTCACTTTACATTAGTGTCTATTGTTTGTTGATTTGAACAATTATCTGGCTATCTCCACACTGTTATTTCTCTATTATTTGAACTTGTGTATCTAAGTTTATATTTAGTTTCATTAGAAACATTTGTTCTTATTGTGTAATCAAGTTAATTGGTTTCTATCAAAGAATTAAAATGCTTTTAATTGATTGCAGTAACTTGGAAGTAACGTTTGGATCAGTAAGAAAATCTTTGCAATTGATAAGACTACCATATTGTCTCCAACTTGATATTATATTGTTATTCAAATTAAGGATATACTTCATTTTTCAATACACATTTGTTGTCATTGTGTGATTATTTTTAATTGGTTCCTTTAGAGGAGTATTATAATCCTTTTAAATAAGTCACAGTGACCTAATAGGATCGATTGGATCAATAAGTAGAGTTTTTCAGTCACATTCTTCCACATTTATACAAGGTATAAATAAATATAAGTGCCAAATAATTAGAACTATAACCAATACTAGTCACTTATCATAAAAATTCATTGATTCCACTTACCCAATAAGGCACCGGTCCACTTCACATTTCATTATACCATACTTATCCAATTTCATATTCTAAATTTCCAATTATCAGATTAGGAGTAGGAGTAGTTAACAAGCGCTCATCTATTCCACACTTTATGCCACTAGGCATAGATCCTTAAATCCAATTAAGTCACACAACCCTTAGATTTGTTTCAGTTATCAAGGTCCACCCACCTAGGTTTAGTAGAGCCTAAAGTGTAGGGAGTCATCAACCATATAGGTTAGCTCCATTCATTGGTTCAAAAACTTTGCAAGTGTGATCATAGAGCCTAGCATCCTCTTAGGATTTTTAACCTGCATTTTTGAGACCCAACAGTCCCTCCCTCCTCTTCTCTCCTTCTCTCTTTCTCACTTCTCCCTCCATCTCTCTATCTATGCATCCCTTCTTCTCTACCCTAATCCCTCAACTCCAAATCCTCAACCCTTGAACCCTTAAACACTCAACCCTAAACCCTAATCCCTCAACCCTTGACCCTTAAACCCTCTACCCTCTACCCTCAACCCTATACCCTCAACCCAATACCCTCTACCCAATACCCCAATCCCTCAAACCTTAAACCCTCAACCCTTAAACCCATAAACTAGACTAAACTCTCTACCCTAATCCCTTAACCCTCTTGACCCTTAATTCCTCAACCCTTATACCCTCTACCATATATATTGGAACCTCAACACTAATCATCCAACCCTATACCCTCAATCCTCTACCCTCAACCCTCAACCATCAACCCTTAAACCCTTAAACCATCTACCCTCTACCCTACACATTAAACCTTCAACCCTCAATTATCAACCCTCAACCCTTAATCCCTCAATCCTCAACCCTCAAACCCTGAACCATCAACCCTGATACCCTCTACCCTATACATTGGATCCTCAACCCTAATCCTTTAATGATATGTACCCTCAATCCTAATCCCTCAAACCTATACCCTCAACCCAATACCCTAAACCATCAACCCTATAGGTCCTCAAACCTATACCCTCCAAATGTTCTCAATCCTCTACCCTATACATTGGATCCTCAACCCTCATATATCTCTTTCCCTCCCTCCTCTTCTCTCCTTCTCTATATCTCACTTCTCCCTCCATATCTTTATCCATCCATCCCTCCCTCTCTGCCCTAATCCCTCAAACCTAAACCCTCAACACTTAAACCCTTAAAAACTAAACCCTAAACCCTAGACTCTCAACCCTTAACCCTTAAACCCTCAACCCAATACCCTCTAACCTCAACCCTAATCCCTCATCCCTTAAACCCTCAACCCTTAAACCAAATTAAGCTCTCTACCCTAATACCTCAACCATCTTGACCCTTAATCCCTCAACCCCTACACCATAATCCCTTAACCCCTATACCCTTTTCCCTATACATTAAACACTCAACCCTAATCCCCCAACCTTATACCCTCAATCCTCTATCCACAACCTTAAACCCTCTACCCTCTACCCTTTACCTTATACATTAAACCCTCAATTCTCAACCCTCAACCCTTAATCCATCAATCCTCAACCCTCAAACCCTAAACCCTCAACTTCAATACCCTCTACCCTATACATTGGACCCTAAACCCCAGTCCTTCAACCACATGTACCCTCAACCCTAATCCCTCAAACCTATACCCTCCACCCAATACCCTAAACCATCAACCCTATAGGTCCTTAGCTCTATACCCTAAATTCTCAAACCTCTACCCTATACATTAGATCCTCAACCCTCATATATCTTTGTCCCTCCCTCATCATCTCTCCTTCTCTCTATCTCAATTCTCCCTCCATCTCTCTATCCATGTATCCATCCCTCTCTACCCTAATCCCTCAATCCTAAACCCTCAACACTTAAGCCCTTAAACACTTAACCTAAAACCTAAACCCTCAACCCTCAATCCTTAGACCCTCTACCCTCTACCCTCAACCCTTAAACCCAAGTAAACTCTCTACCCCAATCCCTCAACCCTCAACCGTTAAACCCTAATCCCTCAACCCCTATACCCTCTACCCTATATATTGGACCCTCAACCCTAATCCCCCAACCCTATACACATAATCATCTACCCTCAACCTTAAACCCTCAACCCTCAACCCTCTACCCTATACATTAAACCATCAACCCTCAATTCTCAACCCTCAACCCTTAATCCCTCAATCCTTAACCCTCAAACCCTCAACCATAAACCTCGATACACTCTACCCTATACATTGGACCCTCAACCATATGTACCCTCAACCCTAGTCCCTCAACCCTATACCCTCAACCCAATACCCTAACACCTCAACCCTATAGGTCATCAACCCTATACCCTCAATTCTCAACACTTTACCCTATACATTAGATCCTCAAATCTCATATATCTTTGTCCCTCCCTCCTCTTCTCCCCTTCTCTCTTTCTCACTTCTCCCTCCATCTCTCTATCCATTGATCCCTCCCTCTCTACCCTAATCCCTCAACCCTAAACCCTCAACCGTTAAACCCTTAAGCACTCAACCCTAAACCCTAAACCCTTAACCCTCAACCCTTAAACCCTCTACCCTCAACCCCAGTCCCTCAAGCCTTAAACCCTCAACCCTTAAACCCAAGTAAACTCTCTACCCTAATCCCTTAACCCTCTTGACCCTTAATTCCTCAACCCCTATACCATCTACACTATATATTGGACCCTCAATCGTAGTCACCCAGCCCTATAACCTCAATCCTCTACCCTCAACCCTCAACCCTCAAACCCTAAACCATCAACCTCAATACCCTCTACCCTATACATTGGACCCTCAACCCTAATCCTTAAACCATATGTGCCCTCAACCCTTATCCCTCAAACATGTACCCTCAACCCAATACCCTAAACCATTAACCCTATAGGCCATCAATCTTATACCCACAATTCTCAACCCTCTACCCTATACATTGGATCCTCAACCCTCATATATCTCTTTCCCTCCCTCCTTGTCTCTCATTCTCTCTATCTCACTTCTCCCTCCATCTCTCTATCCATCCATCCCTCCCTCTCTACCCTAATCCATTAACCGTAAACCCTCAACACTTAAACCCTTAAACACTCAACCCTAAACCCTAGACCCTCAGCCCTCAACCCTTAAACCCTCTACCCTCTACCCTCAATCCAATACCCTCTAACCTCAACCCTAATCCCTCATCCCTTAAACCCTCAATCCTTAAACCTTAAACCCAAGTAAACTCTCTACCCTAATCCCTCAATCCTCTTGACACTCAACCCTCAATCCTCAACCCTCAACCCTTAAACCGTAATCCCTCAACCCCTATACCCTCTACCCTATACATTGGACCCTCAATCATAATTCCTCAACCCTATACCCTCAATCCTCTACCCAACACCTTAAACTCTCAACCCTCAACCCTTAAACCCTCTACACTATACGTTAAACCTCAACCCTCAATTCGCAACCCTCAACCCTTAATTCCTCAATCCTCAACCCTCAAACCCTAAACCCTCAACTCTGATACCCTCTACCCTATAAATTGGACCCTCAACCCTAATCCTTCAACCATATGTACCCTCAACCCTAATCCCTCAAACCTATACCCTCAACCCAATACCCTAAACCATCAACCCTATCGGTCCTCAACCCTATACCCTCAATTATCAACCATCTACCCTATACATTGGATCCTCAACCCTCATATATATTTTCCCCTCCCTCATCTTTTCTCCTTCTCTCTATCTCACTTCTCCCTCCATTTCTTTATCCATCTATCTCTCCCTCTCTATATTAATCCATCAACCCTAAACCCTCAACACTTAAACCCTTAAACACTCAACCCTAAACCCTAAACCCTCGGCCCTCAACCCTTAGACCCTCTACCCTCTACCCTCAACCCAATACCCTCTACCCTCTACCCTACTCCCTCAACCCTTAAAACCAATTAAAGTCTCTACATTAATCCCTCAACCCTATTGAACCTTAATCCCTCAACCCTCAACCTTCAACCCTCAACCCTCAATCCTCAACCCTCAACCCTCAACCCTTAAACCCTTAAACCCTGATCCCTCAGCCCCTATACCCTCTACCCTATACATTGGATCCTCAACCCTAATGCCCCAACCCTATACCAAAAATCCTCTACCCTCAACCTTAAACCATCAACCCTCAACCCTTAAACCCTCTACCCTCTACCCTCTACCATATACATTAAATTCTCAACACTCAATTCTCAACCCTTAACCCTTAATCCCTCAATCCTTGAACCTCAAACCCTAAACCCTCTACCCCGATACCCTCTACCCTATACATTGGACCCTCAACCATAATCCTTCAACCATATGTATCTTCAACTCTAATCCCTCAACCCTATACCCTCAACCTAATACCCTAATAACTCAACCCTATAAGTCATCAACCCTCTACCCTATACTCTAGATCCTCAACCCTCATATATCTCTATCCCTCTCTCCTCTTCTCTCCTTCTCTCTATCTCACTTTTCCCTCCATCTCTCTATCCATCCATCCCTCCCTCTCTACCCTAATCCCTCAACCCTTAAACACTCAACCCTAAACTCTAAACCCTCAACCCTTAAACCCTAAACCCTTAAACCCTTAAACCCTCTACCCTCAACCCTCAACCCAATACCCTCTACCATCAACCCTAATCCCTCAACCCTAATCCCTCAAAAACCCTTAGACCCAAGAAAACTCTCTACCCTAAGCCCTCAACCCTTAAACCCTCTACCCTCTACCCTCTACCCTCTACCCTCAACCCTCAACCCTCAACCCTTAAACCCTAATCCCTCAATCCATATACCCTATACCCTTATACATTGGACCTTCAACCCTAATCCCTCAATCCTCTACCCTTGACCTTAAACCCTCAACCCTCAACCCTTAAACCCTTAAACCCTCAACCCTCAATTCTCAACCATCAACCCTTTGTCCCTCAACCCTCAACCCCTATACCCTCTACCCTTTACATTGGACCCTCAACCTAATCCTTCAACCATATACCCTGAAACCTATAACCTAAAACCTCTACCCTCAACCCTAAACCCTTAAACCTTCTACCCTCTAACCTCAACCCTAATCCCTCAACCATCAACCCTTAAACCCTAATACTCTAAACCATCAACCCTATATCCTCAACGCTTATCCCTTTCTCTCTATCTATACATCTCACCTCTCTCTCCTTCCCTCTATCCTACACTGTATAATTGTCTCTATATACCCTCTCCCTCTTTCTACGTACCTCTCGCTTAATCAATCCCTACCACCCTCTCTCACTCCCTTTATCTATATCTCTCTATCTCCCTCCCACTACCTCTCCATTACTCCCTCTCTCTATCCCTCTCTCTCAATTCTCTCCCTCCCACCCCCTCTCTCTTTCAGGTCTCTCCCTCTAGTACCCTACCTGGGTAACTCTCTCTCTCTCTATCTATCTATCTATCTATCCCTCCCACCCTACTTAGATAAGTCCCTCTCACTCTACCCCCCTCTATCTCTCCCTCTCTCAGGGCACTCCCTCCCACACCCTCTCCCTCTCTTAGATCTCTCACTCTCACACTCGCTCTCTCTCCTACTCCCTCTCACTTCCTATCTCTCAAGTCTCTCCCTCTCACCCCCCTCACATTTTCAAGTCTCTTTCTCTCCCTCTCTCTCTCCCCTCTCTCTCTCTCTCTCTCCCTCTCTCACAATTCTCTCTCTCCCAACCCCTATCTCTCTAACTCTCTCTCTATCCCTCCCACCCTACCTAGCTAAGTTCCTCTCAATCCAACCCCTTCTCTCCCACTCCCTCTCTCTTAGACTCTTCCTTCCACCCCTTCTCCCTCTCTCAAGACTCTCTCTCACAACCTCTCTACCTCTCTCTCTCTCATGTCTCTCCCTCCCTCTCTCCCTCCCACCCTACCTAGACAACTCTCTCTCTTAAAATTCTACCTCCCTCTAAATACATACATACTTACAAGCATACAAGCAGAATACATATGTACATATGATCCTACATACATAAAAGCATACATGTACATATGTAGATACAATCTTACATACATATAGGAATACATACAATATACATGCATTCATACATACATACATACATACATACATACAAGCATACATACATATATACAAGCATGCATACATGCATACATACATGACATACAAGCATACATGTACATAAAAAAATACAAATATATAAATATACATTTAATAGAGTAGCATTTAACATAAAGAAAGACACAATGCGAGCATGTTATACCACAATCATGTTATGTCTTGCTAGACATGTCCAGCACAAATGCAAAAAACCATGTCAAAACTAAGATATAACGCGAGCAGGTTATAACACATGCATGTTATATCTTGCTTTGGGAATCCCCAAGCCTTAGGGTTTGTATTTTCCTTATAATACCAACCTAAAGGCTTGGAGGGCCTTCACAATGACCAGGGACATGTTTTTGCAATTTCTACAATATTTCACATAATCGGGTTCATGTTCACTGTCAAGATTGCACGTGTTCCAATGTCAAACAAATTGAACACCTAGGTAATGTTAGGTTCTCTCTCAGCTATCCAACGATTTTTTTTACTTTTTGACAATGTTAGGCCTTTCATTTATAATTTATTTTGTTTGTGTCTCTTTTTTGGAAAAAATCAATGTTTGGTGTTTTTCTCCCTATAAATTAACCATTCATCGAAATTTCAAATAAATTACATTTTTAGAAACTAGATTCCATTCTACAATTTTATTTTATTTTAAAAATCAATTAGTATCCAAAATTTGTAGGGGTAGCATGGCCAAAATTTTGTTTTTCAGGAAGTGTCCACTTAGAAAATTAGTAAAAAATCATATATTAATTAAAAATTTATCAAAAGAATCATGCATCAACTACATATTGTTAGCTAATTTCTCACTAGAGCGATTTTAAAAATACTAAAAAAAAGTTCACCATGCTAGGGACGTACAAAAGTTGCTATGTTATGTTTTTATGACAAAAAAAACACCAATTTTTGTATGTCCCTCTTTTGAACCCCTTAATCTCAACCAATTTCAAAATAAATTAGTAGTTTAAAAAGTAGACTCAGAGCACTTTGATCCTTGTTTTTGTTTCATCTCAAAATTTTGAGTGTAACTATCCTCAATTTCACATCCAAGGTCAGTATTTCCTTATTTCAGATAAAAAGTGGCCACTTAAGCCCCCTTTTTGGCCCCCCATCTTTTTGCACTTACCCAACATAAACAGAGGTTTATGCAACTGTGTGTTGGGATTATTAAGTATGGCTAGTTTATTTTTTTGATATCAATGGTGTAATGTATCATCTGATAAGCATAGCTATGATAGAGTGAATGGTGACTTCACCATCGAATATGGCACTGGTCTCTTAATGTTATAGTTTCCTGAGATTGTTTTGTGAGTAGCTAAAATTTAAATCAAATTTTCTTATCTATCTTGTTGTGGGTGTGTGTGGAATATAATGCATATTACATCTCTCATGTTTAAACCAGACATTACCATGAAGGTCATCCAAACCTTTAGGGTATTGTGTTTGTTAAACATTTAAAGGATAATCATTTGTTACATTGTTTTGGGTACTTTCGCACACAAGTATCTATAAGTACACTATTGGGATCACCCTCATGGGTTTCACAGAGCCTAAAGTGCAGGGTAGAAGGGGTTAAAATTCAATCTCCCATTCATTGGACAAATCTCTCCTTGAATTTGACCATTAGGCCTAGTAGCCCTTTAGGATTCAAGTTGATCAACAGATTTGGGAAACAACACATCTATCACCACCTATCTTCACATGTCACCATCCACTTCCATCACCTCACACTTTATCTAGTCCCACCTAACACATGTTAGAAGCCCACTATACCACTGGGCTTAGACAAGGAACCACGACATCTCAGTGGGATGGCGTGGAGGTCGTCAATCTTCAAGACTTGATCAAAATCATTGATCAAGTAGAGGGAAAATATTTGCATGTGACTTAGGAAACATTATAATCATTGAATATGTTGGATCTAAAAAATGCAAGTTACAAATCCTAAGAGTATGCTAGGCTCTATGATCAGAATTACAACGTTCTTGAACCATTGAATGGAGTTAACCTATAGTTGATGACTCCCTACACTTCAGGCTCTACTAGACCTAGGTGGGTGGACCTTTATAATGGAGTAGATTAGAGGAATGTATGATTTGGTTAAATTGATGGATCTATCCATAGTGTCAAATAGTGTGGTATAGATGAAAGCTTACTAACTACTAGTGAAATTTGAAATGTGAATGTATGGATAAGATTTATGAAATTATAAAATAAAATGGGTATGACCAGTGTCTACTCCTATTGGGTTAATGGAGTCAAGATTTGTATGGTATGTGTGCTCTATTTCTGGATACAGCTCAAACTTGTGTCACCAAAAAGTGTATACTTTTCTTGATATGGGAACAATTGATGACAAATTATACTTAATGAGGCCTCGATTTAGTGTTGTGAGGTGTCTACACATCCACACTAGGTCTTGAGCCCTTGCAAATTTAATAAAATGCATTTATTGATGTCTTGCAAAGAGTGTTGTAAGGTCTTGTAATATATCTTCACACTTTTCTAAAACCATAATGTTATAATTCACCTAAATAACCTTACCAAGACCTATTTCAAAGTGTTGTAAAGAGTTGTAGCAAAATTTCACACTTTCCTAGGATTTTCATTAATATTTACACCTTTCTTATGCTTTAAATGGCCCCTTTATGCACTTACAAGCCTTAATTAAGTGTTTTGTTGAAGAAGAACCTGATAAACAACCTTTAATACATCTTAATCTTTGACATCCACTCAAAATTTCCCAGGTGGACTAAGTCACCACCTTGGGCGACTTAGTCTCATTTGGCACAAAAATTAAAATAAATTCAAATTTCTTCCAGGTTTTTATTCTTTAAGACCTAAGGTTGGCCTATGATGAGGTATTCTTCAGGAATTTAAGCATAAGAGTGTATAAATAAGTTTTTTTCTCCTCATTTTTACATCTCCTATCTCCTACAATCTCCTAACTCATCTTAATTCATCATCATTCATGTTCTCAAGTCAAGCAAGCTAGGGTTTTATCATTGCAAGACATCAAGATAGCTTCCTAAGGAATTCAAGGGAAGATTATTCAACTATTTCTGTAGAAATTCAAGATAAATCATCATGGAAAGGTACTAACTCCATTGTTTCATGCTTCATTACTTTATTTTCTTCATTTGGTTTAATTACCTAAAAGGGGTTTGACCAAGGCAAACCCCCATGCCCTATCAATCAACATTTTATCCTTCTCTCTTTGTGTGTTTGCAGATTTAGGCATTTTAAGGGTTTGAAGATCATTGAATATTAGGTTGGAGACTCATTGAAGACATCTCTTTATTGACCTAGCCAAAATATCAACAAAAAGTCATTTTCAAGCCCAAAAATCAGAGTTTCAGAAGTGGACACCTATAGGAAACCAAAGTGCAAACCTAAGGCATCTGTTTCCACTTTTGATTTTCTAGAGATTCAAAAGTGGACTAAGTCACCACCTTGGGTGAATTAGTCCCACTGGACCTGATTTACAGTGATTTTTGTAGATCCGAATACCCATTTGGCAGAAATTGGTTTCCAAACAGTTTTTCCCAAAACTGGGACTAAGTCACCCATACTAGCCTAAGTGTCCCAATTGACTTCTTCATTAGTTTTATCAGGATTTCAGACCTTCATGCCATCCATTTTCAGTCTCCAGGTGCACACACTCTGTTTCATAACTTTCTATTTAGTTTTATTTGCATTTCTAGGTCATAAATCACATGTTTGCATATCATAATGTGTTTTCCATCACTTTACATTTTCATAGTTTTGCATCATTAGATTAATTCAAATTCATATTATTGAATTTTTACATCTTAATTAGACATAATACATTTCATTAACATAGTCTTGAATGTAAACCCTCGCATTTTGGTACCCCTTTCCATCCCCTTTCTCCTTTTAGGTGAAAAACCCTAGGAGGAGCAAAGCATTATGAGAGGGGTAATCCAAAATCATTTACATTTTGGTGAACCCACTTTTATAATACCTTCTTTTCTATTTTGGAGCTTCATAATCCTAGATCTAGCTCATAATAGCCTTGCCTTAAAATTTGTATTGCTTAATTTGCATCTAGGGTTTCAAATTTTTGCATTAGTGAAAGTGCATATAGGTTGTATTTTCGCATCTCCAATCATTATATATCATTGAAAAATTGTATTTACATGTTAGTTCTATATCATACAGTACATAAATCATCAAAATCCATCAGAAATTCTTGAAAATTCTACCAAAATCCCTTACTGGGACTAAGTCACCAATCTGGGCGACTTCGTCCCTATCTTGATTTTTCACTATTAGTTCCATGGTTAGAAACCTCATTTTGATGCTTCCTAATCCTCCTAGTATCATATACTATAAGTCTAGAAAGTTTTGGGATCATTTTTTTTATGTATCTAGCTTGAAAACATCAATTTAGGGTAGTCATTTTTTAAATCATCTCACTTGCAAGCATCATTAAATTTGAAAATACTTCCATTTCTACAGTTTTGCATAACATTTCTAAAATTACTTTTCACTTTTTCATATACAATATTTTTATTCATAAAAATTTGTATAATTTTGATAAAAGTGCTTTTCATTCTTACATGTACATTATTTGCATTCTTCAAATCTTTCATATATTGGATAAGAATGTTGTGTATCTTTCCATATTCATTGTTCATATTTTTGAAACATGGAATAAAATGGTTACATGTTCTTTTCATTCTTATTCAAACAATCTTAGTACCTTACATATGTAGACATGTTAAGAAACATTTCCTATCACCTCCCTATGAGAGTGTTTTAGTGAAAGAGACTACAACTTGGGCCATTCCTAACGATCATATTTGTTCTTCTCATAATATCTCTCCTCTTGGAGATGAAGATATTTTAGTAGAAGAATAAATTAATGAGAGTTTTGAGAATCCTAGTTGTTTCTCTCCTTTTACCTCTCTTAGTGGAAAAAACATTCACAACCAACATAACACAACTTTAGATGTTCATGGCATTACAATTTATTTTTCTCCTAATATCTCTCCTTGTTGTGAAGATGATACTTTAATGTTAGAAAACCTATTTTGTGAACATCATGAGAATATTAGTTGTCCCCCTTCACCTCAGAAAATTCTTCTTAAACAAGACAATACAACCATAGGTAATCATGACACTAACATTTTTCCTTCTCCTAGTATCTCTCCTAGTTGTGAAGAAGATACTTTGTTGTTAGAAAACACAATCGATGACAATCATGAATATCTTAGTTGTCCCCCTTCACCTAGAGAAATCTTTATTAACCATGAAAATTCCACCATTGATCATTCCCCTACTTGTTATGAAGTCCTTTCAGAAGAACCAACCTTTGAATTTTAAGAACATTTGAATTGTCATTCTCCTAAAAACTCTCCTCCTAGGGAGAACATCATGGTGCAAGAAAATGCAAACAATAACAATATGCCTTCCTTAGATAAAAAGGTGACTTTAGATTTCCCTTCATTAAAGATACATCAAACTAAGATAGTTGAGGTTATGAATGCACAAGTGTCCATTAGATCCCCCTCGATAAATGGACATCATACATACCTCATGGGACATCCTACGAACCCTCTAATCCTCTACCCACCTTCACACAAACAACCAGCTCAACAATAACCTAAACTCATCCTTTACCGACCATCACCTAAACCTGAGTTTACCCTTTACCCACCTAATCATGATGTTGTAGCTCACACACACTACACTAGAAACAATCTGTCCCCACAAAAACCAACCCCAACTTCGTTACCTTTTCCTAATTTTCCTCCTCCTCGATTAAGGGAGTATGATCTCATTGAACAACTTAAGAACAATCCCGGCGCAAAGATATCTCTTTGGGACCTTCTTCAAAATTTACCCACCTTTCACACTATGCTTCAAATGTCCTTACAACAAGTTCCTATCCCTTATAATGTGCAACCAAATGACATAGTAGCTATAATTCAAGGATAGAATGCTAACATTGTTTTCCACCAAAGTGAACTCCCCCCTTTGGAAGTGAAAAAACAAAAGATTCTAACATACCATTTTGTAAATATCATCACATTCTTGGTCATCGAACAGAAGAATGTAGGACATTGAAAAACATACTGGATAAGTATCACTTCATTGATACCGATTGTTTCCCCATCATACCTTAAAACAATCAAAGCCATTCATCATTCCATAGTTGCAGAATTCTTTATTCTCACTATCACATTATCCTTTCCCATCACTCACCTTAGCTCATTCTTGTTTTTACACTTTGTGGGGGGAAAGAAGTTGTTAGCCTTGTCCTTGTAATGCATTTGCTTTTGTCTCTTAACTATGTTATTCCTTTTCCACTTAACCATTTAAGATTGAGAAACCAATAACTTATTTAATGGTTGACTTACATTTGCATTACTTGTTTCTTTTCATTTTTCTTTCATGTGTGTATCATGTTCCCACGTAACGTGTGTTTGATGTTTCCCTCTCTTTGTACACTTCTTCTAATTGTACCTCTCTTTTTCTATATGTCATGCATCTTTGTCTTTTTTGCTTTTGTTTTGTGTTCTTTGTTTTGGGATGAAGCAAAGCGTAGAGACGCCCTATGTCTCATCCATGTTGACCCAATCAGTCCCTTTTCCTTTTTGTCTTTTTCTTGTGCTTTCCTTTTGGGCATGATGCAAATCTTTAAGACCACAATGTCTCATTCATGTTGACCCAAAATATTTTTCGTTGTCTTTCACCTTTTTTTTTTCTTTCTTTTCTCTTGTGTTTTCCTTTTGGGGATGATGCAATGCATTGAGACCACAATGTCTCTTCCATGTTGACCAAAAATGAACTTTCTTTTCTTTCCGTTTTCACTCTCTTTGTGTCATTCTTCCAGTTCTATCTTCTTTGGGGAATGATGATAGTTCTGAGCTCTTTAATCAAAACACGTTGCAACAATGAACATACTAACCCCAAATCCATAGATCCCTTATGTGTATGGTGTTATTTTTTCTAGGGGAAACTCCCTTTCTTTTGTTTTTTCTTTTTCGTTGGCATGATGCAGCCTAACTTCAAAACATACGACTTGGCATAGGGCTTTCTAAGTTGGCTCTGATTCCTTATTTTCCTTTTGTATTTCCTTCCCATTGCTACTTTAAAGTAATGGCTCATAGAACAATGTGTAGCAATTCCTTTAAGTGGGGGGCATACATTACCTTAATTCATTTCCATTCTTAGTTCCTAGTGTAGGCTTGTCGTTTATATGACGCGTTCGTCACTTTGTGGGTGACATTGGGTACGATTTCCTTCATGGGTATGTGTAGGATCATCATGGAAAAAATAGGCCCTCAAGTGGCAAAAAATTCAGAAAAATCAGAGCTAGGCAACTTGACACAAAAATTTGAATAAGTTATCTATATTATTTCAAAAATATGTAAGAATAGAATCTATAGCAAATTGAATGTAGTTTCTAAACTATTAGGTTTTTTTTAAATCTATTTGGTGAGAATTGAAATTTCAATGCAGTGGTACTTAAATTTCAGGGAAAAAATAAGAAGTAGGTGTCTTTCTAACCACCTTAAACAAAATAAAATGATAATATTTTTTTATAAGATTTTAGATATAAGTAGAGGACTCATGCCCCAATGTGATGTATTTTTCTGTAATTTTTTCCAAGTAAATAATTAATTATGAATTTTTATTAGAATTTTTTTAAAATATTAAAACTCATGTCTAACCACCTTAACTTGGTCAAAACTTCATGAAATTAATTTTTTTTTTTAATCCTATATTATGCAAAGCATAGAATGTGGCGCATGTTTTGGATTAAAAAAATGTGATACCATTTGAAAGCTATTGATGTTTTTCAATTAGCCTATCAATTAGGACTTTAGTCATAATTTGAATAAAAAATGAATAATAATTACTTATTAAATTCAAAATAAAACATAATTTATATCGATAGAAAGCTGAGAATTTCCTTTAAAAAACCTTTTTGTTTCATTAATTTTGAGTAAAAAATAGTCGTCAACCACATACCCATCATATTGCCACTTTTTGGCCCATCATGATCCTGCACATACCCTCATAAGTGTCATCTATCTTAGCATATTACATTCCTCTTGGTGGTCTGATGCAACATACTGCATCCCCTAAGTTGTGAATATACTATTCTTTAATTGTTCCTCTCTTGGATACATTAGACACAATTTTCCTTAAGTGACTGACCTTGCATGAACTTAACAAGACTCATTTGCACATCTTTTACATTTTACATTTTATATTTTTGCATTTCACATTTTTCACTTTTTACCACCTTGCATAATGCAAATTGCATGCCTGTGGTACCCCTTCTTTTTGTTCATGAGTTTTAAGCATACGAAGCTTTGCTTGTCTCATGGAGCATGAACCAAAATTTTTCCTTGTGGCACCTTGTTAAAGTTATCAGGAGGTATAACTATGATATGGTTGAGCGGGAAGCCCACCTAGCAGCATGAATTTTCTCCGTAGCCACCTTTGTATTTGTTAGTGCATACCAACTAGCGTATGTATCTTACCTTTTGGGCTTTCTCACCTTGTGGATGATCAGAAGTTTCGTGGCCCCAGAGTGAGTATATTTGGGCCTTCTCACCCAGTGGACCATCATGAGTTTTGTCACCCCAGAGTGAGTATACATTCTCTTTTAGCTTAGATCTAATCCACAACTAGTTGGACAGACGGTCGAAGCTTCATCCGATTCTCAACATTTGTGTGTTCCTTTGTTCTTATCCTTAGTTTGGAATCTTCATCCTGGGGACTTGATCATCCCTCTTGATCATTGTATTCCATCTTCCTAACATAAGTAAATATGAACCCTCCTATCAATGTTCATGGCTACTTTAGTGTGAGTTTGAAGCAAGTTCATCCTCTCACTAAAGTGGGGGCTAAATGTGCTGTAGAAAAATAGCCCCTTGTCATTTTCATGGCCTTTTAGGTCTTTTTTCATGATTTTTGATCTATTTTACTTTCATTTTATGATGTAACATGGGTTGAACATGCATATTTCAATACTAAAATTGAAATAATGACGTCTTGTGAAGGTGTTGTGAAGTGTTGTAAAACATCTCTACACTCTTCCAAACTCTATGCATTACAATTCACCTAAAAATCACCTTTACATCATTAATCAAGTCCTATTTTGAAGTGTTGTAAAGTCTTGTAACAATATTTCATGCTTTTCTAGGCATAAATTCACTATTTATCCCTTTCTTATGCTTCATTTGACCCCTTTATGCCCTTATAAGGATTAATTAAGTGCATTCTTGAATGTTAACCTGACAAATAATGTTAAAGGTGACTTAAATACTGACACCTATTTTCAGGTCCTAGGTGGGACCCATTCGCCATGGGTGGCGAATGAGTCCGCCTTGGCTCCAAATTCAAAATATTTCAAATTTCGTTTCGGGTTTTTATTCAAAAACACTTGATGTCGGCCTATGATGAGGTATCAATGGGTGACTAAGGCACAAGATAGTATAAATAAGTGATTTTCACCTCATTTTACATCCTCCAACATTCACACATCATATTCAAGAAATCTCAAGCATTCAAGCATCTTACAACATCAAATCAAGTATTATTCAAGCACTTTGGAGCATCCATTGACATTACTTCAAATTTGCATCATCAAGGGTTTGGTAAGTTGATAGCATTTGAATGTTTTTATTTTATCATTATCTTTCATTTCATTATTTCATTAAGGGTTTGATTACCAAAGTGGGGTTTGACCAAGGAAAACCCCTATTTTCTAACGCTCAACCATTTTTCCCCTCTTGCATGTGTGTTTGCAGACCTTTGTATGCATATTTTACAAGAATTTAGGTGATTGAATATTGGTCAACAAGTCAACTAGGTGCTTCAATTCAAATCAACTCTATTTCAAGCTTGGAGAAGGTTTTTTGTTCGTTTCCTGCAGAATTGACTTTAGCAAACCAACAAGCAGACATTGTCAGATCTTGTGTTGCAGATTTGTCTCCTGATTTCTCAAAATTTTGGGAGATGATTGATTCACCACTAGTGGCAAATGAGTCCCACCTTAAGACTGAAAATATAGATTTTGTTAGATTCTAGATCCCAATAGTTAGAAATTGGTTCCCAATAGATTTCACCAGTACCAGGACTAATTTGCCACCCTGGGCGAATGAGTCCCACTGTTAACTTTTTGTAACTTCAAACAACATTCGAGACATTCCAGATTCCTCAAGTCTTGCCCAAGTGCACTCTGTTTCATCCCATTTCTTTATGTTCTGCATTTATTCATCTTCTAGTTCATTGTTTGCATATCACAATGTGTTTTCCAGCATAGATTAAGTCTTATTTTTGCATTCATAATCACTCATTTAAATCATTTACTTGCATTTATATCACTTCATTTAACTTAGATAACATCATATATAACATAATTTGAATGAACCCTTTAGCATTTTTGGCCTAAGCTCTCTCCTTTTAGGTGAAAAACCCTAGAAGAGTTAGAGAGTACATTGGAAGCAAAAATATACATTTCATTTTGGTGAGCCTGCATTTTGAACACTTTTTATTTCTAATTTCATTCACATATTGCACCCTAGATTACATTTGCATTAACATTCAATTGGGATATTTTTTTGTTTTTGCATTCTAGGACTTTTCTTATTGCATTAGTGAAACACTCATTTAGGTTTCATTTTTTCATTGCAATCATTGACAAAATAGAAAATCTGCATTTTGCATCCTTAATGGCATTCTGAAAAACATTGGATTCATTTTAAAATTTCTGAAAAACACAAAAAAATATCATACTGGGACTTGTTTGCTGCCTTAGGCGAATTAGTCCCTTTGCACTTTTTAATCGGCACTTCTGATATCTCTCTGGTATTTTCTTACATTATAGTTTCCTATTCTTGCATTCTATTTTAATTTCCAGAATCTATGCTTTTAATCATTTATTACATCTTAGTTTACTTGCATCAGTGCATTTTCTATTAATAAGTTTTGGAATTCATTAAAATCATTGGTAGACATGTCCAATTGTGCCTTTGGTTGTGACCCTAATGACATTGAGCTACCTCATGCTCCTTCAACTCCTTATTATTGTCCTCCTCATGAAGTAGACATCATTGGAGAAGACGATGATAGCATGAACAAGTTCTACAATGAATGCCTTGATCACCTCGAAGCCAATGCAGCCTTTTATCCCTCCATGAAGTCACGTGATCTTGCTACTGTTGCACCTCCCGATCACTTTGCATATTCACATCCTAAAACCAATGAAGGACCTAAGGTTCCTCCCTCAAGTGGACCTAGTTCCTCTAAACCAGCACACTCACAACCATCTTATGATCACAAAGTCACAAACACTCCTATAAACCTTGAAGACACGTATGGTAAAGGATTTACTATTCTAAGAAAACAAGGTTGTGACACAAAACATGAACATGACATTCATCAATTTCTTGAATAGCAACTGACCGATGCACACACAACAGGATTAGGATATCAAGATCCTTCTCATCATGATAGGCATCATTTTCAACCTAGGAGACTTCGGGATGATGGTATAGTGATCTTTGATGCTCCTCCTGACTTGAACATTCTCCTGCCACATGAACAACCATTCTCTCCTTCTAATGACAATGATTTTAGGATCCCTATGGGTCCCCTTCCTCCTTCTATTCATGAACAAGGAGAATCTAGCAAACGAAAACAACCTTACAAACTGAAGAAACTCAAGTTTCCTACACATCCTCCACTTGAATGTGAAAGGAGACTTCAACTACTTTTAAACAAAGGTTTTACACTTTTACCACCTATGAGTAGGCTGGTTATTTTCCCTAAGGATTCTAACTTACCATTTTGCAAATATCATCACATTCTTGGCCATCGAACAGAAGAATGTCGGACACTGAAAAACATACTAGATAAGTATCACTTCACTGATACCGATTGTTTCCCCATCATACCTTAAAACAATCAAATTCATTCATCATGCCATAGTTGTAGAATTCTTTATTCTCACTATCGCATGATCCTTTTCCATCACTCACCTCGGCTCATTCTTGTCTTTACACTTTGCGGGGAGCAAGAAGCTATTAGCCTTGTCCTTGTAATGCATTTTCTTTTGTCTCTTAACTATGTTATTCCTTTTCCACTTAACCATTTAAGATTGAGAAACCAATAACTTATTTAATGGTTGACTTACATTTTCTTTACTTGTTTCTTTTCATTTTTCTTTCATGTGTGTATCATGTTCCCCTGTAACGTACATTTGATGTTTCCCTCTCTTTGTACACTTCTTCTAATTGTACCTCTCTTCTTCTATATGTTGTGCATATTTTTCTTTTTCACTTTTGTTTTGTGTTCTTCTTCTAGGGATGATGCAAAGTGTAGAGATACCCTATGTCTCTTCCATGTTTACCCAATCGGTCCCTTTTCCTTTTTGTCTTTTTCTTGTGCTTTACTTTTGGGGATAATGCAAAGCATTGACACTGCAATGTCTCATTCATGCTGACCCAAAAGCTTTTTCATTGTCTTTCACCTTTTTTTTTCTTTCGTTTTGCTTCTATTTTCCTTTTGGGGATAATGCAAGGCATTCATACCACAATGTCTCTTCCATGCTGACCCAAAATTAACTTTTTTTTCTTTTCATTTTTTCTCTCTTTATGTCATTCTTCCAGCTCTATGTTCTTTGGGGAATGATGACAGTTCTGAGCTCTTTAATCAAAACACACTACAACAACAAACATATTGACCCCAAATCCATAGATCCATTATGTGTATGGTGAGCTCTTTTCTGGGGGAGCAACTCCCTTTCTTTTTTTTTCTTTTTCATTGGCATGACACAGCCTAACTTCAAAACATATGACTTGGCATAGGGCTTTCCAAGTTGGCTCTCATGTCTTGTTTTCTTTTTGTATTTTCTTCCCTTTTTCTACTTTAAAGTAATCGCTCACACAACGATGTGGAGAAATTCCTTTAAAGTGAGGGGCATACATTACCATAATTCATTTTCATTCTTGGTTCCTAGTGTAGCCTTATCATTTATATGATGCGTTTGTCACTTTGACGATGACATTGGGTATTATTTCCTTCATAAGTGTGATCTATCTTAGGATATTACATTCCTCTTGGTGGTCTGATGCGATGCATTGCATCCCCTAAGTTGTGAATATATTATTCTTTAATTTTTCCTCTCTTGGATACATTAGACACAATGTTCCTTAAGTGATTGACCTTGCTTGAACTTAACAAGACTCCTTTGAACATCTTTTACATTTTACATTTTTCATTTTGCATTTTTTACCACCTTACATAATGCAACATGCATGCCTATGGTACCCTTTCTTTTTTTTCATGAATTCTAAGCATACGGAGCTTTGCTTGTCTCATGGAGCATGAACTGACATTTTTCCTTGTGGCACCTTGTTAAAGTTATCAAGAGGTATAACTTTGATATGGTTGAGCGGGAAGCCCACCTAGCGACATGAATTTTCCCCATAGCCACCTTTGTGTTTGTTAGTGCATACCAACTAGCGTATGTATCTTACCTTTTGGGATTTCTCACCCCACAGATGATCAGAAGTTTTGTGGCCCCAGAGTGAGTATATTTCAGCCTTCTCACCCGGTGGACTGTCATGAGTTCTGTCACCCCAGAGTGAGTATACATTCTCTTTTAGCCTAGATCTAATCCACAACTAGTTAGACAGATGGTCAAATCTTCATCCGATTCTCAACACTTGTGTGTTCCTTTGTTCTTATGCTTAGTTTTCTATGGAATCTTCATCCTAGGGGATTGATCATCCCTCTTGATCATTGTATTCCATCTTCCTAACATAAGTACATTTGAACCCTCCTATCAATTTTCATGGCTACTTTAGTGTGAGTTTGAAGCAAGTTCATCCTCTCACTAAAGTGGGGGGGAAATGTGACGTAGAAAAATGGCCCCTTGTCATTTTCATGGCCTTTTAGGTCTTGTTTCATGATGTTTGATCTATTTTTCTTTGATTTTATGATGTAACACGCCTTGAACATGCATATTTAGGTACTAAAATTCAAATAATGATGTCTTGTGAAGGTGTTGTGAAGTGTTGTAAAACATTTCTTCACTCTTCTAGACTCTATTCATTACAATTCACCTAGAAATCACCTTTTCATCATTAATCAAGTCCTATTTTGAAGTCTTGTAAAGTATTGTAACAATATTTCATGCTTTTCTAGGCATAACATCACTATTTATCCCTTTCTTATTCTTTATTTGACCCCTTTATGCCCTTATAAGGCTTAATTAAGTGCATTTTTTAATGCTAACCCAAAAAATAATATTAAATGTGAATTAATTCCCGACACCTATTTTCAGGTCCTAGGTGGGACCCATTCGCCATGGATGGTGAATGAGTTCCCCTTGGCTCCAAATTCAAAATATTTCAAATTTCCTTTCGGGTTTTTATTATAAAACACTTGATGTCAGCCTGTGATAAGGTACCAACGGGTTACTAAGGCACAAGATGGTACAAATAATTGATTTTCACCTCATTTTACATCCTCCAACATTCACACATCATATTCAAGCAATCTCAAGCATTCAAGCATCTTACAACATCAAATCAAGTATTATTCAAGCACTTTGGAGCATCCATTGACATTACTTCAGATTTGCATCATCAAGGATTTGGTAAGTTGATAGCATTTGCATGTTGTTAGTTTATCATTCTCTTGAATTTCATTATTTCATTAAGGGTTTGATTACCAAAGTGGGGTTTGACCAAGGCAAACCCCTATTTGCTAACCCTTAACTAGTTTCCCCCTCTTGCATGTGTTTTTGCATGCATTTGTATGCATATTTTACAAGCATTTAGGTGATTGAAGATTGGTCAACAAGTCAAATAGGTGCTTCAAGTCAAATCAACTCTATTTCAAGCTTGGAGAAGGTTTTTTGTGTGTTTCCCATATAATTGACTTCAGCAATCCAACAAGCAGACATTTCCATATCTGGTGTTGCAGAGTTGTCTCCTGATTTCTCAAAATTTTGGAAGATGACTGATTTTCCACTAGTGGCAAATGAGTCCCACCTTAAGACTAAAAACATAGATTTTGTTAGATTATGGTTCCAGAAAAATTTCACCAGTAGCAGGACTAATTTTCCACCCTGGGTGAATGAGTCCCTCTACTAATTTTTTGTAACTTCAAACAGCATTCAGGCCATTCTCAATTCCTAAAATCTTGCCTAGGTGCACTCTATTTCATCCCATTTCTTTCTGTTCTACATTTATTCATCTTCTAGTTCATTGTTTGCATATCACAATGTGTTTTCCAGCATAGGTTAAATCTTAGTTTTGCATTCATAATCACTCATTTAAATCATTTACTTGCATTTAAATCATTTACTTGCATTTAGATCACTTCATTTAGCTTAGATAACATCATACATAACATAATTTGAATGAACCCTTTAGCATTTTTGGCCTAAGCTCTCTCCTTTTAGGTGAAAAACCCTAGAAGAGTTAGAGAGTACATTGGAGCCAAAAATCTACAGTTCAGGCTTAGACCCAAAAATTTTTGACCAATGATGGATGAGGAAGTCCTTTAACCCCTATAGTACTTCTTTGACCAACAACACACTCCTCCACACCAAAATCCTTAAGATCCAAGACAAAAGAATCAGACTCTGACATAGGGTGCTCCAAACAACTATCCTTCCTTAACACATCTAAAACCACCTAACCCACCACATGACCCTTAAATTCAATAATATGAACCAACAACATCTCTTCAACAACAAAACTACCTAAAGACACCACACCAATAGCCAAACCACAATCACTCGCTGATCTTCCCACATTTCCAATAGTCAAATTCAAATTTGAACTAGGAATTCCCACTTCTACTACCACAATGGTCTCCTCTATACTCGATCAAAAATTTTGGGAGTAAATAAGCTATTTTTTACTTGGAGGTTGTTAATTCCAATGTTTGTGAGGATAAGCTTAAAAATTGGATAGATAATTAGAGAGCCTTCAACTATAGTTAAGAACTAAATCTTTGGCTAGATAAATAGTTCCATTAGTGGATAACCTTAGGAAGCTAATCAAAAATTAACAGGGGATAGAAGTATTATGTAGCCTAGCTCATATAGAAGATTTAAACATTCATATGGTAGCTAGTTACACCCAAGGCCTCGCTAATTTTTAAAATAAAACGGAAAGAAAAGTCTCCTCTCCAATAACTATACCTTCTATTCCTACTTTCACCCCTCCAATTGTAGCATCCACCATAGAATATAGTAATGACCTCTTAACTCTATTTTATATTTTTATTGTAGAAATCCTTAAAGATTTTTCCCTTCATCTACTATACCTCCATTCATGTCATTTCTCATTAACATTCAAACCAATAAACCTCCAACCATTAACAATAGCATTACACATTCCATTCTTTCCCAAAACATGTCACAAAATGATCCTATGATAAACTAACTTTTATAAAAACATGTCATCCTTTCAACAAAAAATTTAAAACATGAACCAAAATAAAAACAATGCTAACCCACCCACATATCTCACACATAATACATTATCATTCGCTATCCTAAATACACCCATACTACAAGCATTGAGATACCTCACTTTGAGAAGTATATTGGCAAAGGAGATCCCAACAACCATGTATTGGCCTTTAGTACCTTATGTAGTGATTTTATCTTTGAAGATGCTATCCTAGATAAAAAGATTCCTAGATGATTGAAAAAATATATTAGGAATGGTTTTTTTATTGCCAAATAACTTAATTACTTCCTTTTCACAACTTATTAAGGATTTCCTTCAACACTTTCAAATGAATAATGGACCTAAAGTTACACTAATCGATTTAGTCCATTGTAAACAAGGACCTAAGAAGCAAGTGACAAAATTTATAGGATGATATAAAGCTATTTATTCACAAATATCCTATACTCTCCTATATCCTAGACATTCAAAGGGTGTTCATTAGAAATTTGCAACCTAATAATAGAGATAAGATCTTATTGATGAAATATCCCATTCACACACTTATGTATGGCTCTTTGTGATTACCAAATATAGGTTATCCAATATGAATGTACATCTTTAGTGGCTTCTAATGGTCAATATAAATTCATTCCTCAAAACAACTACCAATGATTTAAGAAACAAAAATAAAATTATAAAGCTAAACACCCCTCAAGCTTCTAATATCATTGAAATAGAAGTTGTTGCTTCATCTACAACATAATATCAATTTAGGACAAGTGATTAGAAATTTTCACAATTCCCCAATTCTCTCCATGGTATTATGTTGTAGTTCTAAACAACAACATGATTCAACTTCCTCTAATTAGGCCTATTGATATCACTAAACCATTACCTCCAAACTTTAATACAAAATCCTTTTTGTCAATTTATCACCATACACCTAGAAATGATACAAAAGTATGTATGCATCTTATGCACGAAGTGCAAGACCTCATTCATTCTAACATCATGTAGTTGGATGGTGTAAACAATAAACCAAATAAATTGGCATCACCACCTAATAAATACTTTCACACATATTGATGATTCTATAACTGTAATCAATGGTCTTCTTTACACCACTAGTAAAATTAATGATAAACCCACAAGAGGAATAATCATTGATCTAGTATGTATGATAAATGTGATCACCATTGTTTTTTGTATGAAATTTGTAAGTATAATTATGAACAACTGGAAGTGCTATTAAAGGTACATGATGGTTCTCTTCACCCTATTATTGGTTCTATAACTCCCCTAGTTAAATTAGGACCTAAAAAGTATATTGTGTTTACCATAATCCTAACATTGGACCACTTTTTTGATAAGTTGGATCATACATGGCTTAGCTCCATGAATGCAGTCCCATCGGTAATTCATAAATTTCTTTAATTCTCATTCAAATGAAAAATTCATGCCATTTATCATAGTAGATTTAATACTTTGGCCCTTTGTGCAAATTTATCACTTGATTACTTCTGGCCACAACAAGCCCAACCCATTAAGCTACATGAAGATTAGCTCTATTTTTCATACAAAATGTTCAAAGAAAATTGAATAGCTAAAAATTATCCCTTAGTAATATTCCACCTGAGGCTCCTTAATCTCTAGTGGCTTTGATTATTGTTTCTTCTACCCCATGCATAGTAAAGGAACCTCAGCCCAAATCGAGTCTTCTTCCTCAACTACCCAACATCTATGTTGTGGTTCCCCCTCCACCATCCTATAAAGAACCATGAGACAATTGTTTGGAAAGACCTTCAGGGATTAATATTGTTCCTCGTAAGGAAAAAAACCTTTATGAAAAAACATAAAATGCTATGGTTTCCCAAGCTTTGATAATTCCTTTAGTTTGTCCTGCAAAGGAGGAAAACAGACCAATATTGGAAAACACCTCAATTATCCCTTTACAAGTTGAAGCTCATGCAAGAAAAAATAAAATTATAAAGGAATGCAAAAAAATACATTGTTTTATGGCTCATAATATTTTGGAAGATAATAAATCCTTACCTAATGATCATCCATACAACCAAAACTAGATGAGATACCCTCCACCCATCCATCTTCATCATCACCTAAATCCACTTTTCCCCCCTCACTGAACTATGAATTCAAACCTTATCTATCCCAACCATTAAAATCTCACTAAATATACAAGATACACACATAGATGATAGTTCTAGTAGTAATTCTAATAGCACAAATATGCAACCCACTATGATATATTTGAATAGCGAGATAAAACATAAAATGATAGAACAATATCATAATTAACTATCTCTCATGTTTGCAAAATCTATGAATTTTGATGGGGGGAACCACGATGCTCCTCCATTGGAAAGTGACCCACCATGTGTTGAATTTGCTACTTCTCCTTATACTACAATTTTTGTAGTTCCTTTATCTTGTTGTTTTCCTTCCATTTATGATGAGAAAGATTAGGATGCAAATGAGTTTTTATAGATTGTCTCATAGGTGCAATACCATTTGTGTTTGTGTTTATTTCTTGCATATAATATGATCTCCTCCTAATGTTCTTGTATTTGTTAATTTTCTTTGGATGACTCTTGTTGTTCTTGTTGGCATAAGGATACAAATAGATCATTTTTTTTGTGATATTCCTCTATGTGTATCTTCATTCTTCTTTATGTCATGAATGTTGCATTTCTTTTTCCTTTTGGGAATGATGAAAAGTGTTGAGACATTTAGGTCTCTTCTATGTTCACCCAAAAATCTCTTATGTTTTCTAGATGTTCCATTCTCCCCTTGTGTTCATAGTTCTACAAGTATTTGGCTAATTATGTCAGTTCAAGGAATGATCAAATTATCTCTTATATATGTTGACTCCAAATCTATGAATCCTTCATGTGTTTTTTTATCTTGTTAATTTTATGGATTTATTTTGGGGGAAACCCATTGTCATGAGTCATCTTTTTAGTAACATGTCACTTGGAATAGGGTGTTCCAACAAGATCTCATGGCCTATCATTTTACAAATATCATTTCATTTTTCCTTAAAATAAATTACTCTTAGTTGGTGTTAGTAATTACTTTAAGGTGGGGGCATACATTCCATTATGTGCTTCACTTTGTTCACACAATATGAACTTAGTGATACTTCTATGCCATATTGATCATATTTTTTAGCACCTTATCAAAGTTGTTTGGCTTATAATTCTTGGTATGGTTGACATGAGAAATCACCTAGTGAATATTAGACTTCACTAGCCCTTTTGTGTTTCAATTTTCTACTATTTTTAAACTCACCTAACGAATATTGGACTTCACTAGCTTGTGTTGTTTCTTACCAAGATCACCTAGTCAATATTATACTTCACTAGTTTGTGATGTATTTATTTATTCATGGGTCACCTAGAAAATTTCACACTTTGCTATTTTGTGATTTATGAGTATATTAGGTATTAATTCTAATAGGTATATGTATATCTTTCTAGTTTGTGATGTTATAACCCCCTTTTTTAGTGTTTTCATCATGTTTACATTATATTTGCATCAGGTTTGCATAATTTTTTGGATTTATGTTTGTTGTATGTTTTTATTTGTGTCTTCATAGTGCATTCTTTGTGTTTTTCATGTTTCCTTTTACTACATTTCATCTCTTGTGTTTTTGTTCCTTTATCTTTACATTGTTTCATTACATTAGTGTGAGCATGAGCATAATTTCATGGCTTCTCCTTACATTAGTGTGATCATGAGCATAATTTCATACTCTCATTAAATTGGGGGATAAATGTAGCATTGCAAATTATTGACCTTGACAATTTCACACTCCCCCCCACCTTAAGTGCTTGGACCTAATAATGCTCAAGTTTATGTAGCAGTGCATCAAGTTAATGTCTAAGATTGTTCATGTTTTATGTTCATTTGTTTTGTGAGTACTAAAAACTATAGGACTTATTATCAACAATAAAATATTCCTTGTATGAGATGTACATAATGATTTTAGTTCATCAAGGAGATCAAATATGAGTGGTAAGTTGCAGAACTTGTTTTATTCATTTTCCCCTACCCAACCAAGGGTAAAGACTCTTTACATCATCATAGCCATTGTGGAGGTGGAAACACCAAAATTTGATTTTACTTAGGCAAGCCCCAATATGACACAATCCATTCTCCCCTCTTTTATTTGCAGGTGGTAGATCTAAAGTGAATTTGGGACAATATTGAAGGAATACCAACAAGATCAAATATTCAAGCCTCTTATTTTAGCAAATTAAAGAAATAAGAATTATTCATAAACAGAAAAAAAAAAATTGAAGCTTAGTTTGATGGGAATAAAGTGCAAAATATGACCCACATATACATGTTTATAGATTCTATAAAATAGAATCTTCCAGTCCAAGGCACCACCACCCCTAACCAACCAATCTTAAGCCTTTAAATTTATAAACCAGGTTCCCCTATCTCTACATTTTGTTGTTCTATTATCAATTTTTATGTTTCAATTTTATTTATTTTTGTATTCACATTAGTTTATCATAGATTCATAGTTAACCTAGTTCACTTTCACATCACACATATCACATCCAATATCAAATAAATCCACTCGCCAAAAATGGGACCAAAACCTTGATCAACCATTTTGGCTCTTCCATTGAGGATAGTAGCCAAATAGCCTTTCACGATAATTTTTGTGTCCCCTAATTTCTAGTGGGATAAAGTTTTATTTAGACTCTAGATCCCTTTTCCCACACAAACAACATGAAAGAGACCTAAAATTCCCAACACTTTGCACTATTCCCAAAATGAATAAAAATGAATTTATGACAAATGGGAGAATCAAGATACATATAGAGGAATTTCATGGTATATTTTTTTATCCTTGTATACTTTCTCCAATGATAACATCAATGATCATTATTATCATGCTTTCCCATAGCTAAGTTCATTGATTGTGAAAATATAAGAGATAAATTGTTATGGTCTTTTTTTTCTTTCATTTTGTCATTTGGATCCGTCTCAAAATATACCACAATGGCTATTAGACTAGTGCTATCAGTGTGATCACAAGAACTACCATTCATGTGAGTATCTTTTAGACTAGATTGTAGGGAAGTAGGAAAGCTCTTTATTCTTTGGTTTTGTTGGGAAAGATAATGTTCGATTTCATGTTTTGTGATAAAGGTGGAGTGGATTCAAGTGATCATGAAGATGGATGGGTGGGAGGAACATAATTGCAATTTTCTTGTATGGATGAGAGGTTATTAGGTGAAGATTCATTACCTTTAATAATCTCACATACCATATCATGATGTTATCTCTTGCGTTTCTTTTCATTTGAATTTGGTTGTTCATGAGATTGAGCTTGTAAAGGAAGAATTTGGGTGTTTTCAAACTTTGGTTAATTTTCTTCCTTTGTAGACGGAATTAAAGGAACCACCAAAGGTTAGGAAATAATAAGAGAGAACTTTGTACAATAGATTTTTTCTATTTAATCTAGAAGTGAATAATATCTATAATCCTACATTGAATAATCTCAAGAGTATTGAAGGAAAAATAACTTGATTTTTCTTCATAATTTTTTTGGTTTGAAGCTGATAAATAAATATCTAGAGATCTCCTAAAGTAGACTACCTCATTAATTTTTTCATCCCTATCAATGTAGTATCATAAAAATATTTAAATGAGTTTATGAATTTATATTTTGATCCCAAGGCCAACTATGAATAATCCCTCTCATTCTCTAATGCCTCAATAGTCATCCTAAGCACATTTCCATAAAAAAAATGAGACAAAGGTTCTTTTTCTTGAAATGTTTAGAAGCTAGCAAAATAGTTGAAGGAATACCATTAATAAGAATAGAGAGGGAAATCAAGGTTATGAAACTCATAACCCAATATATCAATTCTAATAAAAACCCAAAAGTAGTTGAAATTTATGAAGAAAATGCCAATTGATTATATTATAGGCCTTAGATATGTCAAGCTTGATGAACATGGATGTCTCCTTAGAGGAGGCCATAGAGTGAATTACTTGCACAAAATCCATAATACCATTTACAATCTGATATCCTTTCACAAATCCTCCATTCTCTAGAGAAATTAGAGGAGTTATCCACTTCTTTAATCTTTCTATAGTGATTTTAGTAATTATTTTGTAGGTGACATTGTAGAGAGAAATAGGATGAAAGAAATCCAGAGATGAGATTCCCTCTTTCTTAGGAATGAGGTTTAGGAAAGTCAAGTTGATGGATTCGAGAATATTTTTATTTTGTTATTATTCTCTAACCATTTCTAAAAAATAAAGTTTCAAGATATCCCAAAAGGCCCACAATAATTCAATAGGAAACCCATCTAGTCTAAGTGCCTTACCCTTAATCTAGAACACAACTTTTTTGATCTCATCCAAGGAGATGGGAGTCATAAGGGACTTATTCATATCTTCATATACTAAGGGAGGGATGAAATCTAGAATTATTATTTCCTCTTCAAAGTCCTAGGATCCTTACTCAGTAAAAAAAAAGAGAATTTCCTAAAAACCTCTTTAGAAATATCTTGCAAAGAAGACAAAATATTGTTGCAAGAATGGAAAGATTGAAGGTGTTGTCATTGATGTCAACTGGTCAATTGGTTATCAACTAATTTTTGTTGTCATTAGTGTCATGGATACAGGTTATTGGTTTTATATGTCAAGGATATTGAGAAAATTGTAATGAAGACATGTTGCAAGTGTTCAATGGTTGCTCTAGGTTTTGCTCTGGATTTGCTCTGATATAATTTGTATGGTTCAGATATGTTGATCATGGTTGTTGGAAGTTGTTATATCCTACTTTTTGGTTGTTAATTCATTGTCTAGTGTGGGTTGTGTTCACCAGTTGTGAACTGTGGTTTTTTGTGTTTTTGGTTAAGGTCCAGGAGAAATGTTGTTAGTTCGGATTTCTCTTTGATGAAATCTTATGACTTGTAGTTCTAGAGTTGAGTTGTTTTGATTGTATTGAAGATAATTTTGGTATCTAGAAAGTTCATGCTTAATTGTTCTATGTTTTACACTGGTTTGGCCGACCTTATGTGGAATACTAATTTCAACATTATTGAAGTGTGTTGGATCTATTTGGGTCCAAATGAAGCATTTTTTTGGGTCACCCTCATTCTAATTCCATCCTAGGATGTTTTGTTGCCGACCTGATTTGAATTTGAATTTGGATGGCCGACTTTGGATATGTTTCAAAGTTGAAGATGACATAAATGTATAATGAGTTAGGGAAGAAGTGAACAAAACAAAGGAAATAGAGACAAGAGTGAAAAGAGAATAGAGATAAGTGTGAATCAGTATGTTTATATGATGCAAGTACAATAGATCAATGTGAAGCCTAGATGTTGAGTTTTTGGAAGCAATGAGTTGAAGGTGCACTCTATCATTCGTGCATGTCTACAAGTGGATTGAGAAAATTGTAGTGGATTTCTTTGTTTCATTGAGATTGTATTCTCTCTATAACAAGTCCTCTTTATCTTCTTTGCATCTCTATGGTAGTGATCCCTCTGGGTTATTAGCCCTATTGGAGGGTGGGTCCTTGTTCCAGACAGTGAGACCTTGTTATGGTAGTGATCCTTTTTTCTAAGGTAGTGAGCCTCTTGTAATCAATTTTAATATTCTCTATAGTGTCAGTTAATCTTCACCGTTGTTTTTCCCTTATTGGGTTTTCCATGTAAATCTAGTGTAGTTGTGTTTATGTGATAGTTTTCAATTTCTACACTAGTATTCATTGTTTAATCTACTAAGAAGTGCTATGGATTAGTTATGGTGAATGAATTAAAGTTTAAATCTATGACAACTGATTCACACCCCCTATTAGTTGTCTTGTTCAACAATTGGTATCAGATCTTGGTTCCTTAGTGAAGAGCTTAACTGCTTGAGGAAGGACCGAGATGGTTGGCAAGACAACTTATGATTATCCGAGGTTTGATGGAACTAACTATGCTATCTATAAAATATTGATGGAAGAATATCTAAAGTATTATAGATATGATGTGGAGAAATCTTACAACAATCCTTACACTCCTCTTGCTAATGGTCTGAGAACAGCTGATGAGATCAAAGCACATGAAGTGAACAATAAGGTGAAGTACATTTTGAAGAATAACCTAGTACATTCTAAGTTGATTAAGGTTCAAAATATGAAGACTGCTAAGGAAGCTAGGATGCTTTGGAAAGGGCGCATGAAGGTGATGAGAGAGTTAAAGAGGTAAAATTATAGAATTTGGAGACACGGTTTGATATTTTACATATGTTTGAAGATGAGAATGTTAAAGCTTATGTACAAAGATTAGATGAGATAGTGGATGGAATGTGAGGACTTGGTGCTACTGTAGATGAAACTAGAATTGTAAAGAAGATTCATAGAACTCTCCCTAATGCTTATAGTGAGAAGGTGTGTGCTATTGAACAGAGTATATATTATAAGACCTACACTAAAGATCTGTTGGGATTTTTCACATCTTATGAGATGAGGAAGCCGAGTCTGAGGAATGGATGCAAATTAGAAAATTATTTTAAGGTGACAAAAGCTAATGATCTGGATGAAGAAAATTTTGATGAAATAGAAGCTAACTTTGTGAGAAGGATGAGGAAAGGCTCTGGTAAGTATGAAGGTAAGTTACCCTCTAAATTCTTTAGTTGTGGAAAAATAGGTCATTATGTTGTAAAGTGTCTAAAAAGAGCTAAGAGGAATAAACAAAGATATGAGAAAGAAAAGAAAGGAAGAAGATCAATAGAGCATATTATGTGATTGATAATGCTAGTATATCTGATGAAGATTCTGACTATAAAGATTCTAGTGACAATGAATGCTTGTTCTTGGCTATAAAGGATGAACCTACTTCTACTAATTCTAAAAAAAAAGTGAAGGAAAGCCCTCCAAGGGAGAAAAATGAAGGTACTATTATCTTTTCCCTACATTGTAAACAAGAAAATAACTATTGGGTTGTTGACAGTGGTTGTTCACATCACATGACTAGTGATAAAAGTAAGTTTATTAAACTTAAAAAATATGATGGAGGCTTGGTTATGTTTGGAGATGATACTAGTGCTAAAATTTATGGGATAGGTTTAGTAAATACTATGTTAAGGGATTATTGAATAATATTTTGAGTGTTGGTTAGATGTGCAGTAAAGGATATGATCTTGTGTTTAAGGATGAGAGGTGTGAGATCCAAAAAGGATCTGAAACATTGATTACTACAGGAAATAAATCTGAAGGAAATATCTATCAACTTAAGGGTGTTGATGGATGATACTTTATGAATCAAATTAATGAAAATTGGTTATGGCATAGAAGAATGTGTCGTATGAATTTTGATAACTTGGAAAGGATTAGTGCAATTCAGGTCGTGAGATATTTACCAAGAATTACAAAGCATGTTAATGCTATCTATAGGAAGTGTCAGTTTGGAAAGCAAGCAAGAGGTCACTACAAATTAAAGGAATAGTCTACTAACTGTCTACTGGATTTAATTCATACAGATCTTTGTAGTCCTACAAGAGTGAGAAGTCTACAAGATGAAATGTACTTTATGATTTTGATTGATGATCATTCTAGATATACATGGGTTACATTTCTTAGAGAAATAAAATGCACTAGATAGATTCAAGACATTTAAAGCTATGGTTGAAAATGAAGTAAACTTGAAGAAAAATTTCTTAAGGTCTAATAGAGGTGGAGAATTCACTTCCCATGAGTTTAATATGAATTGTGAAGTGCATGGAATAAAGAGATAGTTATTTTCTCTAAGAACTCTTCAATAGAATGGAGTTGTTGAAAGGAAAAACAAAATAGTTCAAGAGGCTGCTAGATCAATGATCATTGAGGTTGGTTTACCGGAAGTTTACTAGAGAGAAGCTATTCATACTGTTGTTTATTTTTCAGTCAAGTTCAAGAAAGAGGAAATAGTACAAAGACTCCCTTTAAGCTATGGTTTGGAAGAATTCATACTGTTAAGTATTTCAAGATATTCATAAGCAAATATTATATTAGAAGAGATGAAAAAACTTTAGGTAAGTTTGATGCAAGAAGTGATGAAGTAATTTTTCTTGCATATTCTACTAAAATAAAAGCACGCAAATGTTTCAATAAAAGATTGAGAAAGATTGTAGAAAGTGCAAATGTCAAGGTTGATGAGACAGTGAAGAATTCAATTGACGTTGATGGATATGTATCTAATGAACCTGATCATGTAAGAATTGAAGAGATTGTGGAAGAAAAGGAAAATGATGAGCAAGAGAAGCAAAATGAAAGAGAAGAATATGCTACGGTGATGTCACCTAAGACACGTAGATATGTATAGAAGAATCATTTAGAAATTCAAATTATTGGAGATAAGACTAAAGGAGTATTAACTAGAAGAAGAGATGTTGAAGTTAATATGTGTTTACTTTCTAAGATTGAACTGAAGACTGTATGTGAAGCATGTAAAGATGAACATTGGATGGAAGCCATGAAAGAAGAACTTATGCAGATTGAGAAGAATCAAACTTCGGAATTGGTCCTAAGAATAGTAGATAAAAACATTATTGGATCAAAATGGGTATTCAAAAATAATTTGAATGAGAATGGAGAAGTGGTTAGAAACAAAGCAAGGCTTGTGTGTAAAGGTTACTCACAAGTGGAAGGCGTATATTTTTAGGAAACTTTTGATCTGGTAGCAAGAATGGAAGCTATAAGGATGTTCTTAGCATTTGCTACTCATAAATATTTCATAGTCTATTAGATGGATGTCAAGTCAGCATTTTTGAATGGTGAGCTAGAAGAAGAAGTCTACATGGAACAACTAGAAGGATTTTAGTTGTCAAAGCAATCAGATATTGTGTGCAGATTGAAGAAAGATTTATATGGATTGAAGCAAGATCCTAGAGCTTAGTATGTGAGGTTGGACAAGTATTTGATTCAGCAAGGTTTCAACAAAGGTACAATGAATAGTAATATGTATTTTAAGATTAAAAATGATAAAATCTTGATTTTAGTTGTATATGTTGATGACATTATCTTTAGAGGAAATGAAAATATGTGCAATATTTTTGCAGAAGAGATGCAGAAAGAATTTGAAATTTCTATGTTTGGAGAGATGAATTTCTTTCTTAGGCTACAGATCAATCAAACAAAGAAAGGAATTTTTATTTCATAGTCTAAGTATGTAAAAGAGATTTTGAACAAGTTTGGGATGGACGGTTCCAAACCAGTATGTACTCCTATGGTGACTGGTTGAAAATTGGATAAAGATGATGATTCACCTAAGGCTGATCAAAGCAAGTATAGATTTATGATTGGTGGACTATTGTATTTGACTTCTACTAGATTGGATATTATGCATGTTGTTTATCTTGTGGCTAGATTTCAAGAAGATCCTAAGGAAACACATGTTGCTGCTATTAAAAGAATATTCGGATATTTTAATGGCACTCTAAATTATGGATTATGGTATCCTAGAGATATTGGCTTTACTCTAAGTGATTATATAGATGTAGATTGGGTTGGATGTGTAGATGATAGAAAGAGTACAAGCAGTGGTGCATTCTTTCTTGGTTGCAGATTAGTGGCATGGTTGAGTAAAAAGAAAGATTTAGTCTCCTTGTCTACTGCTAAAGTTGAATATACTGAGTTGTTGCATCTTGTTGTACATAGGTTCTATGGATGAAATAGGCATTGAAAGATATCATAGTGGCCTATGATGATCCTATTTCTATCTTTTGTGATAATACAAGTATAATTAACATTTCAAAGAATCTTGTGATGCACTCAAGGATGAAGCATATATATTAGGTAACATTTCTTGAGAGAGAAGTGCATGGAGAATGAAGTAAAGCTTGAGTATGTTCTGATGAAGGATCAAGTGGTTGATATATTTACAAAGGCTCTTCCTAAAGATACTTTTGAGAATCTCTAGGAGAAGCTAGGGGTCATTTCCCATCCTTTCTTGAACTAGATGCATATCAAGATGCATCAGTTTGGTGGATCTATGGGTCTATCTCTCTTCTGGACTAATGTTTTGGTTGCTACCTCTCACAGGGAGTAGGTAGTATCAGGTGTTGTCATTGTGAGTATTTTGTTTTCTATTTCAAAGGGGAAATAAATGTAAACTATCCTTTCTCTTTGCCATTGATGTCAAAGGGGGAGAGGAAGCATGTGAAAAATAAGAGGAAGCATGTGAAGGAAATAGGAAGAATATAAAAGACTATCTACTAAGGGGGAGAAATAGAAAGGAATAGAAAGAAAAATCTTGAGAAGTGTATTTAGAGCTAGTATGGTGTCTTTTATGGATTTTCACATCATGTATTGCCATCAATGACAAAGGGGGATATTTTTACAAGAATGGAAATATTGTAGGTGTTGTCATTGATGTCAACAAGTCAATTGGTTATCAACTAATTATTGTTGTCATTAGTATCATGGATACAGGTTATTGGTTGTATATGTTGACAATATTGAGAAAATTGTAATGAATACATTTTGCAAGTGTTCAGTGGTTGCTCCGAGTTTTTCTCTAGATTGGCTCCTATATTTGTATGGTTTAGAGATGTTGATCATTGTTGTTGGAAGCTACTATATCCTAATTTTTTGTTGTTGATTCATTATACAGTGTGAGTTTTTTTCACCAATTGTGAACTATGATTTTTTGTGTTTCTAGTTGAGGTTTAGGAGAAATTTTGTTGGTCTGGATTTCTCTTTGATGAAGTCTTATGACTTGTGGTTTTAGAGTTGAGTTTTTTTATTGTATTGAAGATAATTTTAGTATTTAGAAAGTTCATGCTTAATTGTTCTATGTTTTTTTCACTAGTTTGGTCGACCTTATGTGGAATACTACTTTCAAATTTAGTGAAGCAATTTGGATCTATTTGGGTCCTGATGAAGCATGTGTTTGGTTTTCCCTCATTCTAATTCCACCCTAGGATGTTTTGGCAGTAACCTAATTTGAATTTGAATTTGCATGGCCGACTTTGGATATGTTTCAAAGTTGAAGATGATATAAATGCAGAACAAGTTAGGGAAGAAGTGAAGAGAACAAAGGAAATAGAGGAAAAAGCACAAAGTGAATAGAGATAAGTGTAAATCATTATGTGTGTATGATGAGAGTATGGCAGATCAATGTGAAGCCTAAATGTTGATTTTTTGGAAGTAGTGCACTGAAGGTCCACTCTATCATTCATGAATGTCTGCAAGTGGATTGAATGAATTGTGGTGGATTTCTTTGTTGCATTGGGGTATGTGCAAGATCATCATGGAAAAAATAGGCCCTTAAGTGGCGAAAAATTCAAAAAAATTAGAGTTAGGAAACTTGACGTAAAAATTTGAATAAGTTATCTATATTATTTCAAAAATATGTAAGAATAGAATTTGTATCAAATTGAATGTATTTTCTAAACTACTAGGTTTTTTTTTTTTAAATCTATTTGGTGAAAACTTGAAATTTCAATGCAGAGTACTTAAATTTCAAGGAAAAAATAAGAAGTAGGTGTTTGTCCGACCACTCTAACCACAATAAAATGATAATATATTTTTATAATATTTTAGATATAAGTAGAGGACTCATGTCTGATGTGATGCATATCTTTTGGAATTTTTTCCAAGTAAATAATTAATTATGAAATTTTTATTACAACTTTTTAAAAATATAAAAAATCATATGTCTAACCACCTTAACTTGGTCAAAACTTCATGAAATTCATTTTTTAAATCCTATAGTATGTGAAGCATATAATGTGATGCATTTTTTGGACTCAAAAAATGTGATACCGTTTGAAAGTTATAGATGTTTTTAAATCATCCTATCAATCAGGACTTTAGTCATAATTTAAATAGAAAATAAATAATAACTATTCATTAAATTCAAAGTAAAGCATAATTTATATTAGTGGAAAGCTAATAATCCCCTTTAAAAACCCTTTTTGTTTCATCAATTTTGGGTAAAAAAAGGTTGTCAGCCACATACCCTACACATACCCATCAATCGCCACTTTTTGGCCCATCATGATCCTACATATACCCATTGAGATTTTCTTCTCTTTGTAACAAGTCATATTTAGCTTCTTTGTATCTCTATGGTAGTGAGGCCTCTAGGTTGTTATCCCTGTTGGACAGTGAGTCCTTATTTTGGCAGTGAGCCTTGTTTCACAAGAAGTGAGCCTCTTATAATTTATTTTGATATTATCTATAGTGTGAGTCAATCCTCACCATGGTTTTCCCTTATTGGGTTTTCCACATAAATTTGGTGTTGTGTTTATGTGATGGTTTTTAGTTTTTGCACTAGTATTCATTGTTTAATCTACTAAGTAGTGTTAAGGATTAGTTCTGGTGAATGAATTAAAGTTTAAATCTATGACAACGAATTCACCCCCCACCCTCAGTTGTCTTGTTCAACAATGATCTCCTTGCTCCAACATAAGGGAGGAAATAATATTATTTCTTCACTAATATTTGATAAAATGATAGAAAAATGAAATGTTAATTTCACTTTCCTAGACCAAATCTATCCTTGATTTATGTTTCTAAAATATATTCTCATGCAAATACCATTCAGATAATTCTTTTGAATAGTTAGATTCTTCTCAGAAGATCCTCATTCAAACCCTCTTCCTTGATCTACTAAGTTATTCTCTTAATATCCTTTTGAAGAGAATTTTTTGAATAAAAAATATTTCCAAAAGAGTACTTATTCCACTTCCTAATATTGTAGTTAAATGATTTAAGACTCTTAAAAAGGTATACATAGTTGCCCCAAAATAATGCCTCTTTTCAATCCACCAATATTCCATGAGATTGAGCATATCTTAATCTTGAAGCCACATGGGTTGAAACTTGAAAGGATCATGCTTCGGAAGGGAAAATAATAAATAATAAGCCCAAAAATTATCAATCTAATTATCAAAGACCAAGAATCTATCAAATCTTTCAAAATTTAAGTCATCACCACACCTACTCTTGATCCAGGTGAAGGTACCATTTTGTGGCACTACATACCCCAAATTAAGAAAGAAAATATTATCTCTTAACAAAGTAGAATATGGTCCAAGAATATTACTACCTCTTCTTTTCTCATTAAAATTATATATTGCATTAAAATATTGTGCTAAAATCCATGGAAGGGAAAGAACTATAAAACAAATAAATATAATATGAGTCCAAAGTAAAACATTACTAGGAAACTACATAGGCACATACATATTTGTAAGCAAGATAACTTCACCCAAATGAAAATAAGATACTACCAAAAAAATTGAATTTCTACTCCTCATGCACTAGGTAGGAGTAATATTATGAGGAACCCATAAATAAGACACACCTCCAACATTCCCTAAATCTCCAATGCTTAAACAATTACCTCCTTTCCAAATCCTAGAAGAAATACTTTCCATATCTTCTAGTTAGAGCTATTTTTTCCTGAATGAAAATGGCATTTGGCCTATGTTCATGGATAAGATCATGAGTAGCCTTTTATCTAGGGATGCTACTCAAACCCCTAGAATTCTAAGAGATAACAATCATTTTAGGGGGTTCAAGAAATGAGTGTCCAATATTTTGATGGAACCTGGTTCAAATAGTGACTCTCCTATTAGCTTTACCTTTTTCCATTCCTAATTTTTCCCCTTATTGATATTTCCTTTCTTAATATTTGTTTTAATACCTAACATAAGAGGAACTTTATTATTATCTTCCTCCTTTGATCTTAGATCATTCATTGTGTCTAGGATTTCATTAGCTGCATTTGACCTCAAATGATTCAAATTCAAGGGAGTAGCTCATAAAACCAAAACATTTAGATATGGGGCTTGTTTCTACCTATGACTGATGGCTTAGCATGGGCTGACTACATTGATCCATGAGGATTCGAAGTCTAATCAAGCCACTAAACATCATTCTAATAAGATCATTCAATGCAAAACTAAACTAAGAATTCATTAAAACTAACATATTAAATTATGAAAGCTTCATAAACACCTATTCTAATTCATTGAAACTTATCCTTTTGTGGGAGTGGTGTTGCATTGATGTGGAATGGTGACCCTTTCCCAATCCCATGGATAAATGATCTTGCTTCAATCAACTTTATTGAAGAGGATCAACAAAACCGTTGAGAGATTTGTATGAAAATATGATTTAAAGATAAATTAACATGATGCAAGTTATTTTAACATGATGTGGGCTAATATGATTGATATGGATGTATGCAAAGCTATTCTAAATGAAGTTTAAGCTAAAATGATTTAAAAAATTAATTATCAAATATGTTAAATGGATGCATCTATTTTACCATGGAAGCCATTAATGGAAGATAAGCTAATGATGCAAGTAAATTAAGTCAAAAAGGATGCTAAATAAGTGTGAAATATGAGTGCAAGTTAAAGTGATTTTAATAGCATAAGTTTTCTCTTAAAAGATGGATCCATTTGTCTCCAAATAGTGACCTGTTTATAGGAGGACAAATTAGAAATGAAAGGCTAAAATTAAAAATGTCAATCAATGGTCAAAAAGGGAGGAAAGATGAAACATGGATCATGGATTCTCATCAATGGATGAGAATCAATGATCGCATGGATCAAGGAAAGAATCAAGGGTTCATATTCTTCCAAACAAACACACTCTCAAAACTTGCACAAGAAGTATTTTTGAGAGTTTGTTGCAAAAAAGGAATATTCCCCTTTTCAAATGAGTGAAGAAAGAATATTCTTTGGAATATTCTCATGGGTGAGGAAAATTAGATATTTAGAAAATTAAAAAAAAAAATTAATGTGCAAAAGGGGAAGGTATATTCCATAGGAATATTCCTTTTGGAGGAATGTGTAGAGGAATATTCCCTTGCAAGTGGGAAGATTAGATTTAATTAGTAATTTGACAATTAAATAAAATTTCAATTATGCAAATTAGGGGTTAGGGTATTCATTAAATAATTAATTAATTTAATGAAAAGGGGAAGTGATATGATATTTAATTAAATAGCTTAGGGTTATTTAATTAAATAAGAGGGCTTTAGGGACTTAAATTAAATAACTTGATGTATTTAATTTAATAAGACAAAATGTTAGCAAGAAAGGGGGTGAATTAACCCGATTAGATTAATTAGATCAATAGATGAAAATGATATAATTAATTAAATAGTTAGGCTAATTTAATCACTTAAGTGAAAAGAGGATGGGTTTTAGGATGAAATGATGCTAGTATATCTTACTTTAGTGCATGGTATCATTTAGGAAATTTTTAAGTGTCTACATTTTGCCCCTCTTTGAAGCGAGGTACTTGTTACATTAGTTCAAAGACTGGCGCCTTTTCATATTAAAATTATAGCTCATATCAAAAAAAAAAAAAATTCTAATTTTTGGATGCTCCACTATTGCCCCAACAAAACGAATAAGTTAGTTCCCTACCCCCTTGAGAAATCGGGTAGAAATTTTGGGTTGATTTCTTGACAAAAGGTATAACATAGGTTCAAGTGTGAAAATAGGCCTTGGGATGCCAAAAATGGCCTTATAAACACAAAAAAAAAAAATTGCTCAAAATAAGTTGCATGGGGTAGAAATAGGTAAAAAAGGTCAAAACACTAGCTTATGGCTGAAATTAGGGCAAAAACACTAATTTTTAGGCTTAAATAGGTGATGAAGGGTCACTTTCAATTCATTTGTGCATTCACACCTTAGAAATTTTTTTCCTTTTGAGCTCTGACCTTCTAACAAAATGGTACAACGAGTGCTTCCTCTTCACCTTTTAGAGCGAGTTAGAGAGTACTATTGGCAAGTAGACAGAGGACCACAGGTATGTGACTCAAAAAATTTCTCAATTTTTTCTTTTAAGTGCAATTAATAGGGAGTCAAAGTTAGGCCTCTAGGCACATTGCTATATGGTGATGCTATTGATGCATTGGAAGCATCATTATTGATGTTATAGCGATGCACCTCCAGTTTAGTGACACGGCCTGATTTTTTAATTGGGGGACGCATTTGATTTGGGGGTCATTAGTTTAATAGAGTGATGCATAGGATCTTCATGTTTAGTGTCACTCGAAATCAGTGGGTGACGCACTTAGGTTTCAGTGATGCTCCATAAAATTTTAGTAGAGCGACGCACCCCAATGTCGATTTTCTATTGAGTGTAGCAATGCACATCACCATGTTAGCTCTCAAAAACGTAGCTAAATGCCTCAAGAGGCTACCAATCTCTTGATACGTTTCAGGGTAACAGATAAGGTCAAAAGAATTCAACCTTCTACTCTTTAGGTGTTGCTAAACTTGGGCGGGTGTACCTTTCTGAATGGAGCAGACTTGACTTGTGATTATCTTCTTAAAGCAATTTGTTCACAATGGCAATTGGGGATGAACAAATGAAATTCAACTTGAAAACAATAACAATATTTTGATCTGAATCCTAGAATGAATGCTTAAATAATAGATGCAAACAAACTGAATGAATCCAAATGATGAAATTGCAGAGACTAGCGCCTTGTTGGGTATGCGGAGTTAAATGAGATCAAGATGAGCAACATTCTCTAGAGCAGACACTAATTATCTGGCATACATTCTGTTTACAACTTGTATAAACATACAATACTGTAACTACTAAGCTCTACTTCAATAATCCAAATGAAACTCTCTAGTTACTGTTATCAATTAAAATGATTGTCTTTACTTGAAAGAACCAATTGATTAATCACACAGATACAACAAATGTGCATTGATAAACTGAACATAAACTTGTTATGTCAATTTAAACAACCAAAAAGCATCAAGTTTGGAGAAAAATTAGCAGTATTTTCATCAATTCAACAGATAATTAACACCAAAGAAATGTAGCAACATCAACTAATTTTCATAAATACCTCCATTCTGAAATCATCCAACAATAGTCTCTGATCTGATTTTATTCTACTGTATCTACTTGCAGTATATCGAAATATAATAACTGGTGGTGCTTTTACAATTACAAAAATGCCAATTTATATACCAGCATGAGAAAATAAATCATACTGAACATCCATGTCGGCCCTCCACAAGATTCGGGCTCCAATCAAGTTGGCCAGCAATGGTCTTCAAGCATTTTACATGTCAGCCACAAGATTTGTATTTCTGTTATTTACCAGTGAGACAGTTGCTAAGACAAGACGGTAGCTATGCCAAAGGAAATTCACTCATTAATAGCAATCTGCCCGTGTTTACTGTGCTCGCATTCACCATGACATGTCTGAGTCAAGGAGATATCCTGTAGATTACACTTTGCTTCACCGAGAGCCCTATGGTTAAACCTATCGCCGTAACCTCCTACCGTCAGTGAGATGTCACGCAGCAGTATTTCGTTATACCGAAAGTCTCCCACCACATCGAATTGCTGTGACTCTTTTTTCTTCTTGCCTACGAGTCCATCCACTCTATATATGTTGTTGTATCTTATCTGAGTTGGTAAGATATCACATAGACCATTTTGTGTCTTACCGATATGCCCCCTACCACCTGTATATCATTAGTCTGTTCGTTACTTGAAGCCACGGAGTACCATTATGTTCTGTCATTGTAACATTGCAATATCGGGGAAACAATATATCAAGATCATTATGTCAAGCCGAAAGACATTCATTATTTCCAAGTCACCAACACTCTCACCGATAAGCCTTCTTTATCTTGTTCACAGTCGCCGTAACACCCATCTATTAGGGGGACCTCTTGTAGATTGTCCAATGCTTCACCGAAGGTCTCCCGCCATGTTATTCCCCAGTCACTGAGACAAGGCAACACTTATGCTGACAAGGATCTACTGTCGCTATAGCCTCCAACCCTCGACGAGACATCATGTAGAGCATTTTGTTACACTAAACAACCGAGCACACCAAGATCGCCAAGAGAAATCAAAACTCTTGCCGAAAGTCGTTCACACACCGAGAGAAATCCATATTGAACATTGTCGGTAAGACCCGACCCCTTCGCTATGACTTCCCACCAAAGATAAATTGTCTGGCCGAAGTGAATCCATATGTTATGTTGGCGAGACCGAAGGTCACTCATCAAGACCTCCTCACGAACACCAACTCTTGCCGAAATGAAACTTAAAATGCCAGTCAGGAAGACAAGGGAGCCTCGCCAAGACCAATGCCAATAGCCAAACTTACGCTGATAGAATTCTCTATTGTTGCCAAAATAGCATGGATGTTATGTCGATAGCCCGCAGGTGGAATCCAGTCATTGTGACAATACAAAGGTCTTGCCGAACACTGCCTGCATACAAACTTCAATCGTTGTGACATCAAATGAGTCTTGCCGATAGGCAACATAGACTCATGCAAGAGGAAAACACAAAATTGATCGGGGAGACAAAAATGAACCTACACCGATAAGGACCAAAATGTGGAAAATGCAAACATGGATGAAATCTAAGGGGAAAAACGGGCAAGATGCAAGTAAAAATACCACGAGATGAGGAAAAATCCAATAGAAGGACTCATATGGAGACTCAGGGGGTATGAAAGGTATGCAAAAATCATCAAATTTTGATAGTTCCAACAGTGGCTCCATCTGGGGATGAATGATAGTGAGTTCATTGCAAGGATCCAGAATCTTTGGGTGAGCAGACCAGACACAAAACGATGAGCCGAGCAGAATGGAAATAGAAATGAAGCATGAAGGAATGAATGCAAAATGAATGCAAAATGGAGATGAGTGGAAAATGAGAGTGAAATGGAGATGGACAAAATCCTAAACTACTATGCATGGAAAATAATTTTAAAGAGGATAAGCAAGAGTTGTCCATGCACTGGCAACCCTTAATCCTCTATGTTGCTCAAGAGAAATTTCTTTAAGAATTTCCCATGAACAGGAAATTCTTGATCTTCACCAGCCATATTCTGTATATAGTATGAGTCTTCACCCTTCTTTCCAACAACAACAAAAGGTCCCAGCCACAAAGCTTCAAATTTACCATGCTTGCCCTTCTCCTGACATCTTGCATTCCACATCAGTACCAAATCATTGTCTTCAAATTTTCTATCCTTTTCCTTCTTGTCAAATAGATATTTCATCTGTGTTTGTAACTTCATGTTTTAACTTTGGGCCACTCTTCTTACTTCATCAAGTTCATCTAGTTGCTCCATTTTGTCTTCCATAGGTTCAGGAACATCCAAATCTTCCTGAAGGACAAACTTGTAGACTAGTAGCAAATTCTACAGAGGCATCCTGGCTTGTGCTCCATACACCAATTCAAATGGGGATTTTCCAATTGCTTTCTTCATAGTGATCCTATCAGCCCACACAACCAGTTTTAACTTTGAATCCCAAGCCCTCTTGTTCTGTCCCAGCATCCTCTTTATAATCTTCAATAGACTCTTATTGCTGGACTCTACTTGACCATTGGCTTGTGGAAGGTAAGGAGCTGCATAAGAAATAGTAATGACATACTTATCACAGAAGCTTTTGAATTAATCTGACATAAAACACATCCCATTATCTGTGATTATCCTCAATGGTGTACCAAATCTGGTGATAATGTTATCCATCAAGAAATTTGTTACAACTTTACTTGTAGCCTGCTTGGTTGGGATTGCCTCCACCCACTTTGTAAAATAATTAGTGGAAACTAGTATCCATCTATGTCCTCCACTTGACGTCTCTTGTATCTCTCCAATGAAATAAATTCCCCATTGATGGAAAGGGGCATCAGCCTACAAGGGTCGAAGTGGCAAAGCACCCTGGTACTTTAATTTTTCAGAAAACTTTGGACAGGCCTCACATCTTCTTACATGTGTGAAAGAATCTTTAAAAACCTTTGGCCAATAATAACCTGCCCTGAGAATTTTGTGTGCAGTTGTCTTTGTTGAATAATTTCCTCCGCAAACTCCTTCATGCATTTCACTTAAAACATGCTTGGCCTGTGACTCATCCAGACATAATAACAATATGCCATCTCTGTTTTTCCAAAACAGATCTCCATCCATGAAGACATACTTTGATGCTTGCAACTTCAAAGTTCTCTTTTGGCTGTCATTCAATCCATCTGGACACCTCATGTATTTAAGATAATGCATAACATCAGTATACCAAGGAGTGTGCTCAACACTTGTAATTGCATTCCCTTCTTCTATATTACAGACTTGACTTGCTTCAATATTTGATTCTGCCATCAGCCTAGCCAAGCCTTGACCTCTTACTAGCTTAGTGATTTGTATCTCCATGTCAAACTCTTGAATCTTATTGATCCATCTGCATCTTTTCCCTGTAACTTCAGACTGTGTCAAAATATCCTTAACAGTAGCATTAGGGACATAAGAAATTACCTTCGCTCCAACAAGATATGGTTTGAATGCTTTTGTGGCCTTTACTAATGCAAATGCATGTTTTTCCATTATGTCATACTTCAATTCAGACCCTTGTAATGATTTACTAAAGAAAGACACAGGTTGTTTATAACCACCTTCATTCTTCTGTAACATAATAGCAGCAATAGTATGCATTGAGGCAAATGAAAAAATCTGAAAAGGCTTTGTAAAATATGGAGACTTAAGAATGGGAGCCTCTTTGATAGCCCTTTTGATAGACATAAAAGCATTCAAAGCTTCAGCAATCCAATCCATTTTTTGTCCTTTCTTCAACATTTTAGATATGGGCTTGATGATCTCAACAAAATTAGAAACGAATCGTCTGACAAAATTAATTTGTCCAAAGAAAGATTGTATTGCCTTGACAGTTTTGGGAATAGGAATTTTATCAATAGCTTCCACCCTCTCAGGATCTATTTTAATTCCCTCTTTTGAAACTATATGCCCCAAGATCTTACCCTTTGTGACTGCAAAATGACACTTCTTTAGATTTAAACTAATACCATATTCAAGAGCTTTAATAAATACCTTTTCAAGATGTTGCACATGATCTTCAACCTTCTTCGAATAAGAATTCAAGTCATCCTAGTATACTACCATGATAGCATTAATCAAATCAGCAAATGCTACATCCATGGCTCTTTGGAAAGTCGCCCCAGCATTAGTGAGACTAAATGGCATTCTTATGTATGCATATGTTCCCCAAGGAGTTGTGAATGTTGTTTTGTATTGCTCAGATTCTTTGACTTTAACCTGGTTATACCCTGAAAATCCATCCATCATAGATAATAGCTCACAGCCTGTCACTTTATGCAGTATAGCCTCCATATTGAGTAGAGGATAATTATCTTTGAGAGATTTCATGTTCATATTTCTGAATTCCACACATAGTCTGATATCACCATTCTTCTTTCTCATAGGAGCCAAATTTGAAACCCATGTTGAGTGCCTGATTGGTTTGATAATTCCTCCATCTCTGAGCTTTGTCAATTCTTCCTGCATCTTAGGCTCTAGTGTTGGATTTATAGGCCTTTGCTTCTATCTAAAAGGCTTGGCGTCTGGCTTCAATGGTATTTCATGCTGAAATAAATCTTCCCTGTACGCTTTCAGATCTTCATAAGACTAAGAAAAAATATGCTTGTATTTTCTAAGCAACTCTATAAACATTCTTCTGATTGTAGGGCTTATCTTCTTGCCTATGTACACCTTTCTTGGTGCGATTTCAGTCCCCAAGTTAATCTCTTCAACATCTTCCTTTCTGACTGGTTTTTGCTTCATGAGGGACCGATCATTTCCATCATACACCCTTTCTAGTGCCACTAAGCCTTTAGGGAGCTTATTTGTTTTGAGCTGCAATATTTCTTTTCCAAACACTGTTTGCTTCCCATCTACGTCTTCAACAAAAGCATTGAAATCAATTTCCTGTGCTTCATATTGATCTATACAATTGAGGAATTTCAAAAGGTCAGTATCATCATTGAAGACTTGCCAACTATAAATGTTGTCAGGAACAGTAGGCCTTGTTTTGAACTCAATCTGTGATACCCCAGCCAATGTGATATCATCTCTTTTCAGCGCCACATTTTCTAAGAAATTATCCATTATATTATTTGATCTATCAATCCATTCAATTGAGAAGGCATCAAAAAATTCAATTGTATCCCATACAACATTCCTATACTATTTTAATCTTTTGTGCTTTGCTACATATTTTGATTTGATTTGTGAAACAATCAACTCAGAATCGCCCAAAACAGCCAGCAACTTGATTTTATGTTTCACAGCTATGTTCAAGCCTGTCAATAAAGCTTCATACTCTGCCACATTGTTTGTACATTCGAATGCTAACAGAAATGAATGTTTAAAAGTAGTACCTTTAGGGGAAACAAAAACAATCCCAGCTCCATTACCTTCTTGGCTGCAGGCTCCATCAAAATACATCTTCCAGAAACCATTGCAATTTTGTGCAGCAAGTTTTTCAATTGGATCGCTATTGGTTAATTCTGGCTGAGCTAGTTTAATTTTAAAATTCCAAAGATCAACATCACAAAAACAATTGATCTGATTCTATGGCACACAGTCAACAAGCTGATTCATTCTTGGCTCCCTATACAACTTGACCTCTTGACCATTCACTGGAATTGTAGCATAGGACAGATCAAATTGAACATTTCCACCAATAGTTGTTGTCCATTGCCTTGATAAGAGCATCCCAAACTGAGGAGTATCTATCACTGTTATTTCTATATTATAAGCCACCTGTGGATAAGTAGCCAGCTTGAATTCAACATCTTTCATAATCCCAACCACAAGAACAGGCCTGTTATCCATTGCATAACACTTGCCTCCAGTAGTATCAACCCACATGCCAAGCTGCTTCATAACTCCTACTGGCATAATGTTTATTGCAGCACCAGATTCTATCATACAATTTCTCAGAAATTTGTTATTTATAAGCAAAGTAGTGAAAAAAGGACCAACTTGAGGGGGAGTTGATAATATGTCACTCAAGCAGACTTTAGAATTATTTATTTTCTCTTGTCTATTGACTGCTTTAACAGCTACTTTGCTTTTAGAATTCATACATTTTTCATTTCCACTCGTTATCAATTGAATAGTAGTATCCCTATACTCTTTAATCTTCATCATCTCAAGTAGTGGAACAGACATTTTTACCTGGGATAACGCCTGAGTGAAGTCAAAAGAAGAGCCCTCCACCTTAACAGTCTTTTTCAGTTCTGGCGCATCTCCTTTGTTTTCTTCCTTTTCCTTTTTATCAGGCTGGCCAGGCGCTTGTGTCTCCTTATGTAATTCCTTCACTTCTTCCTTAACTTCCTGTCTTTGGACATGCTTCTGTTCATCCTTATCGGGCAATCTCTTTTTTTACTTCTTCACAGTTCCCTGTGTTGTCTTTTGATCTTTCATAAAAATTCCCCCAGGAACACCTTCTACATCATTTACTTTTTTGTTTCTCAACCAATATTTACTTCTTGCTTCCTCAACTGCAACAATAGTAATTCTCTCTATTTCATCTTCAATAAGTCTCCTCACACTGCATTAAGCAGGTGCTTCATCAGAATGTGGCTCATTATAATCTTCATCAGAATCATAGAAGATCTGTTGTTCAGCCATATGGACATTGTACTTCTAATTTGAAACATCATATTGGTAGCCTTCATTCTCTTAAGATGAGTATCTTTCCTCAACATGGTGAAAAAAATTTGAAGTCAAATACACTGTGTGATCTTCTTCATTTTTTTCCATCAGCATTCCCTCTTCTTGCATCCTTTGAGCTACAACACAATAGTCTGGAGAATGTGGTTGATTACAAACTTCACAGAAGTAATTATTACTCACCATATAAGTTCCTCTTTTGCTCAATGGATCAGGAGTCTCTTTGTTTTTGGGCCTAGCTATTATAGGTTTTTCATCCCTCCAGTCTGTATTATAAGGCATATCATGCAACCTCGGCCTCTCATTTATGTTCTCATTTTTGTATGTATTTTCCTGTCTGTACTGATAATTATTATTTTGCTGAGATGGCCTTGGGTTATCTCTTTTATTGACTATACCAATAGCCTTCCTGTTGTTTTCAATTGTCAATGCAATCTTATGTGCCTCAGCTAGATCTCTTGGAAATCTATTTCTCAGTTCGTACCCTGTTTTGGGATCAAATGCATTTAAATAAACACTTAAAGCTACAGAATCTGGAAACCTTGATCCAGGAGGTACCTTAGTCTATAATTTGTTAAATCTTCGATTGAAATCATAAACTGAGTCATTTTGATTCTTTTGAATTCGCATCAATTCATGAAGAGCTACATCTGGTGCATTTAGATTCTCATACTGCTCTAGGAATTGATCTTGGAATACTTGAAGAGAATTAATTGAATATGCTGGCAAGCTGTTAAACCAATCCCTAGAATCTTCAATAAGTGACATCATAAACAGCCTCATGTGCAAATCTTCATATGGCATACCTATGTCTTGAATGAACACATTGAAATTCCTTAAATGTTCTTCAGCAGTGACTGCATTGCTCCCTGTAAACTTCAGGACCAAACCTCTCTAGCTACTATCCATAGGGTAAGGGCATAGATGGAACCCTACCAAATCAAACTGCCTAATCATTGTTGCGTATTGGTGAGGGGGAGGGATAGGTGGATATTGATATTGATGCATAGGATTGTTGTATTGTGCATTATGTTGAGGGATGTGATGCTGACCAGGAGGTGGATGCACATTTGTATGCTGTGTGGGAATATGAGGCGGATGATTTGGCTGCTTGTGATGATTTCCCGTCTGATGGTGAGGAGAGACAGGTGGGCCAGAAGGCTCTGCACCATGATTTCCCTGCTTATGAGGTGGCACATACTTTCGGGGGCGATCAGCAGTCTGAGCAATGTTTTGATTTTTCTGCAATTCAAATTATTTCATTGCTTGTATCATTTGGGCCTTTTCCTATTCTTCTCTTTCCTTCTTCTGAGATTCAAACCATGCTTTGACTTCCTCATAAGTCAAAGATTCATAATTAGTTTGAGAAATCACATTCTCATTAATCTGGTTTTGATCATTTTTCATCTTCTGATCATATTCATGCTGAATTCTAAGTCATTCAGGCTCAAGTCTAGATTCAAACTCAGCCTGTTTCCTAGCTTCAAGCTCAGCCTGTTTCTGAGGATTCAGAGAAGAGAAAGGATTTCTTTGATCTTTAGGGGTACAAAGTTCTGCACTTGAATCATCTCTCCATGTATCATAGCAATTATATGTTTCACCATGTGCTCTTGGTGCTTTTCCTTTGTCTGTTATGCACATGTCCTCATCGATCCTCTTTCCTTTATCAGCTCTACCATCTTTGTCTGTCCACTTACTGTTGTCAGCAGGGGCTCCATTATGACCTCCCCTATACTGATACATTCTTCCATTCATGATGAACAGCTATAAAATTTCTGTCAGAGTCACCACTCACTTTTATCAAAATGAGAAAATACTTGATATTTCTTATTCCCAGCGGAGTCTGTATGTAGTTCCTGACTCTATGATTAAGGTCTTGATTTTGAATGTATTCCCCAACACAGTCGCCAATTTGTTAACTCTCAAAAACGTAGGTTGAATGCCTCAAGAGGCTGCCAATCTCTTGATACATTTCAGGGTAACAGACAAGGTCAAAAGAATTCAACCTTCTACTTTTTGGGTGCTACTAAACCTGGGCGGGTGTACCTTTTTGAATGGAGCATACTTGACTTGTGATTATCTTCTTAAAGCAATTTGTTCACAATGGCAATTGGGGATGAACAAATGAAATTCAACTTGAAAACAATAGCAATATTTTGATCTGAATCCTAGAATGAATGCTTAAATAATAGATGTAAAGAAACTGAATGAATCCAAATGATGAAATTGCAAAGACTAGCACCTTGTTGGGTATGTGGAGTCAAATGAGATCAAGATGAGTAACATTCTCTAGAGAAGACACTAATTATCTGGCATACATTTTGTTTACAACTTGTATAAACAAACAATACTGTAACTACTAAGCTCTACTTCAATAATCCAAATGAAACGCTCTAGTTACTGTGATCAATTAAAAGGATTTAGTCTTTACTTGAAAGAACCAATTGATTAATCACATAGATACAGCAAATGTGCATTGATAAACTGAACATAAACTTGTTTGTCAATTTAAACAACCAAAAAGCATCAAGTTTGGAAACAACTTAGCAGTATTTTCATTCAATTCAACAGAAAATTAACACTAGAGAAATGCAACAACATCAACTGATTTTCATAAATACCTCCATTCTAAAATCATCCAACAATAGTCTCTGATCTGATTTTATTCTACTGTATCTACTTGCAGTATATCAAAATCTAATAACTGGTGGTGCTTTTACAATTACAAAAATGCAAATTTATATACCAGCATGAGAAAATAAATCATATTGAACATCCATGTCGGCCCTCCACAAGATTCGGGCTCCAATCAAGTCAGCCAGCAACGGTCTTCAAGCATTTTACATGTCAGCCATGAGATTTGTATTTCTGTTATTTACCAGTGAGACAGTCACCAGGACAAGACGGTAGCTATGCCAAAGGAAATTCACTCGTTAATCGCTATCTGCCCACATTTACCATGCTCGCATTCGTCGTGACATGTTTGAGTCGAGGAGATATCCTGTAGATTACACTTTGCTTCACTGAGAGCCCCATGGTTAAACATGTTGTCGTAACCTCCTATCGTCGATGAGATGTCACGCAGCAGTATTTCATTATACCGAAAGTCTCCCACCACATCAAATCACTGTGACTCTTGTTTCTTCTTGCCGACGAGTCCATCCGCTCCGTATATGTCGCTATAGCTTATCCGGGTTAGTAAGATGTCACATAGACCATTTTGTGTCTTACCGATATGCCCCCTACCACCTGTATATCATTAGTTTGTTCGTTACTTGAAGCCACGGAGTACCATTATGCTCCGTCATTGTAACATTGCAATATCAGGGAAATAATATATCGAGATCATTATGTCAAGCCGAAAGACATTCATTATTTCCAAGTCGCCAACACTCTCACCGATAAGCCTTCTTTATCTCGTTCACAGTCGCCGTAACACCCATCTGTCGGGGGGACCTCTTGTAGATTGTCCAATGCTTCACCGAAGGTCTCCCACCATGTTATTCCCCAGTCGCTGAGACAAGGCAACACTTACACCGACAAGGATCTATTGTCGCTATAGCCTCCAACCCTCAGCGAGACGTCATGTAGAGCATTTTGTTACACCGAACAACCGAGCACACCAAGATCGCCAAGAGAAATCAAAACTCTCGCCGAAAGCCATTCACACACCGAGAGAAATCCATATTGAACATTGTCAGCAAGACCCAACCCCTTCGCTATGACTTCCCACCGAAGATAAATTGTTTGGCCGAAGTAAATCCATATGTGATGTCGGCGAGACCGAAGGTCACTTGCTAAGACCTCCTCCCAAACACCAACTCTTGCCTAAATGAAACTTAAAATGCTAATCAGGAAGACAAGGGAGCCTCGCCAAGACCAATGTCGATAGCCAAACTTACGCCGATAGATGTCTCCATTGTCACCAAAACAGCATGGATGTTACATCAATAGCCCGCAGGTGGAATCCAGTTGTTGTGACAATACAAAGGTCCTACCGAAAACCGCCTGCATACAAACTTCAATCATTTTGACATCAAATGAGTCTTGCCGATAGGCAACACAGACTCATTCAAGCCAAAAATGCAAAATTGATCAGGGAGACAAAAATGAACCTACACCGATAAGGACCAAAATGTGGAAAATGCAAACATGGATGAAATCTAAGGGGAAAAACGGGCAAGATGCAAGTAAAAATACCACGAGATGAGGAAAATGCCAATAGGACTCATATGGAGACTCAGGGGGTATGAAAGGTATGCAAAAATCATCAAATTTTGATAGTTCCAACACACCAAATTGGCAATACAGCCCTAAAATTGATATAGTGACACACCCAAAAATTAGTGACGTTATTGATTCCAATGACATGTTTGATGTTTTGGATGCAAAGTATCAAATTTTGATTAGGTTTTTTGACTTTTTTGGTAAACTGACTCTGTGTGTGATGAATGCAGGATGATCCTCCCCCACTGATGTCGTGATAGCACCATTCCAACATTTTGGAAGATGCGAGAGATTTTGATGAGTTGGAGGTGGAGTGGCTAGATAGGCTAGGTTTAGGCTTTATCACTTTCTTTCCTAAGGTTTGTATGCATCTCACCATGATGACTGCACTGATCGAGAGGTGGCACAATGAAACCTCTTCGTTTCACCTACCCACCAGTGATGCCACCACCACACTGGAGGATGTGTGGAAAATATTGTGATTACTAATTCATTGTGAGCATGTGATATATGACACAGATGTAGGTAGAGATGCATGTATCTCCCTCCTACACAGGTGGCAAATTGTGTTGATTAGCTATCAGATTGATCTTAACCTATATCGCGTGCAGGTGGAGATCTTCAAATTGTTCCTTGCAGCACTGATCTTTGGTGTCATTGCCCAAAACCAAAATGGTAGAGGTTTCAATCCTGGATGGAGATTGGCATGGGAGGGTTTGATTAAGAGGGATGTGATGTATGCCTAGGGTCTAGTCCTCTTTGCTTCTTTGTATCATCACATGTGCGAGGACATCTACCACAAGGGCTAGAGCATCAGAGCAAGGGTGACTCTACTTCATATATGGGCATATGATCACATTGCAATATTAAGGCCCTTGGTTGTTCTTGCAAACATTCATGAGGATGAGTTCATCGTGTTTAGGTACAGGGTGCCTATGACTCTTTAGCACATGAGCCCTACAGGTCTACCCTATTGGCATCATTTCATTGATGTCACGATCGTATTCTGATGGAGGCCATGGTTGTAGCATTTGACATGGTATGATGATCAGCAGTAGTTGTACTTTGTTCGACAAGCCCAACATATGGAGGGGAGAGAGAACACTATTATAGAGTGGTACCTCCTATACCACGTGGCTTGCCAATTTAGAGAGATTTAGGATGTACTAGCTGATGACTACACTGCAGTGTTTACGAGGTCATAGAGAGAGGTTCAGTGGGGAGCCTCGGCTGAACTCATTATGGTGATCAATTATTTTAGATAGCTAGTCCCACAGTTGTGGGCTTATGATCAGGAAATCCTAGATGCAGGCACGACTCTAACCTATGATGCATGGTTCAAGCCACCCACTCACATGACAGATCCATCAGGGGGATACCCCAAAAGTAGAGGGAGAAGTAGAGGAAAAGGCTAAGGGTAAGGCTAAGATGGTGGCTAAGGCAAAGTCCAGTGGGATCAAGATCAAGATAGGGTCTAGGTGCCAGGTGATGGGCACTAGTAGTAGTCAAATCAGGTACAGGTGCCAGGGCGGCAGGAAAAACATAATGAATAAGTTTCAAGGGAACCACTACCCCCTCCACCTCCATAGTAGCCAGATGCATAGGAACAGGCATAAATTTAGGCTCTCATTGCAGAGATAGATCAGCTATGTCAGCAACTATAGGATATGACTGCACAATGAGATCATGAGGTCTAGTTGCAGTGGCAACTGGACTCACAACTATCCTAGGATATTAGGTGAAGACAAAAACTTGAGGAAGTGATGGCTACATCATAGGATTAGACAGTATTGGCACAATTGTATAGAGAGGCAATGATAGAGGCATCCTACTACTGCATGCACTACCATAGGGATGTTCTCCAATTGATGAGATAGCCTAATTTTTCCTAGAGGAGCGGAGCACCACCTAGGGCTGAGGATCATCCATCAATTAGGGGTGAGTCGATCAACCACCAAGGCTAGCCTAGTTGTGTAGACACTTTTTTGATTGTTCACCCAATTCATTTATATAGATATACATTCATGGACTCATTTTTTATAGCCTCGTGGATATTGTATTTTTGATTGATATACAAACACTAATTCAAATATTGTATCATGACAGTCACCATTTTCTAATATATATATATGAGATGATTTAGACTCGGTATGTGATGTGCTCTTATTTTATGCTTTATGATTGTATGAATTCATATGATATGATGTGATATGTTTATGTATTATGATTATGTATGGATGTAATGTGGTGGATGTACCTCTTTTATTTATATGATATATGATATACAATTATGATCTATGATGTGATGTTATGTAATGCAATGAATATGGAATATTCTTTTCTAGTATCTTTTTATGATATGATATGGAATGGATGCTATGATATGTTATGATATGCAATTGATATGAATGAATTTATTTTTTTTTACTTTTCTATGCCATTTATGATGTGATGATGTATGCATATGGATGTATATATGGATAATGTAGATGTTCATGATAATGTGGTGTATGCTTATGATATGTGATATGTATGCATGTTGATGACTTGTGGATGCAGGATGGATGCATGATGTTGTTTCTATTGATTGTCATGATACCAGATTAGTGTGGAAAGAAGATAGAATAATGAGAACAAAGGATTTGACCATTGATTTTGAAGATTGATTCAAAAATTCCAACAATTCTATGATCCACCGAGACTTTATTAGAGATGGCAACAAGAGATGGTGATGATTTTCTCATATCTTGGGATTGGTATTTTCCATCATTTATTATGTTTGATATAACACATAGACATGATGCATCAAGGTATTAATAACTAGGATGGTGTTGTATCTAGTGTAATGGACTTTGACTCTACAAACAGATAGGATAGTTCTTGTTCACATATTGACATACGGAAACCTCGTCGGAATGTAGTTTAGTAATTCATAATATCTTGGACCAAAGAATACACAATAGTCAACAATATACTCTAAATGACTTCCCTAGACATAACTAAGCAAGTATGCACCAAGATTATTTTACAAGAATACCCACAAGCACAACAAACAAAAGATAATGATTGATGCCCCAATCCTTTCTCTCTAAATCATTGATACATCATCAAGAGTCCTTAGAATGGGTCAATAAGATAAATCATAAGAAAATATCAAAGACAAACAGTTAGTGTTATCGATATCTCTTGCTAGTTTAATATAGCTAAGGTGATTTTTGATGTTTATGTCCATCACAGGAAAGATGCATCCTAGGACATGTTGATCAAGTGTTTTGATTAGGATGAGATGTGGGATAAGTCATTAATACAAAATCCATTGACTTATTTACCTATGATCTAGACTTTATATTTTGACACTTAGGTTTTCACTTTATGACTCACTATACTTGATTTCTACTTGTTTTGCTAAAGGTTGAAGGTGACAATTGATTTACTATAGGTGAAAGTTTATTGCAGGTGAAGGCGAAATAGGATGGATGGTTTTGGATTTTTTGGAATATTTCATTGTTTTTTGGTGTTTTGAAAATATTTTGAGGTGGTTTTTTGGTCTTTTTGAAAGTTTATGTGAATGTTTTGGTTTTCAGTTTATTTGAGGTTGTTAAGGATTTTTTCAAAGATATTTGATGTTGTTTAGGTTTTTTGAATGTTTTCTAATGTTTTGGGCTTTTCAATTTTTAAATGTTTAGGATTTTGAGTTTTACAAATGTTTAGGGGTTTTCCAATATTTGAATATTTTTTGTGCTTTCTAAGTTTTGACCAAGAATCTAACCTAAAAGACTATCCTAGGGGCCTTGGGGGTTGATCAAAGATTAGCCTTTCCTATGTTATACATGTAGAGACCATGTAGTTCGACTGACTTAACTTATTGACGATGAGATATGAACAGTTGATGGAATGCTAATTTATTATGATAGACTCCTAAAGGACTGACCTAGGGTGTTTTAGTGGCACATGAATGATGGATTTTCCTACGTTCAAGCTCAAAGACTCATAGTTCGACATGGTACTATTTTTGGTTTTTTTATGTTTTGACCTTTTTAGGGATTTTGATGTGATTTGGATGTTTTGGATTTTGAATTTACAATTTCTTGAATGTTTTGGATTTTAATTGTAAAGGATTTTGATGTTTTTGGATTTTTTGATTTTGCAAGTGTTTTTGGATTTTCGACTATACAAGATTTGGATGTTTTTGGATTTTGATGAAGTTTTATGAATGTTTTTCAAATTTTTGAAGATATTTGAGGTAAACGATACGTAGATCACAATGTTGATGTCACATTATGGTATATAAGATATGGATCAAGAGTTATTTGAAAACAAGAGTGCAATAACCTACCCCCAGTGTCTAGCAATGCTTCGTAGTTTAATAAAAAAACCAAGATAGCTAATGTATACGCGAAGAGTTTGAACAAAGTTTTATCATGCTAGATATGGGCTATGGGACTTCACAAGAGAAAATGGTAAAGATCCTACCAAAATTTTACCATGGGTAGAGTTGAAGTGTACGCCAACTCTTTGTCAACATCAAGATAAAGTGGAATATTTAGATAAATTTGAATTGCATGGATGGAGGGAACATTGGATTTATCATGACAAGGATGAGATGCTTATATCTAAGAAGGATCGTATAGACACTTGATTCTACTCATCATGCCTATTTTCCAGGTTTTCATCATAGTACTTGCCCAAAGCACCACCATAGTTGTTTTCACTAGACGATGATTTCTATTTTTACTATTTTCTTTATTTATTTATTTTTGATATTTTGGAAATTTTACCCTCATGTTGAACCACTTGGTGGCACTGATGTAGAGTCCACTGTCATAATGTGCCAGCGATATCCTACTTGAAGAAGTTGCTTTGCTAAGATACGAGCACTTGGGTGCAACCTTGAAGAACTCTAATTTGGCTCGCTAGCCCCTAATTAACCTTGCCTATGTGCACACATCATGATAAAGTTCCCTAAGGATCCTTATGATGAAGGGTAGCTACCAACACATGGTCAATGTGAGAATTGGATATCATGAATGGAGTGTATGGTGTGATGCATGAAGGAATATGAGATGTATTGGTTGATGTTTTGAAACCTTTGACTCTCCAAACTTGGGAATATGAGTTATGATGGATGGGAATAGAGATTTTCATGGGATTAGGACCAACTACTGGATATACTTCATTCCTTGCTTGAGAAGCCTACTTTTGTATTTAAGGACACTTTTGATGGATATATTTCCTTATTTTATTTTTCCCCATAGTTTCTTTGATGAATGGAGTTTTTGAGGGATGATTTTCTTTATTTCTCTTTCGTACCCATTTGTGTTTGCTTTGTCCTTTTTGCGTTATTGCTTCATTTTCTTTGATGATCTTCTATTTTCTTTGATAGGAATCTTTCTTTTTACGTTGGTCCCCATTTGAGTATGGGATGATGAGTGGATGACGATTCATGATATGACTAGTTGTAGTGTTGATAATATTTTCATCATAAGGATCCTTCGTGCCCCATATGTTGATGTTTTTTGTAGACAATATTTCCCCCAGCATTGTGAAGGTATTAACAATGCCTAATCCTTTTCCCTAATAATGTATCATCTAATCCATAGCCACTAAATATGTCATGTCATGAACACGTGATATTGCCTGGGTTCTTGTTGTTCAGGAATATGAACTATTTTCTTTGATTCTGTGACATCATTATCTATTGATACTGCTTCAAAATATTTTGGTGTTGATTCAAAAGATGTCAATAATGCACAATCACTGTAATAATCAAGAATATCGACTGATGCTTGCTCTTGTGTGGGAATATCAAGAAAGGGAGATTCTTTTTTTGGATTTAGAACGTCTATATGTCTATCAAAAAGAAACATTTCAGGGGTGATATCAAGGAAATCTTTGGAGTTTAAAATGGTTTGGAAGATGTCCCTTAGATCTTGGTGAAACTCTAGGGAAAGGGGTTCTTGATCTTGACTTGATTCGGAGTAAATTTTGTTATCCTCAAGATCCTCCCCTTGACATGATCCTTGGGTGGATGATATATCATTGATAAAATACTCTTCACAATAGTCGGTAGGTATGGGTGCAATAAGGGATATTTCTTGATCTTTTTGAACTTTTTCAACATGCCCAATCATGAAGTCATATGTGGGAGAGATACCCAAATTTGATACCCACTTGATGTCATTATGGTATGAAATATTGCTAAACATTGTTGATGGGTTTGGACTTTGTTTTAAAATAGTATCTTGATGCATATCTAATTCTTCATGTTGTGATAAATAAATATGTCCCACTATGGTATCATGGGTATGGTTTATGTTTTTTGAGGTTGATGCCTTTCCTGAATATGTTTCTTTTGTTGATCAAGCATAGGGTTTGTGTAAATTTCTATATTTTTATTCCCAAATTTTTTATCAGCATAAATGTCTCCTTGTTCAATAAGATCTTCTATTATATGTTTGAGTCTAAAACAATTTTGTGCATTATGACCTTTGTATCGGTGAAATTCACAAAAATGATCATCTCTATAGCTACGAGCTTCGACTTGTGGCTCTTGATAGTTTGATAAATTTGGAAGTGTGATAAGGTTAAACTGTATCAACTACTTCAACACATCTTCCATAGGTTCCCCTAAGGGAGTGAATTGTTGCTTGGGAGCATTGTTTGTTCTTTGTAGTCCATGTTGAGTGTTTGTAGCATTGATCATTGGTTGATTGTTTGGTGGTTGCACATATAGTCATTGTGTGTTCATGGGTTGGGTGTTTATTTTCCTAGGAGTAGCTAATACCACCTTTGCATCAACAACACCATCACTAGTAACATTTTTTTTCTTGGCCCAAAAGCAGGATTTGTCATTAGAATTGATGTATATGGGCGATTGTCTTTATACACTTGTGTGTTTCCCTGTGAGATTAGAGCTCACTCGATGTTGAGGGCCCTAGGGATAATCTCATAATAAGTGATGATACATTGCATCTTCAAGTGGAAGGATAAATCTAGGTCAACATTCACTATGATAATCCCCACTTGTTGTTCATCGAGAATGGGCCACTTGCTCTTACTAGCTCTTTATCTCCATCTTTGCAAAAAATTAGCAAAGGATTCTCCATTGTTCTGCTTGAGTTTTAATAACTCTTCTAAGCTTACATCCATGTCAAGATTGAAGGAGAAGTGATTTATGAACCTATCGATGATTTATTAGAAGGTTTTGATGCCTGGAGGAAACTATGAGAACCAATCGATTGTTGGGCCTATCAAACTTCGTGGAAAGAGGTGCATCAAGTAGGAATAATTGTAGGAAACCTCCATACATATGATGTTCAATTATTTTATGTGATCCATAGGATTTCCCCTCCCTTTTTAGTATCAAATTTAGGGACCTCAAAACCAAGAGGGAAAGGTAACATGGCGATGTTTCTATCGAATGGGTATGGACATAAGTTTGATTGTGTATGGGACTTCTTCATTTTACCCATTCGGATATCCTACATTTCCTATGTTAATGCCTTGAGTTGTGATGCTACATCATCTTGGCGGTTTGGTGGAAGAACATATGTTGCATATTGTGGGATGGAAGATGGATTGTACATGGTATTTTGATATGATGGGGTGTTGTATGATGTGTATGGTGGTGTAGGATATTGTGAAGGTGATGACGGTCGAGGCGTATATGTTCCTAATGTGTTTATATTGGCAATGTTTTGTTGAGGGTTATAGTATAAACCTTGTTGTTGCTGTTGTGCAAGAAGTTGTTGTTGGGAATACTGTTGGGTTTGTTGTTGTTGTTGGGCTACTCAGGTTGCTTTTTGTGTTGCTAACTCTGCTTGGTGTGCTTGTTGTTGTTGTACGACTAAGGATTTTTTTTAGCTCGTTGTTGTTATTTTGTGACTAAGGATTGTTTTTTAGCTTGTTATTGTTGTTTTTGTACAACTAATGCTTGTTGTTGAGCTTCTTGTTGTTGTTGTGTGACTAAGGCTTGTTGTTGATCTTGTTGTTCTTGCACTAATTTTTGGTAGGCATCTTGTGCTTTTTGAAAAGCTAGAGCGTGAGTATTTTGTTGTTGCAAGGATTTCTAACAGGCTTTTTGTTGTTGCAAAGCTTGATCTTGAGATTTTTTTTCTCGCAACGCTTGTTGATAAGCTTTTTGTGCTTGTTGTAAAGCTAGAGCATGTGCTTGCAATGTAGAAGCATTTTGTTGTTGGGATATTTTTGATGATTTTTGGGTGTTCATGGTTTGAGTGGATTGTGAGTTGATGATGAGAGGTTGGCGGTTGACGTGGTTTAACATTCCTTGTAAAATGGTGGATTGGGATGGAGGAATGTAAGTTTGAGGTCCCATTTGATTGTGCATGACATAAGGGAACAATGGTAAGGATGATGATGGTACCGTATAGTATTGTGATACCAATGGCACATTAGGACCTTGATTCAATTCATTGAAAGGGTTCTCCTTACCTATGTGTTGAGGTTTCCCTTCCGTTTGAGATGGGACCAAGGTAATACCTTGGTTGATGGGGTTTGTGATCAATTTTTTGCTTTGATTTGGATTGATTATAGATGGCTTTGATGTGGATGGCGGATTGACTTGAGTAGCTTGGGTAACCACTTGTTTTGATGTGTCGATGGGGTTGTTGGAACCACTTGTTAAGGGTTTCCCTTGCATGATGGTGTTAACTTTCCCTTGTCCTATTTGAGGCACTTGGCTCCCATTACCTTGCGTAACATTAGGCACACTTGGGGTATTTGTGGTGATGGATGAAGACAGTTGCACTTGAAATGTTAAGGTAGTTGTGGCATCATGGAATGTAAGTTTTTTTCCAAATGTTGGTGTCCAACTTTTTTTTTGGGGAAGGTTGGTGGTTAATAGAATGGTCATGTTGTGAATACCAAAAGTTGTTTTTGTTCCTAGACATGAAGTGATACCAAGGTTGGTTCTTAGCCTAGTTGCAAGACTAGATGCTAAGGGTTGACTTGGCACAAGGAATGGAGTTGGTTGAATCATAGATGGAGTTAAGCCTTGTGCCAAGGTTTGTGTGAAAAAATATGGGGGAATTGAAGCCACTTTCTCTAAGGCTTGACATTCTTGTTTATATTCTAGTGTTTCTTCCTTAGTAAGCTCGAGGGGTTTTTTTGTGACATCTTCTACCTCATATGGTCCCAATGGGTCTTGGGGATGTTGTGATGGGGTAGAATGACTCCTTAGATTGATTTCTTGTGAGTTTGGATCACTTGTGGTGGATGGGACTTTAGTTTCTTCCATGATTCTCTTGTTTTGTGATCTTGTCTTTATGATAAATTTTGGGTCACCTAAGGGAGAGTTGTGTTGAGATTTGTAGTGTTTGAACTCTCTAGTTGACTCAAATCTAGGTAAAAGGGATGCTCTAAGTCTTTTTGGAGAAATGGTGATAATGGAAGATGAAAATGTGAATCATGTGGGAAGTGATTTTTGCAAACATTTTGGGACAACACTTTTGACTTAGGAGTTTGATTGTTTTTGATGTTTGGATAAAGGATGTTTATGAACTTATGAATCTTTAGGGTAGACTTGTGACCTTAAAGATAAACTAGTCTAAATATGATAACTAACATAGCTAAGTGCAAGGAAAAGGATTCATTTCACATACAAAGTAGCTAAGTTAGGGTTTGGTTTGATAGATGTCCAAGTCAAAAAATGTTGGTGTATTCAAAATTTTTGCAAAGTTTGGTGAAGTGAAGGATTATTTTTTATGAAGAGGTACATGAAATGTTTGACCCAATGTTGATCTAGAGTGAACCTTTGTTTTCCAATACTAAGGTGGTGAGAAACATGCTAGACGGTCTCTAAGTTTTTAAGTCCTAAAAGACTTAATGATCAAGAAGAATTTCTTGTGAAATGTGTAGATCTGGTTCATTCATGAAATAGCATAGAAAATGTCTCATTAGTGATACATCTCGATTGCAGTAATTCCTTAGGATACATCTCCAAATGTATTTTAAACTATGATGTCTAATTTTAAAATTGTGGCATGTAGACCTTCTCTTAGGGATTTTGATTTTATGAGAGATCATTTAAGACAAGCCTAAGTTTGTGAAAAAAAACAATGTTTGACTTAAATGAGGGGTTCATATTGAGCATACATGTCTAGATCATTCATTGAAACATGTCTATAAAAAAAAATTACGAATCAATTCTTGTTGTGGTAGAGAGCCACAAGGTGTTGTTTAACAACTTTTGGACTATGATTCCTAAGTTTGAAGTGATGGCATGTAGACCTTCTCTTGGGGATTTTGATTTTGTGAGAAATCATTTAGAGAAACCCAAGATTTATGAAAAAGAGCATATTTATTGCCACGTGGGTGGTGGTAATATGGGCCTTTTGGTCATAATATCAGCTTGTTCCTCTTATTTGTCTAAGATGTATGTTATGTTTCTCCACTAGATGGGTGTTTCCGTTATTTCAAAAGTGAAGCTTCCCAAACTAATAATGATATCTATTTGTTCTCCCTCAATTAGTCCAAAGTTTGGTTGAATGATAGTGGGCATAAGGTTAGGTTATTCAACTAGAGTGATCGGATGCCAAATGGTCATGTGGGTTCAATTTGTCAATTTATCTTTCTTAAATGAGATTCTTTTTTACTGCAAACACTTTTTCTTGATTAAGTGCAAACTAAATGTCTATGTCAAAAACATCATAAATTTCACAAAGTCCATTTTGTGAATTTAAGGATGAAGTTAAGGGCATAGTTACCTAGGTTAACTTTGGGAAGTATGGATTGAGATGTAAACCAAAATATTTAGAAGTCTCTAAGAATAAATCCTTAGGAAAAGCATCAATATCAAGGTTTTTTCAAAGGGTATCCATACTTAGACCAAATGGTTTGAAATTTTGAAAATACTTTTTGATATTTGTTTGTAATTTTTTTGGAACCAAGCAAGTGTTAAAATGACTCACAAGCATGAAAAATCCTAGATAGGTGTGTATTTCTTAGTAGGCTTACCATCATCCCCTAAGAGATGATTAATCCATGAAGATGAAACAGAAAAATAGGCTATGTCAAGGAAATGTAATTTCTTGGCACACCAAGAAAATGAGTCCTTTCCCCATTTTATTTATTGCCTCAATCAAAAACTAGACATGGTAAGTAACTTCTTGGAGCAGTGCTACTCTAATGCACTACCTCAAAATACACTTCAGGGGAAATGGAGAGCCACTAATAACAAGGTTTGTAATTCAAACTTTTGAGATAAAGTAGTGCTATACATGTAGAGAATTCACTCAGTTAAGAGGACTCCCAGCCCTTAGAAACATCTAAGGGTTTTAACGTATCACAAGGATACTAGAGGAGATTATCGTCGGTATACTATAACTACACTAGCTAGTTGACAACTTTTGTCATGCCAAGTATTTATATCATAGACTGAAAGGAAAGCACCACTTGGATTGTTCTATCTCACAAGTTGGGAGGTAGGCCCTCTAAAGGTAACATATGTTTGAAGCATAAAAAAAATTTCATCACCCAAGATTTCCAATACACACAGGGGAGAGGATAAGTGCTTCCAAGAAGAAAAGGTATACTTGCATGTTTCTCTTCACCCAAGATCACACGAAGTGCAAGGAGATTGGTTACACACAACAAGAATACTTAAGAAAGTTAAACACATGTTCATTTTAATCCATCATAGTAAAATGAGTTCATTTGAAACACCAATTTGAAGTGTGAAAGTTGTGTTGTTCAATTTTAAACCAACAAGAAAAATGATGTGAGGGTTCAGTTTTAACCAATTTGAACATTCATTTTAAAGCTCAAAAATAAATCTAGTTTGGTCCTAAAACGTGAAATGAAAGCATCATAAATGGGTTATAATTGCCCCATAAGTGTCGAAAAACTTGTTATAATTATAAGATTTAAATAATGATATGCTCCTTCACTTCAAATGTTATCATCCAAACCTGCAAAACAAGTTAGCCTAAAAAACAAAAATGAGAAGTCAGTGACATGTTAGCAATCAAATAAAGTAAAAAATGAAAGTACATGTCAAAATTTAGGTTCATTTTTTGTTTACCATTAAGTCACAGTGTTGAAATCAATTGTGTCACTAAATTTCATCAATAGTGTTGTTGTATTGAAGTTGCATCATTGTATTGAAAAATTGGATGTGTCACTCTACAATAAACAGTGATGTCAAATGCGTCGCTATACTTAAATTCATTTTGCATTAAAAAATTATCTTAACATCGCTATTTTAATATGTGGTGATGAAATCAATTAAGCATCACTAAATTAATTATGCATTGGTAAAATAATTATGCGTTGCTAAAATAAAATCCAATTGTGTCGTTGTTTAGCGAAGCGTCATCAAATGCGTTGATAAATCTTCAATAGCGTCATTGAACATGAAAAAACAAGCAAAATGGAGATTTAACAAGAAATCTTTCAGATTAGTTAGTTCAGTCCCTCCTTCTAGCACCAAAATGTGACCAACGGATTAGTAAGGGTTGACTACACTTGATCCATGAGGATTCAAAGCATATTCAAGACACTAGATATCAGTCTAATAAGATCATCCAATTCAAAACTAAGCTAAGAATCCATTAAAACTAACATATTAAATCATGAAAGATTTAAAAACACCTATTATAATCCATTGAAACTTATCCTCGTGGGGGAGTGGTGTCGCATTGATGTGTAATGGTGACACTTTCCCAATCTCGTGGATAAATGAGCCTATTTCGATTGATTCTATTGAAGAGAATCAATGAAACCGTTGATAGATGTGTATGAAAACATGATTTAAATCTAAATTAACATGATGAAAGATATTTTAACATGATTTATGCTAAGATGATCATAATGGGTTAGTGCAAAGCTAATCTAAATTAATTTTAAGCTTAAAAGATTAAAACCCTAATTACAAAATATGCTAAATGGATGCATTTATGTTACCATGAAAGCCATTAATGGAAGCTAAGCTAATGATGCAAGTAAATTAAGCTAAAATGATGCTAAATAAGTGCTAAATATGAGTGCAAGTGAAAGTGATTTGAACAACATAAGTTTTCTCTTAAAATATGGATCCATTTGTCTCCAAATAGTGACCTATTTATAGGAGGACAAATGCAAAATGAAGGGTTAAGATTAAAAACATTAATCAATGGTCAAAAATGGAGGAAAGATGAAACATAGATCATGGATTCTCATCAATGGATGAGAATCAATTATCACATGGATCAAGGAAAGAACCAAGGGCTCATATTCTTTCAAATAAACACACTTTCAAAACTTGCACAAGAAGTCATGTTGAAAGTTTGTTATAAGGAAGAATATTCCATTTTTTCAAATGAGTGAAATATTCTTTGGAATATTCTCATGGTTGAGGAAAATTAGATATTTAGAAAATTAAAACAAATTTTTAATGTACAAAAGGGGAAGGAATATTCCATGGGAATATTCCTTTTAGAGGAATGTGCAAAGGAAGAATGTTCCCTTGCAAAAGGTAAGATTAGATTTATTAGTAATTTGATAGTTAACTAAAGCTTTAATAATGTAAATTAGGGGAATTAGGGTATTCATTAAATAATTAATTTAATGAAAAAGAGGGATAGTGAAATGATATTTAATTAAATGACTTAGGGTTATTTAATTAAATGACTTAGGGTTATTTAATTAAATAAGAGGACTTTAGGGATTTAACTTAAATAACTTGATGTATTTAATTTAATAAGATGAAATGTTAGCATGAAAGGGGGTGAGTTAACTCAATTAGATTAATTAGATCAATAGATGAAAATGACATAATTAAGTAAATAGCTAGGCTAATTTAATCAATTAAGAAAAAAGAGGATGGGTTTTAGGATGAAATGGTGTTAGTATACCCAATTCGAGTGCATGATATCATTCGGGACATTCTTAAGTGTCTACACTACCCAATAACCCTTTTCATGGGACTAGAAGAAGTATTTTTCCTTCCAGAGTATGGTATATGTATATTTTAAGAAGGATCTAAATAAGAAGGAATTATTGAAATACTTGAAGTTGAAACCTATAAAGCCATACCAGTCATGACATCATCATATTACATCCCATCTTTATCATTAAACCTTTCAGAACATCAAATATATATTTTGTGATTCCTATAGGGACTTATGTATGTTGATGACTCAAAGACTTCCCATTTTAATGGGGCTTCACAGCAATGATTCCATTTGCATCTGGCCCATTAGCTTGAGTTAAAGACTTAACTTTCAACTTTGAATTGGCTACTTGAATATGAGGAGAGCAATAAGAATAATTACACTTAAACTTAGAAAAATCTCCTAAATATGTTGATACTCATGATATATATGGAAAAGAAAGGAAGAGGTTCATAATCAACCTATTGAATCCAATTCATGCTTCCAACCCTTATTTCTAAATAATCATGCAATGAATTATTTAGATTGGTTTCAACACAACAACAAAAAAATTAGCAATATTTCTATCTAGCATATGGGGAGAAGGGCCTATGAGAACTTTCCTATGACAGATGCAATGGATTGTAGAATTTCATGTCTCCAAAACTCCATAGAAATCCTAGGAAGACAAATCCAAATAGGAATCTTGGAAGATATTTCTTCCACATGGTTTGATAAATAAACCCACTTAATTATAAAACTAGGAGCCCCCTCCAAAGACTAATTTGTGATCTTACAATAAAGAAAAAACAACAAAGAAGTATCCATTTATAGTGAAATTTATTTCCATGTTGTCTTCCAAGCTCTAGTTCTTTCTAATCTAGGTCTCCAAAAATACATGGAGATACACAAACCCATAAATTATCAAATTAATGTGTGTTCAACCAAATAAAGAACACCATCTTTTATAGCTTTTGGATTGATCACCACAATAGGTTAGTCTTTTATTTTTTTCCAAATAACTATTAGGTTTGAAACCCTAATCATTTCTTTAATTTGGACTCTTGTATTCCATGCAACAAAAAATAGACTACAATGGCATGATCAAAAGAGGAATATGGATCTCCTTGAAGAGTATATTCAAAAGAGACAATTTGGTAGTCCCCAAGCCACCCAAGGCTATCATACTAGTAGCCACCACTAGGAAGAAAAAAATACAAGGAAAAATTAAACCCAAAACCCTATAAAAATATATAGACATTACCATGCACAACAAAAGGAGTATAAGCACCCACGTAGTATAGAAACTCATTTGCATCCTACTCATTTAGTTTTCTTAATTAGGGTTAAATTTTGAAATAAAATTGGTACGTAATATACTTATGATTCTCCAAATATATTATATCTCTACATGTGTACTTAAAGGTTGCTTTTTTGATACTTACCCACTTGAATTTTTTATAGGTGCTTGTGTATTTGGAGGTGGGAGTAAAATTTCATTATTTATTATTAATAATTGGTTTGGAATAATAGCTATAGGATCTCGATTATTTAAGAAATGATCAACTTACTAATTTTTAAAGAAAAAATTAGATTAAATAAATTGTTAGATTTTTGTTTCATCCATAGAAGCATGCCTTGATTTATAGAATTATTTGACACCTAAAACTTTGTTAATAAATTTATTTTCTATATGGTTTGATTATAGGAAAAAAATTAACAATTTAATTAAATTTATTAACATTTTTGGTGTCAAATATTGATTAATCATAGGAGTTTAATTATACTATTTATATTGTCCTTATTTGGGTAATGGGCCAACACCAAACCCTTCTTGTCAAATCTCTAATTTTACATTAACTACTTCACTATCTACCAAAGATAAAGAAACTATGGTAGTAGGATCTTCTAAAAACTAGGTCTAGAGCATTGAGGTAAGCTCAGATAGTAGCTACTTCAATTTGAATGTATGAAGCTTTGATTATATTATATAAATTGTGAAATCAAGTATTGAGGATACTCACAAGATCATTAGGATCTCTGTGCATTATTATAAATTGATGATACAATATTGTTGGATTAATGAGAGCTTTGAGTGAGGATCTATATTTTCCAACTTTAAGTATTTTTTTCCTATGTTGACTAAAGTATAAGAGATCAAAGTATCCCTCCATGGAATTTTATCTTTTGATAATTGTTCTTACTTATATCTTGATAATATGAATTTTATAATGCAATTATAATAATATTCTAAATATTCAAGGTCCTCCTTCTAGCACCAACCTACTAATGCATGGTTAACACTCCCAAATTTGATAAAAGTGTAAATTAACTCTACCTGTCCTAAAATAAAATTAAGATATCATTATTTCTATAACACCAATTCATGGTCATGCATGTTGGTTTGAATAGGGTATATTACCTAACCGATTTCCTTATTTAAATCATATTCACTACTTTATATAATTTTACTTAGGGCGCTATAAACTTATGTCTCAAGTCATAAGATTATGTCACATGTCATAATATCTTATTGTTCCATGATCCACCTTAAATTTTATAGCCAAGGGGTTCTCATTTTAATATCATTCATTTAATATTTATATACACATATTGTGCATTTGCATCATTTGATAGAATAGAATTATTCTCATGTTTGATCTCTCATGTGCTTCCATTGAAGCTCCTAGATATTCAATCATTATCTACATACCCAAATATTGTATGGTATAGATAATTCGATACCAACTCTTGCAAGGTATATTATCTTGTGGGATTTCTTCTTGTTAGTAATTTTTGGTAAATGTAGGTTGGATATACATTTTAAAAAAGAAAATGAGTATGCTCTTTTCTTGCATCATAGGATGAACGAGAGAATTAGGAAAGTTTAATATAAATAGTAGAGTTAGGAGGCTTTGTATTGAGTTTTAATTTTAGGGTATTTTGAAACAAATATGAACTCACCATTGTATTCAAGTTTTTGTAAAAGATATATATATATATATTCTTTTATTTTATCCAATTTGGACATTGGATGCAAGAACAAGGGTTTAAAATTAGGAGGTGGTTTCTAGATTTGAAAGGTAGCTAATGTTTTGAGCAATTTGGATCAAATATGACACTACCATCATGTTCAGAAGGCCTAAGAATCTAAGAAAATATTAAATAAATTCATCAAAATTATGCAATTTTTCCCCCAATCTAATAGAGAAAAATTCCCTTCCCTACCCATATGAATAGTACCAATATTTTGTTAAATATTTCCTATGTAGGAATATTCCTTTGCACAGTCTACTACAATAGATGTATTGAAAAATAGTTTTTCAATTATTTTATATGAATTTAAAATTTTAAAAGTATCATACCCTATAGGTACAACAAGCTACAAACCTTAGCAACACCACAAGGTATGCTAGAATTCAAGGGTGTGAAGAAGTGCACGCTAATTGGTTGAAACCTATTAAAGAAATGTTCCAGTCATCATAAAAATCCTATTATCTAGTTATCAATGTTAAAATATATCAGGGAATATTCTTCATGAAATACCATGACACAACCCTCCGAACCATTAGCACAATATGGTGAGAAATTTCCAATTTTCCAAAAAAAAATGCAATGGTTTTCACAAATCAATCAATAGCTTCTATAATTGCAGGTATATTATATCAATAGGATAAATATTTTGTCAAATACTTGTTAAAATCAATAGGTTATCTCCCCCCAATATTCCCCTCATGATTATATTTTGGTTTATGTAATTAATCTTTGGAGGCTCCATTAATAGTCATACAAGCTCCTTTTACATGACAATTTTTTTATTTGATTGAAATTTTCAAGATATTTGTAATGGTGCAAACATTTTTTAAGGTTGATTTTTTTTCTTTAGAAATTGTAGATTATCATTGTTGTTTCTAATAAATTCTTATTTTGGGAACTTATAAGACTCTATTTAGGCTCCTACCATAATTTTTTTGGTGTAAATTTTTTGAAAGTGCATAATTTTATTGTATTTTATAGTGGTGTAACTAGATTGATATCATTTTATCAAAAATTTGTACTTTCATTTTTATGGTCAAATTTTTCATATGTGATGTATTAAGATCAATACTACTTCATTAATTTGGAAAGTGGCATATATAATCACAAAAAATATAAAGTTCAAAGATCTTATATTATTGGGACAATTTTTAATTGAATGAATTTAGGGGACCTTCTTGTGGTTGTGGTTGCATTACTCTTGATTTTTATTCTTTCCTCATTGATGCATCATAGAGCAATCCCTAATTTCACTTCTATAACCTTACTGCTATACTAAATGGAAAAGATAAAATTAAAAAAATTCTAAGAGTTAAGAGGTTGTATAGGATATTTCATGAGCTTGAATATTTTTGAAGAATTCATTAGCTACTTGTTATTTTATGTATCTCTTGAGTTGTTTCACAATGAGAACTTGGATACACCTATGGATATGTGGACTATATTGTCAAATTTATTTGGGCGAACAAATGAAATTTAAGCATATTTATTAGAAAATAAATTAATAATTCTTAATCCATGTGATTTTGACCACATAAATAAATTTGTCACCAAATTCAAGTCACTAATATTACAATCAAAGGATTGTAAAATTAAAAAACTAGATACATAGTTGATAATAAGTGTTCTCTCAAATCTAGGACCTAAATATTAGTTTTTTTCTATCTTATATGCTACAAAGAGTATTTTGTGAGTTATTTTAAAATTTCTTCATTTGAGTATTGTTATATATCAATCATTAGGGATAAATATAACACTATTCACATGGGCACCTTGAATTCTTCAAAATCAGAAGCCTTGATCACGAAGGATAAGAAGGTTCTAGTGACAAAGAGAAGAAAATTAATAAACCTAAGAACATGAAATCCACTTCCACTTCCACAAAAGAACAAAAAAAATCTAGGACCTAAATATTAGTTTTTTTCTATCTTATATGCTACAAAGAGTTGATAATAAGTGTTCTCTCAAATCTAGGACCTAAATAATAAGAGTTGATAATAAGTGTTCTAGTTGATAATAAGTGTTCTCTCAAATCTAGGACCTAAATATTAGTTTTTTTCTATCTTATATGCTACAAAGAGTATTTTGTGAGTTATTTTAAAATTTCTTCATTTGAGTATTGTTATATATCAATCATTAGGGATAAAGATAACACTATTCACATGGGCACCTTGAATTCTTCAAAATCAGAAGCCTTGATCACGAAGGATAAGAAGGTTCTAGTGACAAAGAGAAGAAAATTAATAAACCTAAGAACATGAAATCCACTTCCACTTCCACAAAAGAACAAAAAAAATCCTCTTCCAAGTAGGTATCATCTAAGAAGGATAAGCCAAAATGTGCATATTGAAATAAGTTAGGGAATTATGAACATCAATCTTATTCAAATAAAATTGATGAGATAAAGAATCTTACTAAGAAGAATCATATCAATTTTCCTTCAACTATGTCAAGGGGTTAATCTTCTTCAAATTCAAAGAGAAAAAATGAGAAATCACTTGTTATAGTTATAAATTTTAAGTTAGATAAATAGATAATTTTAGAACCTCAAATCAGATGGCTTCATCATAGAGTATGTTCTCTTCTTTTGAGACTTGTTCATAACCACACATCTTGATGGCTAACAAAACATGTTTTTTTAAAGGGTCTATTGACATGGAACATTGATAATTTAATATGTTTTTTGTGCTCATTTACTTTCAACCAATATCCTTTCAATATACTAGATCACACATGGTGGAGCAAGAAAGAGTTGATTTTAGACAATATTATATCATTATTTAGTATTTACATAGTACAAATGTTGTATTTATGGATATAAATCATCAATATTCAGTGTACACCTCACATTTTTCTCTTGTTAGTCATTCTACTAGTGTACACTAACAAACATCCAATGTGGATAATTTTGAGGAGATATAGTATGGTCATTTAAATATTGTTCTTATTTCAAAAACTAAGGCTTTAGAGATATGTGATGGTGTTCTATCTCCTTAATCTAGTATTTCTTTGAGTGATACTAGTGCTTTTACATCTACGCTTTCTAATGATTAAGGTAAGGATTTTATGAGGGAACCTTTAGACCCTCTTATTAATTTTCCACCTATTCACTCATCTTAGTTTTATATTGGCATAAAGAACATTGAGAAGAATTTAGAGAAGTATTTGTCTTTGGAGTATGAGATACATATATTTCCATAAGATTTTAGATTGTCACCTTCATTTGTATGGCTTGGAACACTTGACTTATTTATGGCACCAATATGGTGATAGTTGAGTAGACCTCAAATACTTCTCTCATCTTTATATTTCTTCCATCATATTCCTTTTAGGAATGGAAATACACCATAAATATATCCTTGGATTTTTTCTTCATAAGGGGAGGAAATTTTTTTAAAAGTCTTATATCATCTTCAACATTCATTGGCATGAATCTACCATCATTACAAGAGATTATACATTGAGTGTGGTTACATTTTATTTATTCTCTCTTATGGGTGGAATTTTCCTCACTGTTGTACCTATAGCACACATGCCCCATTTAGAATGGGGACCCTCTCTTTTTCGCCTCTGTCGATTCACTTTTTCTTTCACCTCATTTTGTGTGCCCCTAATTTTGAGCCTAAGTGGTCAAGGGACTGTAAATTCATCATCCTTAGTTGACCAAAATTCACCACCCAAGAAATTTCCAAGTCCTTGGCTTTTGCGGGGTTCCCTTGGCAGGTTTCCTTTACTCTTCAAAGGTGGTGTTCTTCAGGTCCTGTAGGTCTACCCTTGCAGGTTTCCCCTTGCGTGTAGCTACCTTTCACTCACCATTTCATCAGCGGTCAACCAGGGATGTCCACTCACATGGCAGGTCCCATAAGCTTCTTTATCGCCATCTTCCAGCCTTCTGTCAAACGGCAAGGTCTCAGGTTCCTTTCACCTTGTGGGTTCCACCTTTCCCATTGCCACTCTTTTCAAATTTGTGCCCAACTACCCTGCCGGTCATCGTACGCTCATTTATTGTAGGTCATAAATGTATAGTTTCCTATAAATAGGGCTTTTTGACCTATCATTTTCACCGACCAAAGTCTGAATTTGTCAAAGAGCCAACAATTGTCACAGCCTTCGCCCCTGCATCACCACCCGGTAGATCTGAAGCTCGACCCCTATCAATTTCATCACACTTCCCAGGTATGTTTGCCACCGCTAGCTTGAAACATATTCATTAAGTTAAGTTTTCTAAATAATCCAAAAATATTAGGATGAACCTCAAGAATATTTTGGGTGGCAGATTAACCTCAAAATTATATGCAAACCCATTTAAGCAATCTTTGAAATTCACTCAAATAGCATCATCTTGGACCTTGCGGAACTTGGTCCCTTTGTCACTGTTCTTCACAAAGCAATCAAACCTTGCGGCCCACACCCTTATCACCATCATTTGAAATGGTAAAGAAACTTCCAATGCAAAAATAACTCGAGCCTTGTGACCTTGTAGGTCCACCCTTGCAGACTTTGGCATGCGGGTGGATGCTATACCATCATTGCCCTTGAAAATTTGAACGCTGCAACACTTAAATGGAAAACTTAGAATTAGAGAACCCCTATGGATCCTCCTTTATAGGCCACCACATGTGCATGGCCCCTATCATGTTGTCATTTCTAAGCGGCCAACCTTTGCCAGTGACCTGCACCACAGGTCCTGCCAAAGTCACTTATGTCAAGCACAGAAATGCCAAGTCTTAGCATGCAGGTTGATGATTGCGAACTGTCAATCATTCAACGCCACCATTTTAAACACCGCTTGCTAATAGCGGAGCCAAGACCGCTCCCTACATCATGGATCCCACTATCCCAATGGTTGTTTGTGATCTTCATGAGAAAACCTAATCCAAAGCTTCCTTGCGAGTTTTTCCTTGTAGACTTTCCTCTACCCTTCGTCGCCATTTCAATGCCTCCCATAAGTAGTGAAATCCATGCTCCTACCCGTAACGTAGACTTCGTAGTCCTCCTCACCATTCTGGTTCACCAACCAAAATGTTGAGTCTAAACTCCTTCATGTGTTCTAAACCTTGTGGGGGCCGTCTGTGGACCTACCTGCCATCATCGCTGATTTTTAAAAGATGAAGACCCCTGTCCTCCCATGTTGTGGGCTTCGATCTCTTTGTTTCCCTCTGAGCCTTTAGCATGAAAATGACTTAGTTCAAGTGTGTTGTGGACCCTCCCTTGTAGGACACCACCTGCCATCCAACATCATCTAGTTTCCCTTTGGAAACAGTTTCACCCTACCTTACTCCCACATTGCAAAGTCTGAGATTCCCTTCGCCGCCCAAGTTCCTTCAAACGAGATGACCAATGTTGGGGTGTCTTGCGGAACCGCCAGTGCAGACCATCACCTCATTGATTTCATTCCCAAATGGCCATCTCCTGACAGCTATCTACCAACTCCCACCTGCAAACTACCAAATGATCAAACGAAAGAGAGTAAAGCTAAGTCATCCTATTTTCCTATGAATCCCACATTGCAAAATTCCTCATGTGGTTTTTCACCTCCTAAATGCCATTTCCCAATGGTAGAGCTCCAAGCATCCATTATGCCTTTGGATTCCACATTCCTCACACTTGAATGAGCAAAATAGCCAGTCAAATGCCCCCAGAGACTTCATGGTTGATATCCCCATGTTCCAGTTGCCTTGTTGAAGACCTTGACTTCCCAAAACCCAACGCAGAACCCAGAGCATGGGTGGCCATCTGTTGGCCACCGTGACCCCAGTGTCATTCCACTTCGGATTGCTCCTGATGGCCTCCAGCCCAAGGAAACCCACATCCTTGGGCTTGCACTCCTATAACTGACCCAAATGAGCCTCAAACAATGAATGACAATAAATTTTATGATCTTTTGAAGATGAATTATTGGATCTAACCCCCATTTGCAGGATTTTTACTAATGCTTCCCTGATTTTCATATGAACATGCTTACTGCATCTATGTTTGCAAGATTTATGGAATCTGTTGCAGGAACATCAGGTAAGTTTGAAGAGAAAGAGAAAGGAAAGAAGAATGCCAAAGAACTGAGGGGGAAAGAGGATACATACCAAATGAAGTACTAGTTCCACGGGGTGGAAATCACCTCCAAAGTCACCTCTACATGGGATTCAATGTCAAACACCAACCTGGGGCATGTGGATATTGATGAATTCAGACAAAGAGTCATGATCAACACAACTAAGAATTCCAAGAAAATCAGAAAGAGTAGCCTTGCCAAGGCAATTGGCTTCCCACTTGCACTTGTAGCCCCAGATCTGGTGATGGTATGTAGAGACTACTACCATGGTGGGAGGAAAAATATTATAGACCATGGTGGTAGAGTATTGGCAGATTTGTCTACCCAGTCCATAGGCCAAACATTTCATATCCCTACATTTAACCCCATGGAGGAAACAAAGAATGGATATGTCGAGAACATGTGGAAAGCAGACCCTCTAGGGTGAAAAAAGATGATCAACCAACATTGGTTGAAGGAAAAGAGGGGTAGCGATGCTAAGGTGCCACAAGAGCTTTTCAAAAGTGACTTCTACAAAGAGTGCCATGATTTGGTCACCTTATTGAGTAGAGAAATAAGCATTCCCACTTATTCCTTCTTCCAAAGTGGATGTTCTATTTTATTGAGGAGATCATCCATGGGAAAACAAAGCTCCACTGGGCCAAGATCATTAGCGAAAACATGCATGAGCAGCTCATGGTTATAAAGAAAACATCTCAATCTTACATGACATCCTACCTGGTATACCTACTAGTGGAGGAATTCCCATACAAAGTCCTCTTTGTTGCATAGAACCTAAATCCAAGAAGAGGAGAACTCAAGGTGTATGATCGCTATCTATAGCTGCAATACAAGAATTTCAAGAGAGAATACCAGAGGGTGAGTGATGCCTTCATTGGGCATATCATTAGACTCCTTAGGGGAGATTTTGAGAGGAGAGTCTCACATAGTACCCAAGAATTCATCCAAATATTTAGGTGCCTATTCATATAGTTCCCAAAGTTCACATATATCAGAATAAAGGGTTTCTCTGAGAGACCCTACAAGTTGCCCCGATACCCCAATGACCAGATGATTATATTGTAGGTCTCCAAACAACTAAAAAATTCCCATACTCTCCTAAGTGATAGACACTGAGTAGAGATCCCATATCCACTCAATTTTGGGCAAGGAATGTATGTTATCCCTGCTGCCTAGTGCGTAGAGTATTCAGAGAACGAGATAGTAGAGTACCATCTAGACCTCCACACAGCTCTACCAAGATAGGACCCCTATGGAAAACTAAAGAACATGTTCAGAAGGAAGTATGCTCATTTTCCCACATTGAAGACTTTTGGGCCAACTGTTAGGATGATAAGGAAGTACGAATGACGCACTAAATGTGGATGATAGCCTATTTTGTATGGTCAATAAGCCTATTTCATGTGCCTGAAAAAATTGTAGAAGAAGAAGACACCATTCTTGATGAGAGATTGGATGATATGGCCAACCTGCCACTGCCACTAATAGACTAGAATGTAGAAGAGGTCAATGACCTTAATATTGTAACAAGGACAATGGAGAATAGGACTAGGTAATGGTTAGATGCTCAAATCACCTAGCTCAAACTACAAGGAGCCATGTTGACATATGGCAAGCTCGAGGATGAGCTCGAAAGCGACACTGATAGTGGAGCAGCTATTGGCCCAATAAAAGAGACCCCTAAGTCTCCTCTGCCAATAAGATCTAGGAAAAGAAAGGATGTGTTTGAACAAAAACCTAAGCATAAGGTCTATACATGGAAGACCATAGAGGGAAAATCCTCAAAGAAGGAAAAGAAATCAAGAGGATTTAGCGAAATGCCAACCATTGAGGAGGATCCAAAACATGAAGGAGAAGAAGAGGCTGAACACCCATAGCCACCACCTACCATCTCTGCTCCCACCATTATCATTGGAATTGCCACTCCTCCACCTCTTGCCTCTTAGAAACTACCTCTTTCTTCTTTGCCCACTGTGGAAATCTCCATCCACCTTGCTTCCACCTCGCCAACAGCCCTGATTATGGTGTTGGATTCTTCCTCGGCTATGACATCCCTATTGTCATCTTCCTCACTACCCCCTCCATTGCACAATCTCTTTGTTTTGATTCCTTCAGTTTCCACCACTACTATCCCTCCTCTTACATTCCCTAAAGCCTTTGCCAAGTATATGCAAGGAATATCCACTAAGCTCTATGGGGTATTAATGAATAGCATTGTTCAGGTTGTGATGGCTCAGATTGTCACTGGCCTACCTATACCTCCACCACCTATAGATCCATCAAAAATGGAGGCCACCATACAGATATCTAAAGAAATGGAGAAACAGCATAGGGAGCCTACCAAGGGAATAATGGAAGAGCCTAAGGATCCTTTTAGGGATGATTACTTCAAGCACTCAGAGGGTGAAATGGGAATGAATGTAGATAAGGTGGCAACTAATGGGGAGAAGTCACACTCTTCAGAGGAATATATTGAAGCCCATAATTCCAAATACATAATAGAGACCTTGCATTAGGAACTTCAAGAAGAGTTGTCCTAGCACCTCAAGGATATAGGAGAAGAGGATCAATTTGAGAATCAGCCTTCTAAAGAGAAAGAGGACACCGATGTTAATGTAGAGATACTCGAAGAGCCTCCACTAATTGGATAAGACAAAGGCCTTATCCAAGAAGAGGAGTTACTACCTGAAAGAGAGAGAGAAGATAAAGAAGAAGAAAAGAAAGACGATGCACCTTGAAAGATCCCCAAGCTTGACCGTCATGTAGAGATCGAACAACAAGTAGAAATGGCACCTCAAAAGGAAAGCATCATCAAGGAAAACCTAGCCACCACTGAGTCAGACAAGGAAAATACTATACACATTGAGGACTCAGATGAAGAAGAGGAAAGAGAAAAACAAGAATCCCTAAGCCATGAGGAGAAACAGCTCCAACATGTGCAAAGAGAGGAAGGTGATCATGAATCACCAAAAGGGGAGACTCTAATGCTCGATTGGCTAGGGAAGTAGTTGTAAAAGAAAGCCCTTGCTCTCATTGATCCAAAGGCTAGACTTGAGGCTACCCTGGCAAGAGCACAAACAAAGATGAAGAAAGAGAAGAACCCAAGAGTCTGCTCCCATATCATAGTTGATGCCTCAGGATCAAGGACAGTACAAATTTCCACCCCAGTGATAGACAAAGGAGAAGAGGTCAGCTACAACATTTCCACCATCAACTTGGGCACTACAATAATCAAGGAGAAAATTGATGAGTTTCAAGGGTCATTGGCTAAAATTATGCAACAAATGAGCAAGGATCAGTCCTCTAAGGAGGAACTATAGGCATAGGTGGTGGATCTCACCGCATATATACAACAATGGATGTCCTTGGAGGAAGAAGCCCCAACAACATCATCCACAGCCTCGCTTCTCTCCTAAGAACTCACTGGGATGGAGAAGATGAAGAATTGTACCAACACTACAGAAGATTCATTCAAACGGGTGCTTTACAATGGTGACATGAGCATAGGCCATGCTTCCTGAATGACCAACAAATTCCAAGATGTGCAGAAGAAGCTAGAAGGCATAGAGAAGATATGTCACTGATTTATCAAGCTATATAGGATCACCTATCCTAAGCTCGAGGCCATTCTCAAGATTCCTGAGAAGACATCAGAGAAAGAACTAGCGCTCGTTAAATATGATCATTGGCTGGTGGAAACATGGAAAATGGGCCTGGATCATAGGAGCGACATCCTAGAAAGGGTGTTGCATGAGGTTGAACTTGACCTTGAATGGGTCATAGAGCACAGGATGGACAATGAAGATTACCTCAAACTGATGATGGACTATGATATGTTTGCCCTGGAACTAGATCCAAAGAAGATTAGGCCATTCTTCCATAAGAAGATGGAGCAAGGGGCGACAGATGCATTAACACCAGATTTCATGGATTTTGCTACAAGGCCATTCACACAGTCTAAATAGGTAATCAAGGCCACACCAAGATGCACAAAACATTGGGAACAAATCACTGGAAGATTCAAGAGGCTGACCTTCCAAGTTCTTCAATTTGACATCATGGAATGGGATAAGCTTCAAGCACTAATTGGGAAATTGGTGGAGTACGCAACCCTTCAAAAAAGCAAAGGAAATCCAATGATTGATGATGAGTTTTTGACAATATAAGCTGGAAAAAGAAGGCAGTCACTAGAAGAAAAAACTACTACAATGTTAGAACCACTAGAGGAAAAAATAGGAATGAGAAAAAAATGTATTTTATATTAATATATTTACCCTAATTTAAAATGAATCTTGGCCACACAATGAAATTAAATCCTAGCCATTCATTTGGTTTTTGGAAAACTATAAATAGGGGTCTCTCATTTTCAAAGACAGAGTTGAGTTTTTGTATAGACATGTAGAAATTTCAATAGAATTTCATTGCTTTGGTGGGTTTGTGTGTTTCTCACATGTTACGTGATTCAGCTTCTCAAAGTTGATAGATTTAGATATATTTAGTTTGCTGCTCTAAGTACTTTAAGTTTCTTTAGTAGTTTAGTTCATGTTTTCCATTGATTTTGAATAATGTTATTGTGTTGACGCCTTCCATGTTCATACTTTTTTCTTTTTGTTGATGGTGAAGAGTAGTGTAAAGCTAGTTTGAACATTAACTTACTGTTGCACTTAAGATTCATCTTTTATTCATGCTTTATGGAGAATGAATAGCTGAAAAATATGTAGACCTTAGAAGATAACACTAGTTTCATGACACGGTATGCTATTTGGTTAAGTGGAACTCAGTTTTAGGAAGGTTGTCCACTATAGCATCCTCCATTGTCAATGTTCATCATTAGTTGTAGGTCTAGAAACTCTTACCTCCCTTTTCCCTTTTGAATTTTATTTGAAATAACTGTAAGACAAATTTCCAACATCATTGTAAATCCAAATATGATATTGAGCATGGAGTTTTAGACTATTGTATTGAACTTGCAACAATTGCACCTCACTTTCAGAATCTCATAAACTCCATTTGAAGACCCAATTCCCTTCCAACTTAGAAAATTTTCCATGCCCCTTTTGATTACCAGCAAATCACATCAACCCACAGAGTTGTTTTTACAAGTCATGACCTGACACCCGAGAGACCTTGGGGTAATTTTTTGCAACTTTTTTGTAGGAAGTTTCCTTTCAAGAGAGGTAGTGCACTTGTGTGTTTCCTATGTTGAGAAGTGAAAAAGCACCCATCAACAAAACTAGTGCTAGAAGGAGGGCCTCCCTTTTGCTAAGTTGGATCAAATTGGTTTCTTCTCCCCTAAGAGGTTCCAAAGAGTGTTAAGATCTACACCAAACAAAGGGGAATTCCAAGAGCTACCACCCCCTACCAAGGCTAAGAGAGCCAAAAGAGGGGAAGCATCCTCCTCAGCCTCATTTTCTTAGCCCGCTTCACCTCCATCTTCACCTCTTTCTTCCATCCATTCACCCCACTATTCCCCTTCCTTTCTAGTAGCTCCTTCCTCTTTCTAGCCACTACAAATTTCCTTCCAACCCTTGGTTTCTCATAGCCAGGGAATTGCCCCTATCCCATCACATCAAAGCCAAGGCATTGCCTCAACCACTACTGCTCCTTTGCAGCCCCAAATCACTATTGCACAACAAGCGCAACCTCCACCTCCCATAATGGCTTGGTTGGGTAAAAATCCATCTCCCTTGTCCTTCAATGACTATCATGACATGCCAAAGAATCTAGAAGGATTTTGCACTAAGTTTCATCCTCGTGATCCGCAAAGGACAGTAGAAGATGAGGCGTGTCAGCTCTTTCCCTACTCTTTGGGAGATGAGGCCTTCTATTGGTATATTAACCTTCCTACTAGATTCATCGCCTCTTTGAATCTATTGAAGAATGCATTCTTGTAGAAATACAAGATTCTAATTATATCAACAATTCATGTCCATTTGAAGGGAAGTCAATGAGCCAATTAGCTTCTTCAATGATCAGTTCCATCATGGTTACATGAGATTGCAGTAGCCCTATGTGGTTGATGTTCCCTTAGCTCAATTGGTCTATTATGCTACCTTGGATAACCTCACATCCACACTAGTGAAGAGAATGCACCCACTGCCCACTAGCCTAGTGGAGGCCTATGTAGAGGTGGTCATAGCAAGCATAGATTTGGGACAAAACATTGTTGGCCTGCTATCATCCTTGGGACCAGCTACTCATCTAATGCAGATCCAAGGACTCACTCAGGCCTTAGCACATCAAACGCCAATCATGAATCAAGTTCCACAGTTGCCAATGGTACCTCATCTAGTGCAACCATTGATTCAGGTGCCTCTTGTGCCTTAGAACTTGCAACCACAGTAGAAAAACTTGTTTATCCTCAACAGCCTCAAATGTATGTGTACTTAAAGGGATCCAGATTCCTACCTATTCAATAGAATCAACCAGCAGTATAGTCGGTCTTCCTCCAAAATCAATCACTATAGCCAAACAATACAAAGAAGGATTGGATAGATGAGCTAATAGAGTTGTTAAAGAAGGTGTCAATAGAAATGACACACCTAAGGAATTAGACTAACCAACTGCAAGCCTCCCAAAGAAGCATTTAAGCCAATCTTAGCTAAGACAACCAAGATAATTGTGATGCGGGTGCTTCCTCTAGATAGAATTATGAGAGAGGTCAAAGTTCTAACCAAGGCTTTGAAAGGAGGCCTTCACAAAGGCAGAACCAGACATGGGATACAAGGCCAAACAATGGAGGCATTCCCACCCCTCTTGACCAGCTGCCAATGTAGATAAGAATACAAGTAGAGTATACTTAGCAGAGGCAACCTTATCCAAATGGTGCCGCATTCATAAAACAAATGGCATTCTGAATTGGACTATCTTGAGTTCCAAATAGCCGTAGAAATTTTCCATGTAGAGGTTCAGAATGTTGTAGGCAGTGTGGGTTAAAGAGATATAGTCTCATCTGAACCATATGATTCCTTAGTGCTCATGGTCAACCAGAATCCCTTCCCGTAAAGTGAGAGTAACATGCCTAAAAAAGAGATTGCTACCCCAAAGGATGAAGAAGAAAAAGAGGTAAGCAATAGAAGCCCTTTATCTTAGCTTTTCAATTTAGTAGATAATGGTCTAGTAGATGAAGAAGAGTCCCACGAAGATGAAGTCTAAATGTTCCATCAGAGGGAAACCCCATATAACTTGAGGAATAGACAAGTAGGTGGTCCTTTTACAACCTCTACTCCACCTAATAAATTCAGCACCCCGCCTAATCCCAATGCTAGTAACAACCCAGGCTACTCTTACATGCCTAACCAATATTTCAACAAGAATAGGCAACCAAGTCAAACCCAAAACTAGCTTGCTAGCTCCTCTCAAGGAAAATACTTTCAAGCTAAAATTGAGCAAATAGGTGAGTATGTGGTAGAAGAATTTAAGAAGGTCAAGATAATCCTATCATCCTTTGAGTTACTTAGGGTCCCATCAGTTAGGAATTCTTTCTTTAGGATGCTTAATGGGACTACCTCCTCCAAATCAGCCAAAGAAATACTTGCAAAAAGGGTCTCCTTTGACGAATCAAAAAATGACCCTGTAATCAAGGAAATCCTAGGGAAGAAAATCAATCCACCTTCAAATTAGAAAACAAGCAAGCAAATGGCTAAGGAACAAAATCAAGCAAAAACTAGAGATAAATCCAATGATAAGGACAAGACTCAAGTAGCCTCAAAAAACACACCTATGGGCTTGTTCCAAGGAAAGTTGGAGACTCCTTCTTTCTTAACCACCATCAAGATATTTGGGAAGAACCTGCACAATTTCCTGCTTGATTCAGGAAAATCGGCGAATGTCATGCCTCTTGCTATATGCAAAGGTCTAGCAATAGTCTCGACTCCCTCCTAATGGAAGGTAACCCAATTGGATAAGACAGAAGTGAATATAATCGAAGAAATTAATAGGATACCTATGCAAATAGCTATTGATCCGAGGGTATAGTAGGTCATCAACATCTAGGTAGTTGATATACAGGACACATATGGCATAATACTAGGAAGAGATTTCACTCGAGCATTAAATGGATATGCTTCCATAGATTTTTCACACCTATGGCTGCCATTGAAAGGGTTTCCAAACCAGATTCACAACGATTGGGAGCCATGTATAAAATTCATGATCATGGAGTACAACAACTTGAATGAGGTGTTATTTGCTGAAATAGAACTAGGCAATTACCATCCCATGGCATATTAGGAAGAACTAGAATTCCAGGAGGAAGAATGATTGAAGAGGTTCTCCTCATGTTATGCAGTCCTCCTGCTAACTTCGTTAGCACACCTCAGAGCACTAAGATGTTGATTGAATCAAGTGGTGATGAATCCTATGAGGATGCTAACCTGGGACTGCTTGATGGATTCCAAGATTTTACGGAGAAATGTGTGCAAGGTCAGCTCATCCTAGGGGTGAGAATGGACTTCTAGGAGCTTCTATTGCTTAGTTGGTGTAGGGTTCACAATGCTTCCCACTCATAATTTCAATGTTTCCTTTGCTAGACAGTAGTTGAGCATATTAGAGGAAAAGTCCTCCCAAAGGGGGGACTCCAAATAGAATAGTTGAACCAAGGCCACGTTGAATTTGTACCTTCACCTAAATATGTTGAAACAAGTGTCCAACCAAGAGAAGAAGTGAGCTCTATTGGTTCCAATGCCCAAGTCCCTCTAATTTTTGGACACTACGCTTCGATGGGTCCAATTCTAAGCAAGGAGCCGAAGTTAGATTTGATCTTATCAGCCCCACATGTAAGACATAATTTGTTGCTCATAGACTCCAATTTTATTGCACCAAAAATGTAGCAAAGTACGAAGCATTAGTCCATGGTCTCTTGATGGCCTTGAGAAAGGAGGTTAAAATGTTGCAAGTCTTTGATGACTTGGAGCTAGTAGTAAAACAAGTTAGATATTTGTATTCCTACCATGATAGGAGACTAGTAAATTACAGGAATAGTATTTGGGACCTCATAGAGGGCTTAGGTGCATTTAACATCTAGTTGATCCCTCGTTCCAAGAATCATAATGTTGATGCCTTAGCCCAGGCAACTAGCACCCTCCAGTCCCTTTCCTTATCTCGGTTAAAGAAGTTCACTATTAAGCTTACTTCTGCCCCATCGGTGCCAGATAACATCACCAACTTCCAAACGTTTAATGATGACCAGCATATCTTGGATTTTATCACCAACTTTGATGTGTTTTCAACTCAAATAATTGATGAAGCAGAGCTCGAAGAGGTTGAATTAGACATAGGAGTCATTAATCTCAAAAAAAACACAATACCATGAGGTATGGTCTAGCTTGAGCGAATATTTGACTTAGATCAGATAAGTGATTTGGATTAGCAAACAAAGAAGGATTTCATTAACAACCAGTGCGATGCTCACAACCTAGGAATAGTCGAAGAGGTCAAGAATGTGTTTATTGGAAAAGTGTGCACACCAAAAGAAAGGAAATGGATTATTGATGCCCTACGTAGGTACCATTATTTGGTTTCTTGGAGCTACGAAAACTTAAAGACGTATGACACTTCAATCATCTCTCATACCATCCCTCTCAAGCTGGATGTGAGAACTTTTTGACAACGTCAGTTCCTAATTAATGCATTGCTAGAAGCCATCATCTACAAGAAAGTTCAAAAATTGTTGTTCGCCAGAATTATATTCCTAGTTAAACACTCCATGTGGGTGGAAAACTTGGTCCCAATCAGGAAGAAGAACGAAGAAATTAGATTATGCGTAGAACTTGAACAGGGCCTCAAAAAAGGACAACTATCCAATACCCTCATTGGACGAAGTGTTGCATATAGTTAATGGATATCAAAAGATGTCCTTCTTAGACAGATACTCGGGATACAATCAACTGATGGTTTAGTATGAAGACAGGCATAAATGGATTTTACTACAAAATGGGGAACTTCTGCGTACAGAAGAATTTCGTTTCTACTAATCAACGTTGGCACAACGTTCTAGCTTTCCATGGATATTTCCTTCAAGGAATTGATTGGAAAATTCATCATCATAAATATGGATGATCTTACCGTGTTTTCAAAGGAAAGAGGGGATCACGTCTCTGATTTATGTAAGGTCTTCCAGAAGTGTAGAGAATTCAGAATTTCCCTAAACCCGGAGAAGTGTGTCTTTGGGGTCACAGAGGGTAAGTTTCTAGGGCATGTAATCTCAAATAAGGGAATTTCCATAGACCTTGAACACATTCAAACTAATCTAAAGATTTAGGTTTCAGGTAGCAAGGAGCTAAAATCCTTCTTCAAAAAGATCAATTTCATCAGGAAGTTCAACACATGCTTTGCTGAAATAGTCAAGCTATTGAATGTTATGCTAAAGCAGGATGCCAAAGTTGAGTGGAAACCAGAAGCCAAGCAGTATTTTGAAGAAATCAAGAAAAAAATTGTTGATGTTCCAGTGCTAGTTAGCTTGAACTACTTCAAGTCACTTTACATCTATTTGTTTGCTTTAGATCACTCTTGTGCTAGCATACTAACTTAGAAAGATAATGAAGGGAGTGAACACCCTATTGCCTTCATGAGTGCTCCACTGAAAGATGCAAAGTTAAGATATCATAATGTTGAAAAGAAAGCATACACCTTAGTCAGAGGAGTTAAGAAATTGTTGCACTATATCTTGTGAAATAAGCCATTTGTAATTGTGTCTAATCCAATAGATAAGACTTTGTTGATGCAGAATGAACTAGGAGAAAGAAGAGAAAAATGGGTAACTTTACTACAAGAGTATGACATGGAGATTCAGTGCATGAGGCTGGTCTAAGGGAAATCCCTCACTCGAACAATAGTTGAAACAATAGTTGAAGCGGTACCCGAGCTCACCGTGTAGCAGTACCAACTAGAAGATGTTTCTCCCAAAGTGGCACGACGACATCATCTACTATCTGTTGAACAATAGGTGCCCATCCAGATTACAAGGAGTACAAAAGTGTGCTCTAAGACTAAAGAGTAGTAGCTATATGTTGTAATGATTCATATTATATAAGAGAAACCACGAGGGAATCTACCTTAGATTCCTTGGAAAAGAAGTAGCCTGAGTATTGAAAGAATTTCATCATAAATTTGGCACTGGCCATGGATCCAACCCTTCCACAACTCACCAAATTATGTGGGTTGGGTATTATTGGCCGACAGTGTTTAAGGACACACATGACCATGTCAAAACATGTCATGGTTACCAAACTACTACTACTAGAGAAAGAAATGTTGATGTTCTACTGTAACTAGTCCTGGAGGTAAGGCCATTTGCTCAATGGGGCCTTGACTTCATTGGTTCGGTAAGTCCACCATCCTCTGCAAGCCACAGGTACATTCTATTGGTTATTGTACTAGATGGACATAAGCAATAGCATGTAGGTAATGCACTACTGAAGTGGTTGTTAATTTCTTATAATAATTTATCCTGAATCATTTTGGTTGCCCCTATGCCCTTGTGTGTGATAATGGCCCTGCCTTTTCCTCGCTTAATTTTCCTAGTTGGGTCTTTGTTTACAAGATTTCACTTAAATTTTCTTCCAACTATTACCCTCAGGGAAATGGCTTAGCTAAATCCATGATCAAAAAATTGTTTGACAGGAACCCCAAAGACTAGCACACCCAACTATGTTTCACACTCTGGGAAGATCGTACATGCCATAAGGCCTCTCTGGGAAATTCCCCATTCCATCTCGTATATGGCTTGGAGCCTATCTTTCCTCTCCACCTCAAGATTCCCACCCTCTAGTTTCTCAACACATATTATGAGGAGGGAGATCGTCAAGAAGCTCATTTAGCTGAATTGTTGCATCTAGAAGAAGTTCGTGACTGAGCAATTGAAAAAATTTCCAAACACTAGCCCCATAGTTAAAAGATGGTTCAATCGTCAAGAAAAATTCAAGGACTTTAGGATTGTTGATTTATTCATTTATTGGGATAAGGCCCATGAAAACAAAGGGGGACATGACAATTTGGACAAGCTCTGGCTTGGCCCCTTTCAAATCTCAAAACATTTAGGAGATAATTCCTTTCACCTCAAGACACTCACTCGAGAGGATGTCCCATTTCCAATCAATAGGCAGCACCTCAAGCATTATTTCCTTGCTTGAGCCTTTTAAGCTTATCTTTGTATATGGTTGTATATAGGTTAGCTTAGGTTTCCTTTTGTTTCGTTGTTGCGCCTTCGCTTCTTTTTTTGCTCACTTTCTCAGTTGCTCTTTTTTTCGTTGAGAGTGTTTTGTTGTTCTTGATGCGGTGGATGTGCTTGGCATATCAAATAGTCTACTTTGTTACCCACTCCTATTTGTTCTTTGGATAAATCTCCATTCATCACTATTGATTTTTGACTGCTTCCATGAAGTGACTTCCTTATTTGAACTCTAACTTGACCTAGGACAGAACCCTTGGTTGAATCTTTTCACACTTATCTTAGATCATCCACAAAGAACACTTTAAAGTTTTTGAAGGACTGAACAATGGTTGTTATGAGGTCTCAGCAAGTGAAAAATATTAAGTCTACTATGGTGACCACTGTGATTCCAAACCCACAGTAAGCTTTGATGCTTATGCAGCTGAGCAAAAGAAAGAGTACCAAAAGAATATATCATGGAAGAGAAAGAAAAGAAAAGAAAGTATTAAAACAAGCAACTATGTGGGTGTGCGAGCAACTCTATCAAGGCTATGGACGCCTGGCAAGAAATAGAGTAATGTTCATGGGGTAACAATGACAACTCCATCGGGACTATGGATGCCTGACTGGCAATGAAGCAATGTCCAGGTTACTTTTGAGGTTAGACAAATTGTGTAGCTTGCCTTGATTGATTAACATCTATTCGTTATAGTTTCTAAAGAAAGGGAAATGAACTCATCTTGCACACAATTCTGAGATATTCTCATAACTTGATTCAGCTAAGGATCTCATCCTCCTTTGAGTTTCTTAGTTCACTCATCGAAACTGGATTCTTGTATGCGAAACCAGAGATTCTAGATTCTTAATGAACATTTACCCTTAGAACGCTCGGGAGCATTCTCTGAGCAAAGACACCATTTGTTGTCCCTATAGCACACACCCCATTTAGAATGGGGACCCTCTCCTTTTCGCCTCCATCGAGTCACTTTTTCTTTTGCCTCATTTTGTGTGCCCCTAATTTTGAGCCTAAGTGTTCAATGGACCCTAAAGTCATCATCCTTAGTTGACCAAAATTCACCACCCAAGAAATTTCTAGGTCCTTGGCTTTTACAGGGTTCCTTTGGAAGGTTTCCTTTAGTCTTCAAAGTCTGCATCCTTCAGGTCCTAGAGGTCTGCCCTTGCAGGTTTCCCCTTGTGTGTGTAGCTACCTTTCACTATGTTTCATCGAAGGCCAACCTAGGACAACTGCCCACATGGCGAGTCTCACAAGATTCTCTGCCACAATCCTCCAACTATCCGTCAAACGGTGAGGTCTTAGGCTCCTTCCACCTTCCAGGTTCCACCTTTCCCACCGCCACTCTTTTGAAATCTATGCCCAGATACCCCACCAGCCACCATATGCTCATTTAATGCAGATCATAAATGCATATTTTCCTCTAAATAGGGCTTTCTGACCTGTCATTTTCACTGACCAAAGCTAGAATTTTTTAGAGAGCCAACATTCATCGCAGCCCTTGTGCCTGCATCACTAGCCGACAGATATGAAGCTTGGACCCTATCAATTTAATCGCGCTTCCTAGGTATTTTTGCTACTGTCTGCTTGAAACATATTCATTGATGTAATTTTTTCTATATAATTGAAAAATCTTAGGATAAACCTCAAGAATCTTTTGGGTGGCTAATTAACCTCAAAATTTAGCACAAACCCATTTAAGCAATCTTTGAAATTCATTCAAACGGCATCATCTTGGACCTTGCGAAACTTGGTCCCTTTGTTGTTGTTCTTCACAAAGCAGTCAAACCTTTACCGCCCACACCCTTATCACCGTCGTTCAAAATGGTAAAGAAACTTCCAACGCAAAAAGAACTTGAGCCTTGTGACCTTCTAGGTCCACCCTTGTATACTTTTGCATGTGGGCGGATGCTATACCGTCACCACCCTTGAAAACTCAAACATTGCAACACTTAAATGGAAAATATAAAATCAAAGAACCCTTATAGATCCTCCTTTGTGGGCCACCACATGCAGGCAGCCCCCATCATTCATTTCTAAGCAACCAACCTTTTCCAGTGACCCGTGTCATGGGTCCTGCCAAAGTCACTTCCTTCAAGCATAGAAAATCCAAGTCTTAGCATGCGTGTCGATTCTTGCATACTGCCAATTAATCAACACCATCATTTTAAATGTTGCTTGCTAACCATGGAGCGAAGGCCACTCCCCATGTCATGGAGCCCGCCATCCCAATGGTCATTCATTATTTTCATGAGAAAACCTAAGTCAAAGCTTCCTTTCGGGTCTCTCCTTACGAACTTCCATCTGCCCTTCGTCGACATTTCAATGCCTCCCATCAGTAATGAAAACCATGCTCCCACCCACACCACAGACTCCACGGTCCTCCTTGCCATTCTGGTTCGCCAACCAAAATGTTGAATCTAAATTCCTTCATGTGGTCTAAACCTTGCAGGGGTCCGTCTACAGACCTCCCTGCCATCATCACCGATTTTAATCAAACGAAGAGCCTCGTCCTCCCACGTTGTGAACTCCAACCCTGTTATTTCCCTCCAAGCCTTTAGCATGAAAATGACCAAGTTCAAGTGTGTTGTGAACCTTCCCTTATGAGATGCTACATGTCATCCAACGTCATCTTCCTTCCATTTGTAAATGGCCACACCCTACCTTCCTCTCGCATTACGAAGTTTGAGCTCTCCTTTGTCGCTCAAGTTCTTTCAAACAAGATGATCAATGTCGGGGTTTCTCATGGACCCACTAGTGTGAACTGCTACCTCATTGCTATCATTCCCAAATGGCCATCTCTTGACGGCTTTCTACCAACCCCCACCCACAAACTACCAAATGATCAAACGAAAGAGAGTCAATCCAAGCAGTCCTAGACACCTATGAATCTTGCATTGTGGGATTCCTCATGCAGGTTTCCACCTCCTAATAGTTCTTTCCCAATAGTAGAGCTCCAAGCATCCATGATGCCTCTAGCTTCCACATTCCTCGCACCCACATGAGTAAAATAGCCAGTCAGATACCCCCAAATACTTCATGGTTGATCTCCTAGCATGTTAGTTTCCTTGTTGAAGACTTTGACTACCCAAAACCTAATGTGGAACTTGGAGCGTGGGTGGATGTCTACAGGCCACTATGATCCTAGAGCTATTCCACTTTTGATTGCTCCTAACGGCCTCTAGCCTAGGGAAAGCCACATCCCTGGTCCTGCACTCCTTTAACTAACCCGATCGAGCCTCAAACAACAAATGACAATAAATTTTATGATCTTTTGAAGATGAATTGCTAGATCTAACCCTCATTTGAAGGATTTTTACTAACACTTCCCTGATTTTCATATGAACGTGCTTACTACATCTTTGTTTGTAGGATTTATGGATTTTTTTGCGAGTACATCAGGGAAGTCTACAAGGAAAGAGAAAGGAAAGAATCCTACCAAAGCACCAAGGGGGAAAGAGGAGAAAGAACAAATGAAGTACCAGTTCCATGGGGTGGAAATCACCTCCAAAGTAACCTCTACATGGGATTCAGTGTCAGACAACAACTTGGGGAATGTGGATATTCATGAAATCACATGAAAGTTCATGATCAACCCAAAAATTGAGAACGCTAAGAAAATAAAAGAGTGGCCTCGCCAAGGCAGCCATCTTCCCACCTACACTTGTAGACCTAGAACTGGTGATGGTATGTAGAGAGTACTACCATGGTAGCAGCAGAAAGATTATAGACCATGGTGGCAAAGTATTGGCAAATCTGTCTACCCAATCCATAGGCCAAACATGTCATATCCCTACATTCGATCCCATGGAGGAAACAGAGAAGGGATATGTTGAGAACATGTGGAAAGAAAACCCTCTAGGGTGCAAAAAGATGATCAACCAATGTTCACCACTAATAGATTGGGATGAAGAAGAGGTCAATGGCCTTGATATTGTAATAAGCCCAGTGGAGAACAGGACTAGGCAGTGGGTAGATGTTCAAATCACCCAGCTCAAATTGTAAGGAGGAGTGTTGACATATGGAAAGCTCGAGGATGAGCTTGAAAGTGAGACTGATAATGGAATAGCTACTGCCCCAATAGAAGATACCCCTAAGTCTCCTCCGAAAATAAGATTCAGGAAAAGAAAGCATGTGTCTGAACAACAACCTAAGCATAACGTCTATACATGAAAGACCATAAAGGGAGCATCCTCAAAGAAGGTGAAGAAATCATGAGGATTTAGTGAAATTACAAACATTGAGGAGGATCCACAACACGAAGGAGAAGAAGAGGCCGAACACCCTTAGTCACCACCTACAATCTCTGCTCCCACCATTACCATTGTTTTTGACACTCCTCCACCTCCTACCTCTTAGGCACTGCCTATTTATTCTCCACCCATAGTGGACATCTCTATCCACCTTGCTTCCACCTCACCAATGGCCCCGATTATGGTGTTGGATTCTTCCTCAGCTACGACGTCCCTTTTTTCATCTGCCTCACTACCCCCTCCATTTCCCACTCTCTCTGTTGTGATTCCTTCAGTTTCCACCACTACTATCCCTCCTCTTACCTTACCAAAAGCCTTTTCCAAGTATATGCAAGGAATACCCATTGATTTCTCTGGGTTAATAATGAATTCCACTATTCAAGCTATGATGGCTTAGATTGTCACTGTCCTACCTGTACCTCCACCACCAATAGAGCCACCAAAAATGGAGGCCACCATGCAGATATCTGAAGAAATGGGAAAACGATAAAGTGAGGTTGCCAAGGGAATAATGGAAGAGCCCGAAGATCCTTTTAAGGATGATTACTTCGAGCACCCGAAGTGAAGAATGGGCATGAATGTAGATAAGGTAGTGACTGATGAGGAGAAGTCACACTTTTCAGAGGAAGATACTGAAGCCCTTAATGCCAAATACATAATAGAGACCTCAGATCAGGAACTTGAAGAAGATTTGTCACAACACCTCAAGGATATAGGAGAAGAGGATCAATCTAAGAAGTAGCCTTCTGAAGAGAAAGAGGACGCCAATGTTAATGTGAACATACTCAAAGAGCCTCCACTAATTGGCCAAGACAAAGGCCCTATCCAAGAAGAGGAGGTACCACCTAAAAGAGAGAGAGAGAGAGAGAGAGAAGAAGAGAAAGAAGAAGAAAAGAAAGAAGATGCACCACGAAAGAGCCCTGAGCCCGAGCGTCATGTAGAGCTCAAACAACAAGTAGAAAGGGTGCCTCAAAAGGAAAGAATCATCAAGGAAAACCTAGCTACCAATGATTCAAACAAGGAAAAGACTATACATATTGAGGACTCATATGAGGAAGAGGAAAGAGCAGAACAAGAATCCCTAGGCCATGAGGAGAAACAACTCCAACATGTGCAAAGAGAGTAAGGTGACCATGAATTACCAAAATGGGAGACTCATATGCCCGATTGGCTAGGGAAGCAGTTGCAAAATAAATCCCCTACTCTCGTTGATCCAAACACCAAACTCAAGGCTATCTTGGCAAGAGAAAAAAAAAATACAAAGAAAGAGAAGAAGCCAAGATTCTGCTCCCATATCACAATTGATGCCTCAGGATCAAGGACAATACAGATTGCAACCCCAGTGATAGAAAAAGAAGAAGGGGTCAGCTACAACATTTCCACCATCAACTTGGGCCCTACAACAAGAGAGAAAAATATTGATGAGTTCTAGGGGTCAGTGGCTAAAATTATGCAATAGATGAACAAGGATCAATCCTCTAAGGAGGAATTGAAGGAACAGGTGGCGGATCTCACCGCATATATACAACAATAGTTGTCCTTGGAGGAGGAAGCCCCAACAACATCACCTACACCCCCACTTCTCTCCTATGAATAACTCACCAGGATGGAGAATATGAAGAATTGGACCAAGGCTATGGAAAATTGGTTCCAAAGGGTGCTTTACAATGGTGACATGGGCATAGGCCACACTACCTAAATGACCAACAAATTTTGAAACATTCAGAAGTAGCTAGAAGGAATAGAGAAGATATGTCACCGGTTTAGTAAGCTATGTAGGATCACCTATCCTAAGCTCGAGGCCATTCTCAAGATGCCTAAGAAGACATGGGAGAAAGAACTAGCGCTCATTAAAGATGATCATTGGCTGGTGGAAACATGGAAAATGGGTCTGGATCATAGGATGGACGTCCTAGAAAGGGTGTTATATGAGGTTGAACTTGACCTTGAATACGTCATAGAGCATAGGACGGACAGTGAGGATTACCTCAAACTGATGACAGACTATGATATGCCTACCCTGGAACTAGATCTGGAGAAGATTAGGCCATTCTTCCATAAGAAGATAGAGCAAGGGGTGGCAGATGCATTAACACCATATTTCATGGATTTTGCTACAAGGGAATTCACACATTCCAAACAGGTAATCAAGGCCACACCAAGATGCACAAAACATTGGGAACTAATAACTGGGAGATTCAAGAGGTTGACCTTCCAAATTCTTCAATCTGACATCATGGAATGGGATAAACTTCAGGTACTAATTGGGAAATTTGTGGAGTACGCCACCATCTAGAAAAGGGAAGGAAATCTAGTGATTAATGATGAGTTTTTGATAGTATAAGCTAGAAAAAGAAGGCAGACACTAGAAGACAAAACTACTACAATGTCAAAACCACTAGAGGACAAAATAGGAATGAGAAAATATTTATTTTATATTAATATATTTTGGAGGGTAGGTGAAACCCTAATGTAAAATGAATCTTAGCCACACAATAAAAGTAAATCCTAGCCATTCATTTGGGTTTTGGAAAACTATTAATAGGGGTCTCCTCTCATTTTCAAAGAGAGAGTTGAGTTGTTGTAAAGACATGCTGCAGAATTTTTAATAGAATTTCATTGCTTTGGTGGATTCTTGTGTTTCTCACATGTTTCATGATTCATCTTCTCAAAGTTGATAGATTGAGATAGATTTAGTTTGTTGCTCTAAGTACTTTAAGTTTCTTTAGTAGTTTAGTTCATGTTGTCCATTGATTTTGAAGAATGCTATTGTATTGATCCCTTCCATGTTCATGCTTTTTGTTTTTTGTTGATGATGAATATCAATGTAAACCTAGTCTAAACATATACTTACTACTCCACTTAAGATTCATCTTTTATTCATGCTTTATGGAGAATGAATAGCTGAAAAAATCTACAAACCTTAAAAGATAGCACTAGTTTCATGAGACTGTATGATGTTTGGTTAAGTGGAACTCAGTTTTAGGAAGGTTGTCCACTATAGCATCCTCCATTATCATTATTCATCATTAGTTGCAGGTATAAGAACTCTTAACTCCCTTTTCCCTTTTGATTTTTATTTGAAATAGTAGTTAAGACAGTTCCAACATCATTGTAAAGCCAAATATGATGTTGAGCTTGGAGTTTTAGACTACTGTTTTGAACTTGTATCAATTGCACCTCACTTTTAGAATCTCATAAACTCCACTTGAAGACACAATTCCCTTCCAACTTAGCAAATTTTCTATGCCCCTTGTGATTACCAGCAAATCACATCAACCCACTAAGTTGTTTTTGCAAGTCATGACCTAACACCCAAGAGACCTAGGGGTAATTTTTTGCAACTTGTTTGTAGGAAGTTTCCTTTCAAGAGAGGTAGTGCACTTGTGTGCTACCTGTGTTGTAAAATATGTTAGTATCAAAGTAAATGAATAACAACACACAAATGAAACATTAAACTGAAGAAAGCTAATTAAATTGAATTCAAAAGAAACAAATGAAGATTCTTCAGAGCCGTTCCATCTTCCTCTATCTCCAGATATTTGTTTGAAGTTTTTGCTCTCAGATTGTGTAAGCAAGGCTTCTCCAAATGGAAACCTGCAGAACGAGTGTGCAAAATGATAGTACTTATCTATGCTATATGCTGGTGAAATGAAAATACTGACACGGATATGCACAGGGGCTGTGAATTGTGGATGCTATGATATGGAATGAATATGCCATGATATGCTATTATTCTACAATCTATGAATACTAGAATGCTATGAATACTAGAAGGCTATACTATTGCAATTTGGCTATAGTTTATCTGTATGAAAGCTTCTTCTTTTTTTTTTGGCAAAGACCTGGCAGTCCTTTTATAGCTTTTTGCAGGCAAAATCCTGGCTGGCAAAGATCAATGGCTGTGAGATTGTCTGGTAAGTTTGAATGGTGAGAGATGGAGAGGTTGAGAGGAAGATGGAGAATGTTGGGAGGTTGGAGAGAAGAATGGAGCCTTGTCTTCAACCCACAGGAACAATCTTGCACAGGAACAGAGAAATTTAATTTTTCTATTTTGGAAGTTTGTTTCACAGTTGTTGAAGATAACCCCCAAATTAATTAAATAAATAAATTTATTTAATTTCATTTATGTGAGTTTGATTTTTGATTTTAGAACTATAGAAGATTTAATTAAATATTTTGGAATATTTAATTGTGATGTGACTTTAGAAGAATTAATTAAATATTTTGAAATATTTAATTGTGAATGGATATTAGAAGAATTAAATTAAATATTTAGAATATTTAATGGTGAATGGACATTAGAAGAATATTAGAATACTTAAACTTTATTTGAATAAAATATTCAAGCCAACATTAAATGATAATTAATATAAATAAATTGTAATGTTTATTTAATTAATTAAGAAATGAATAAGAAAAGATGATTAAATAAAATTATTTATTTAATCGAAATGAAAGAATGAACAATATAAATAAATTATTTAAATTTATTTATACGCAGATTGAACTCAAAGATTTAATTAAATATTAAAAATATTTAATTCATTACTAGACTATGTGATGTGACTATTTTTAGGTATATACATTTTGCCCCTCTTTGAAGTGATGTGTTTTACGCATTGCTTCAAAGAATTTTAAAATTTTCCCCAGATGTTGACTGTCGAATGTTGATAGGTATATGCCCCCTCAAACGATGAATCGATAATATTTTGATTTTTGTGAAATTTTTTGAATTTTTAGATGTTTTGAAATTTTTATGATTTTGAGGATGTCGATTCATCGTTCGAAAATGATGATGTGAAGAAAATGACTTGAAAAGATGTAAGATGGAAAATTGATGATTAAAATTGCCCCTGCTGTGATAAAATGTTTTAAAATCCACCAATTTTTCTTTTAAATAGGTTAAAAATGTCATTTTCCATGTCATTTTCCATTTTAACATAGTAAAAATTGTAAATTTTGAGCTCTGGAGTGAGAAATATGGCACTTCCGATTCACCAACACCATTTCGAGCACATCCAACAACATCAGCGGCCGGTGCACTATGGACCCATGGTATGTATCCCGTTAAACTTCTACTTTGTGAAAATTTTCTTTTCGGAACACGTTTATCAATGTTTTGATTGTGAAAAAGTGTGTTTTAGAGCCCGTAATAATTTTCATAGCGCCCTTGATAATTTCCATAGCGCATATGATTCTGTAGCACCCATGAAGATTTTTGTAGCACCCTTAATCATTTCTGTAGTGCTCTTGATCTTGTAGCGCCCATGAAGATTTTTGTAGAGCCTTTAATCCTGTAGCGCCCATGAGAAATTATGTAGCGCCTATGATTGGATGTTGTTGTGAGTGAAAAATATGTTCCCAAAGTTGTTGGAAAACAAATAATAACTGATAAATTTGCTTTTAAAGTTGTTAAAAACAAATAGGATTGATAAGTTTGCTTCTAAAGTTGTTAAAAACAAACAGGATTTTGATTATTTGCTTTCATGAAAATGAAAAACAAATAGTTTGATTGATATGCTTGCTTCTAAGGTTGTTAAAAACAAACATGATTTTGATTATTTGCTTTCATGAAAATGAAAAACAAATAGTTTGATTGATATTCATATTTGATTGATAAGTCATGATGATTTGATATTGATTTTGCTTTGTCATGTTGATGTGTCAACAAGGGAGATTAGGCGTTTTGCAGTCACGGGAGACATTCCCGAAGACATGGGGCTTGATTCCACAGCTGTTACAGTCAGATCGAGATGTGATCGAGGCATGTGGATTGACTTCATTGCTTGACATGTCTGAGGTGCACCTCAACAGAGCTTTATTGACAGCACTCGCAGAGCGATGGCATAGTGATACCAACACATTTCATTTACCGACCGGAGAGATTACCGTGACCCCTGAGGACGTGTACCGTATCTTGAGGATCCCAGTGATGGGAGAGATAGTGGTCTTTGATAGCCGAGAGGCTGGAAGCACTGATGCTTTGAGGAGGATTTTTAGAGATGATGAGATTGCTGGATACTTCATCCCATGGGGCGAGATGGCAGATTCATATCCACCCTTACCGTCGGTACTGGCAGGTTTCATTGGAGGTGTTTTGTGCCCCGACCATAGGTTGAAGGGGTTTGCAGTCGAGTGGGGCCGTGTTCTAGAGAGGATGGTGATGCAAGGGACACGGTATGCATGGGGGTCATGCATGCTTGCTCATTTATATGATGAGTTACATTATATTGTATACGGTAGAGGCCAGAGTTTTGCTATTGGTTGTTCGTTATTATAGATATGGGCATGGGAGCATTTTTCCATTATGTGACTATTGACTCATGGACGACGACCTGTCGGTCGATTGTACGGATGGGGATATGTCGATATTATTGCTCAGCTGAGACTGGGCAAACTAGATCATTGATAGCGTCTTTTAGATGATCTTGATACAGTATGCTAGCGGCCATATTTAGATTGTGAGGCATGGCCAAAGGATGCGAGGGAGATGCCTTATGTCTATACGTCCAGATATCCTATTGGTCGTACTTCGTGGATTATTGAGAGATTTCTTGTTGGACGAGTATGTGGGCAGTTTGGTTGGATTCAGGGTATGCCTATGGGTTCCGCTATTTATGCACAATGATAGCCAGAGATTGCAGTGTGGGGTCCATGGATTTCTTATGAGGCAGCAGTGGCAGAGTTCACTAGTTTAGGAGTTGTGATGTGGGATTACCGAGTTGATGTACTTGATGCAGGCACGATGCCAGAGTATAGTCAATATGTGTTAGAGCATCCTGGACCATGATTGTTTGATCCTGATGAGCCTGTTGCTCTGGTTGCTATACAGAGACCAGAGAGAGGCGGTCAGAGATGATAGAGAGAGGCAGCTTCAGAGGGTGATGATTTGGAGGGAGGTGATGATGATGAGGAGAGTGGAGGTAGTGATGATGATTCAGAGGGAGATGATGATGATGAGGAGAGTGGAGGTGATGATGGTGGGAGAGGTGGTGATAGGGGTGGTGGTAGAGGTGGTAGGAGAGGGAGTGGAGGTGGTAGGAGAGGTGGTAGAGGTGGACCGCGGATGAGACATACAGATCCATCACCTTCAGTAGATCTAGTGGTATTAGGTCAGATATCTTCTTTGCAGAGTATAGTGCAGAGCTTACAGAGTTAGCTAGCACAGGCACAGGCCTTGATTACACAACTTCAGGGACTGTTGACATCAGTTACTATTGAGAGAGATACAACCAGACAGTGAGGTGAGCAGGCCATCGCTTTGGCAGATAGTCTACAGAGAGTAGCAGTAGGTACCTTTCCTGGTGACATGATGAGAGAGGTGACCAGAGCCACCTGGGAGGCCGAGTTCTATAGGACTAGGTATCATTATGCGGTTCCACATGAGCGGAGGGAGAGTTATACATAGTCACGGTCTACTCATAGTCGCTCTCAGACTACCAGCAGGGGTGTGACACGGCCATTACCTCCAGGAGGTCCATCAGGGACAGGTGGAGCAGGTCCATCAAGTGCAGGTGGGACAAGTCCATCAGGTGCAGGTGGGACAGGTCCCAAACCAGCTCCATCAGAGGATAGCACTACCTAGTGCATTGTTCATGATGTTTTAGTGATACTCTGTTGAGACATTTGTATACACCCTAAGATGATCTCATTTTTGATGATGTTATATCATGTGTAGTTGACATATTTTTACATTTTGACATTTATTTTTGAGATATATGAAATGCAGCGATGATTTATGATGAATGGTTTGATTTCCTATATATGCATGATGTGTTATGATATGATGGTTTTGCAATTTTTTTATGCTTATGATGTATATGTATGCATGATTTATGAAATGAATGAAATCTATTGATGAACGATTATATGAATATGATGGATGATACAATTTATGAATGCTTATAAATGTTTTGATTTTGATGTATGCTTTGTTTTGCATGATTTTCTGATGCAAATATGTATGAAAAATGTATGAAATGATGTTTTTGTGAATGTCAAAATGTACTCAGTCATGTATTCGAAAAGATATGAAACACTTGATACCTTGCCAACTTTTTGGGAAAATCTATAAATGCAAAATGCAAATGAATGCAAGTTATACTAACCATGCAGGATATTCATACAATATTTCCATTTGGAGAGCTTATTTTTGCTTTTGTATCATCATAGAGCATTGAAATGTTGAAAGTTAATACAAGCATCAAAGGGTATGTTAACACCAGTGATGACCTAAGTATTTCTTTCATGATTTTTGATATAGCAAGTTAATACAAGCATCTAGGTATAATTGAACCGAGATGACCTAAGTATTGCTTGCATAAACAGACAAGAGTTAACCCTTTTCCCATGCAAATTCTGAAATGTCATCAATGATACGTAGTAGAGCATGTCTCATGACCAATTTGCATAGTACTAATGATTTCCTCGCAAACAACAGACAAAGAAAAATCATACTCCTTGCTTTTCTAGTTCAATACATCATTGAATTGCTCCAGAGATATGATAGAAAATCAAACAACCATTCAAATCTTGCCTAAAATATTTCAAACATTATTCATATTAAGATCATCCAAGTTGGTTATCATCATTGATGTTCTTGTTTCGATGTTTGTTTTGGATCATGTAGTTTTGATTTCAATTGGCATTGGATAAGCATGTGGTGATTGATTTGATACGACAATGGATGTTGTATTTTGACAAACTGTTTTGTGTCTGTTTGTGATGTTCGAAAAGCTCGTTGCCCCTCCCTTGTTCAGTCTATACTGCTGCCCCCAGTGAAAACACAACCTAAAGATTATGGATATGTACAAATTTCATCAAGCCATGATGAAACATAAGGATTCCTGGCATATGATGTGGATATGTACAGATGATAGATATGAATGGATGATGTCGAAAGTGAATGCAAGACATAAGCTAATAGATGGAGGAGCCTATTTTGATCACAAGTAGCGCCTGTTTGCCAGGTTTTCACCACTTGTTTTTATTGCACTTTTTCAAGATTTTTCTGATGTTTTGATTTTTTTCAAGACTTTTTATGATTATTTTTTATTTTATTTTCAAGACTTTTTATGATTTTTTTTTGGATTTTTTCAGGACTTTTTATGATTCAGGCATAGAATTTCTTCAAATGAATGTTGTTGATTGGCTCTTCAAACAGGTCCCCTTCTGATGTAGATAATTGATATGCACCAGAACCATATGCTGCAATGATGACAAATGGACCAAGCCAGTTTGGTTCAAATTAACCTTTCTTTTCTCTGTCTTGTTGATTACGTGGATTTTCTCTCAAGACTAAGTCACCTACTTGAAATGTCTGTGATTTAACTCTGTGATTGTAGCTACAGGACATAACTTGTTGATAACCCTTCAAATGGCCAACTACATGTTGATTTCTTTCATCTAACAGTTCTAACTCTTGCAGACGAGATACTCTGTAGTCCTCATCATTTATCAATCCCTTGAGTGAGACCCTAAGTGAAGGTATTTCAACCTCTAGTGGTAAGATTGATTCTGCTCCATAGACCAAGGCATATGGTGTAGCTCCTGTTGGTGTGTGAATGCTGGTTCTGTATGCCCACAAAGCTAGATTTAATTGGACATGCCAATCACGACCGGAATCATTTACTGTCTTCTTCAAGATCTTCAAGATTTTTTTGTTGGAAGCTTCTGCTTGACCATTACCCTGTGGATAGTAAGGTGTAGAGAACCTGTGTTGGATGTGAAATCTTTCACAAAGTTCATCAACATCCCGATTCTTGAAAGGCCTCCCATTATTAGTAATGATAGAATTAGGAATTCCATATCTACAAATGATGTAATTCAAAATGAATGAAGAGATTTTTTTACCAGTCACGGTCGTTAAAGGAACAGCTTCGATCCATTTTGTAAAATACTCTATAGCTGTGATAATGAATTTATGCCCATTTGATGATGAAGGATGAATTTTTCCAACAAGATCTAGTCCCCACTGAGAAAAATGCCATGTTGAAGTGAAAGGTTGCAATTCCTGTGCAGGTGCATGAATAAGATTCCCATGGATCTGGAATTTAGAACATTTCTTGACAAAATTAAAAGATTCTTTCTCCATGGTAGGCCAATAATATCCCATTCTGACAAGTTTCTTGGCTAAGGTTAAACCACTCGAATGAGTTCCACAAATACCACCATGAACCTCTTGTAAGGCTTTTTCAGATTCGTCACGTTCAAGACATCGAAGGAGTGTACCATCAAGACCACGTTGGTAAAGGATATCAATGATCAAGGTATAACGGGATGATTGGCGTATGAAATTCCTTTTTTGGTTTCGAGATAAGTCTGGAGGTAAGATGTTATCTTTCAAATAGGTATAATTATTGCCATATAAAGGTGAATCAGAACCAATTAAATGACATATGACTTGGGTCTCAGGATTATCATAGGCGGGAGAAAACAATTGTTCCACCAAGAATTCATGCTTGGTTTGATCTTCTGATAGTTGTAATAAGGAAGCAATTGTAGCCATTGCATCTGCAGCTTTATTATCAATCCTTGAGATTTGTGAAAACTTGATTGACACAAAATACTTTTTATAATCATCCACCATGTTCTTGTAAGGTAGCAACTTATCATCTTTAGTTTGATAATCATCATTGATTTGATTAATGACAAGTTGTGAATCACCGTAGACTTGCAGCTCTGTAATCCGCCATTCCAAGGCTATCTTTATCCCTATGAGCAATGCCTCATATTCAGCTATGTTATTTGTGCAAGGAAACATCAACCGATATGATCATGGAATGGTATGTTCTTTAGGTGTGACAAAGAGAATCCCTGCCCCCGAGCCATGTTGTGTATAAGATCCATCAAAGTACAGTGTCCATGAGTTCTGAATTATTGTTGTGAAGACATCTGCATCAGGAAACTCAATGTGCATTGGATTTTCTTCTTGTAAAGGTGCTTCGGCCAACTGATCTGCGATGACCTATCCTTTAATAGCTTTTCGATCTACATAGTGAATGTCAAACTCACTTAAGATCATTACCCATTTTGCAAGTCTTCCTGTTAAAGTAGCTCTGCTTAAAAGGTATTTTAGTGGATCAATCTTGGTTATCAGCTTAACTGTATGAGCCAACATATAGTGTCGCAACTTTTGAGAAGCAAACAGTGCTGCGAGGCAAGCTTTTTCAATGAAAGTGTAGTTTAATTCATGACTTGTTAAAGTTCTGTTGATATAGTATATGGCCCTTTCTTTGCCTGTAGAATCCTCTTGTGCTAGTAATTCTCCCAAGGATACTTCTGTTGCTGAAATATAGAGTATGAGTGGCTTTCCTGGAACGGGTGGAATTAAAACTAGTGGGTTCATAAGATATTGCTTGATCTGATTGAATGCTACTTCACATTTTTCTTATTTTTATGCAATAAATGTGTAAATGGTAAGCTTTTGTCTGCCAGTTGAGCTATAAACCTTCTAATGGACTGTAGTCGTCCTTCCAATGATCGAAGCTGACTGATATTTCGTGGTGGTGGCATGTCCATTATAGCTTATACTTTTTATGGATCAACCTCTATTCCCTTTTCTGAAACAATGTATCCTAGGAGTTTTCCAGATGTAACGCCGAAAACACGTTTCTTTGGATTGAGTCGAACATTGAACTTCTCCATTTTGACAAAGATTTTTGATAAGATTTCAAGATGTCCTTCTCATATGTGATATTTGGCAAGGAGATCATCAACGTAATCTTCCATGAATGTATGCATCATATCATGAAAAATTGTCGTCATTGCTCTTTGATAAGTAGCTCCAGCATTCTTTAACCCAAATGGCATTACGTTCCAGCAATAAGTACCCCAAGGGCATGTGAATTTTGTTTTATCTTGATCCTTTGGTGCAATCTTTATCTGGTTGTATCCTGAAAATCCATCCATTGATGAATACATTGCATGGCCAGCAATTAAATCAACAATCATATCTATGTTTGGCAAAGGGAAGTCATCTTTGGGACAAGCTTTGTTCAAATCTCTGAAATCTATACAAATTCTAATCCTTCCATCTGGCTTTGAAATAGGTACAATATTAGAAATCCATTATGCATAGTCAATAATCCGAATGAATCCAACATCTAAAATCTTTTTTAATTCCTCTTTGACCAATAATGCAACATGTGGATGCATTTTTCTGAGCTTTTGCTTCACAGGTTTTTCCCCTGCGTTGATAGATAAATGATGCATTATCATATTAGGATCTAACCCTAGCATATCAGCATATGACCAAGCAAAGTTGATTTGATTCTCCTTCAAGAACTCCATGAATTTCAGGACTTCTTCAACTGTTAATGACACTGCTATTTGTAAGATTTTTGGCTGCTCTATTGTATTTATGTTAATTGATTCTGTCGGTTCGATCAAAATAGAAGATCTTTCGTGATAATGCTTGGGAAGAGTGTCAAGTTTCTCATCCTTCAGTGCCTCAAAAAGGTTTTCACTGTCGGATTTGCTCTTTATTTTTCTCTTGTTGTGATCTATCACTGCCATTTTTGGGTTTTCACCAATAGATCCATCTTTTATTTCATTTATTTTGCATCTAAAATACTTGACACCCTCCTTATCAAAATCGTGAGTATGAAATTCTTGGATGAAACAATTTTTTTCCTCATTAGAGGAACAAAGGAAATTTATAATGTCCTCATCATCATGGAATGTAGGGATATGGATAGGCGCGTCATTGTCCCAATCAATAAGTTATGGATAAACTAAAGGCATGGGATCATTAGGTTGGGTAAGGTCTTGAGCTGTCAAAGTCATGATGTGGTTATCATCTTCATGGTAGACAAGGTCTATGATGGTATTCTCCTGTTGATTGTCAATCTTGTTAAAATCTTATTCATCCTCACTTGAGTCATGATCGCTTTGTAAAACATAATCAAGTGGAGGCCTTGAACCTTCTCCTTGTACGAGAATGGGTGCATATTTGTGTATGGTATCAACTTGTTTGTCTCTCCAAAATTCATAATTATAAATGGTGTCCCATTCATATTCATTAGAATCAGTATCTGAATTGTTCTACAATTGGAAAACTGATTCATGAGCTTTATCTGACATTGATCCTCCTTCATGAGTTGGTTGTGCTTGCTGTGAAGTAGAGTCTTCTGTATCTTTACCATATCCAAGTCTTGTTTTATCATTTGGATGTATTGAAATAGGTTGAAGTGGTTCCATGATTCCTTCTCTTCTTTTTCCTATAGGACCATTTCCTTCATAGCCCATTTTTTGCATGATAGTGTCCCCTTTACCATATTGTTCTGTAGGTAACTTAATGTGTAGGAGAGATTCATCTTCATCTTTGTATAGCCAACTTAGGATGTCTCTATCTTCAGCTTCTTCCTCAGTGGTGTTGGCTTTAATGAATTTTCCATCAAACTTTGTGATTGGCACAGAAGCTTGGGATGTGGAGGCCATTGCAATCTTTTGATTTGATAAGGTTGGCTAACCATGTGACCTCAGAGAAGGAGGTAAGATAGAAAGAGAGTGAATATTCACCTACCCCTTTGTCTTTAAAATTTAGCTTAGTGTCAAGATTCTTTGTCAGTTCTTGCAATTGGCCTTCTAGATTGGAAGAAGAAATAGCAAGAGCCTCCCTATTATGTGGCACAAAGGCGTCTTGAGTTGCTCGGAGATTTGAACAAGTTTGTGTGCTATTGTAATCAGCTTGTATGGTTATTTCATGTCCATCATATGGAAACTTGAGGCATTGATGGTATGCTGATGGTACCGCTTGCATATCATGGATCCATGGACGACCCAAGAGTATGTTATAAGAAAGATCACGATCTAGAACCTGACAAAGGGTATTTTTCACAATAGGTCCCACTCTGATAGGTAACATTATTAGTCCTTTAGAAGGTCTTTCTTCATCATCATATGCCTTGATAGTTATTTTCCTTCGTGGATCAATGGAATTTTCTAATATTCCCAAGGCATGTATTAGCTTTAAGATACAAATGTTTAAACCAACTCCTCCATCTATTAAGACACGTCTGATTTGGTGTTTATGGATCATGACTTCAAGATAGAGCGACGAATTATGTGGATGTGTCATGGAGGCATCATCTTTTTCAGAAAATTACAGACATATAGGGGAAGACAAATGTCCCACCACGGCTTGAAATTTGTTTACATCCAAATCAGTATCAACAGTTGTGTTTACAAGAGCTTCTTCTAAAATATTTTTGTGTATGGGAGATATTTTGAGAAGTTCAAGGATGGAGATTTGCACTGATGTTTTTCTCAATTGATCAACTAGATTATAATGACTTGGAGGAGAAATAGTTGCCTTAGATGAACTTCCTTTTAAAACAACTTTTTCTTGTCCTCTCGTAGTCACATTAACTTGTTGATATTCTTGTTTTCCCTTGATTTTGATAACATTAACCCGATGATCATCAACATAGATGTGACGGATTATATTGTCTTCAACATTATGTATGCTTTTTTCTTTTGCATCTGATGTTTCCCCCTTTTGATAGTTTGGTAAAGGATCTTTGAATGCTTGATGATCGTCATTGGTATGATTCCCTTCAATTGTAATGGTGCCATTGTCAATTAAATCTTGTACTAGATTTCGCAAAGCTTGACAATTATTCATTCTATGACCTTTACATTGATGATAATTGCAATAATATGAGTCATTCCATGATGGTGGTTTGACTCGTGGCTCATAATCTCTTTGTGGTGGTAAGGTGATAACCTTATTATCAAGAAGCTCCTTGAGAGCAGACTCGGGAGATTGACCCAAAGTGGTAAAATTCTGTTGATTTGAAAAGAATGGAGGTCTGGACGAATTTGATGTTTGGGTATTGCCAAGATTGTTATTGAAATTACCACGATTATCCTTAATGTTTTGATTGGTCATGCTTTCTTTCTTGGAGTTTTGTCCTTGTTGATTGTTGTTTCCTTGTTGATTGATATTTCCTTGTTGGTTGGTATTTGTTTGTTGATTGGTTCATGGAGCACTTGATAAGTTAAAGATAGATGGTCTTGTTCGTAGATTATTTGCATCTACTATACCATCATTAACAACATTTTTATTTTTGTTCCAAAACCTTGTTTTATTGTTGTTGTTTTGGTTGGATGTACTTGGATTATCAAGTTTTATCACTCCTTGTTTAACCAAGGCCCCTTCAATGGTGATTGTGTTTTCAATCAATTTTTCAAAGTTATCAGGGCAATGAAGGTTAAGCCTATAGCTTAATTCTTGATCTAGGCTATTGATGAAAATATCCATCTTTTCCTTTTCAGGAATAGGACAGGAATATCGTGTGAATAACCTTCTCCACCTTTGCAAAAATGTAGTGAAGGATTCTCCTACTTTTTGTTTCACTTTACAAAGATCAAGCATTGTTATCTGGTGTTGGATGTTGTAGGAGTATTGTGATATAAATTGATTTATTAACTCCTCAAAGGTTTTGATGGGGGGAGTGATCTTGGAAAGCCACTCCATGGATTGTGCACCCAGACTTCGTGGAAACAAACGCATTAAGTAGGTATCATCATAAGCGAATTCTAGACTCATATTTCGGAAATCCCTCACATGTTCAATGGGATCAGTTTTTCCATTGTACCTATCAAATTTAGGAATTTTGTAATGTTTTGGAAAAGGGATCATTTGAAGACTCCTATCAAATGGATAAGGAGATATATCTTCCAAAACATACTTCTTTGTTGTACCCCCTTGCATCTCCTTTATTTGCCCTTGTAATTCTTTTATCTGTTGAGTAAAGGCACTAAAGTCATTAGGAGGAGTTTCAGGATTTTGTTTAATCCCTTATATATCAAAATTGTGAGGTAACTTAGCTCCTTGATTAGCTAATGAAAGAAAATATCTTTCTTTGTTTTGTTCTAAAATCCTTTCCATAAGAGTATGGAATTGGGGATCTTTCTTTGCTTCTTGAAGCTATTCTTCTGTTAATTCATCAATATTAAATGTATCCTCTTCTTTCTCAGTATGGTCACCCATTTTGCTTGTAGTGGTTTCTCCTTTGTCTTTTTCCATGTGTTTTTGAGATCTCATGAAGACAGGCATAAGTTTTGTTCCAAACTCTACTCACTTTTGATCAAAAGAATGAAATAGTGCAACTTGTGATGGATATAAAAGTCAGGATAGAATGAAAATTCTATGACTTGAAAGATTTCTAACCTTTAGCTTGTGTTGTTCCCTAATTGAAAGGATGAAAAACCTGTTGGTGGGAATTTAAGCAAAAGATCAAGAAAAGGATGACTTTGCACTTTATGAAGTTTTGATCATAGCTTTGTAAAAGGATGGATTTTGTGATGAATGCCTATGTGATTGAGTTCTCTATTGCAGAATTTGATTTGGACGAGTAGAATATTCAATTGCAAGTTGGGGAATATAACATAAACGAATACGTTGACTATGGTTGTGCCTTTGAGAAAGGGCTCTTCTTTGAAAGAAAGCTTGTGAGTACAAAGGTTCTATAGCATAATCATCAGTGAAACCTCTAACACAGTCATGATATCGATGTATAAAGGCTCTGTGTTTAAGTAAAACCTTTCGACTTTGATACAAGAATCGTCTTTTCTTCAATAGTTTCTTGTAGCTAAGGGGTTTCTTTGGCTTTTTGATTCTTTTGAGAATGGACTTCTTAACAAAGGTTGTGGATTTCCAATCTCTTAACATGAGAGTAATCAATGTGATTGTGAATTTTGGATGATCTTTTCTAAATTAATGTATTGAAAACACATCAAACAATTTGTAGAATAGTTGTTTTAAGTACTATGCTAAACATCAAGTGTATGATCAAAATTTTGTTCAAAAATTGTTTTAACAGGTTTTACACATGATAGATAGATCAAACAGACTCACTCTTAGTACTCAAGTAGGTCATCATAGTAATCAACAGCCCACATCTTAAAACTGCGTCGACTCACACAGCCATGTCACCCCCGAAAGGACGCCCGTGTTTTTGTCTTTCAGTGCATTATACTCCCGAGTGAGTGGATATCGGATCCCCTGCGCAAACAATCCTTGGTAGTTATATGGTGAGTATCTTGGGGGTAGATTCTTCCCTCCCCTGCACTGTGATTATTATGATGTTCGGAAACTGACTTTAATTAGATACTACACTAAGTTTGTAGTAAGGGTTTCACGTTAGTCACCGGAAAATGATATACTCCCTCGAGAGACCTCCCTACAACTTTAGAACAAAGGAAGCGAGGATGGTTATCAATGCGCACTACCGTCAAAAGAGGGTTTCCCAATTTTGCTTTAAATTTTATAGTGGGGTGGAATAGCCTGGCTTTGGCTTGAACCCACTTGAGTCGTTCCTCTTGGGTGAGTACTTTTTCCCACAAGAGCAGGCTCTCTAAAAGGTTTTAAAAAAACTGGAAATTGCATAAAATGAAATAGATGAGTTTGGCATTTTGATCACCCAGTTAAGGGGAGAGCATAGGCCTATCACTGTTTAAGCAAAGCAAGCAAAGATTCAATTTTAAGCCCAAATAAAAATTTGCTATGCTAGGTGAAGATGTTGCTTCACAAAAACATGGAGTTCATTTTAGCCCAAAATAAAAGGTGAAGTGACTATCCTAGGATTGCTTCATTCTTTTATTATGTGACTATCCTAAGATTGCTTCATTCTTTTATTATGTGACTATCCTAGGATTTCTTCATTCTTTTAAAATTATTAACTGTCTGCGGTCGCGTCGGATTCAGTCAAGCTGTATTTAAATTACAATTTACAATTTGCAGCCTTTGCAAAAGTGCGCTATAACAGACATCAGGGGCGCTGCAGGATTCTTCACGGGCGCTGCAGGAAGCTTCATGGGCGCTGCAGGATGCTTCAAGGGTGCTGCAAGATGCTTTATGGGCATTGTAGGATGCTTCAAGGGCGCTACAGGATGCTTCAAGGGCACTGCAGGATGCTTTATGGGCGCTGCAGGATGATTCACGGGCGTTGAACTGGGTATGAAGTTTGTTGAAGCGTGTTTCTTGCGCTAATCCACTGTTTTTGGCCGTAACCTGTCAGGAAAATTTGCAATAAAATGTTAAAATTGGGGCAAGAGCCCCACGGTGGGCGCCAAAAATGTGTTGTAAAATATGTTAGTATCAAAGTAAATGAATAACAACACACAAATGAAACATTAAACTGAAGAAAGCTAATTAAATTGAATTCAAAAAAACAAATGAAGATTCTTCAGAGCCGTTCCATCTTCCTCTATCTCTAGAGATTTGTTTGAAGCTGTTGCTCTCAGATTGTGTAAGCAAGGCTTCTCCAAGTGGCAACCTACAGAACGAGTGTGCAAAATCATAGTACTTCTCTATGCTATATGTTGGTGAAGTGAAAATACTGACACGGATATGCACAGGGGCTATAGATTATGCATAGGGGTTGTGAATTGTGGATGCTATGATATGGAATGGATATGCCATGATATGCTATGATTCTATAATCTATGAATACTAGAATGCTATGAATACTAGAAGGCTATACTATTGCAATTTGGCTATAGTTTATCTGTATGAAAGCTTCTTCTTTTTTTGCAAAGACCCAGCAGTCCTTTTATAGCTTTTTGCAGGCAAAATCCTGGCTGGCAAAGATCAATGGCTGTGAGATTGTCTAGTAAGTTTGAATGGTGAGAGATGGAGAGGTTGAGAGGAAGATGGAGAATGTTGGGAGGTTGGAGAGAAGAATGGAGCTTTGTCTTCAACCCACAGGAACAATCTCGCATAGGAACAGAGAAATTTAATTTTTCTGTTTTGGAAGTTTGTTTCACGGTTGTTGAAGATAATCCCCAAATTAATTAAATAAATAAATTTATTTAATTTCATTTATATAAGTTTGATTTTTGATTTTAGAACTATAGAAGATTTAATTAAATATTTTGGAATATTTAATTGTGATGTGACTTTAGAAGAATTAATTAAATATTTTGAAATATTTAATTGCGAATGGATATTAGAAGAATTAAATTAAATATTTAGAATATTTAATGATGAATGGACATTAGAAGAATATTAGAATACTTAATCTTTATTTGAATAAAATATTCAAGCCAAGATTAAATGATAATTAATATAAATAAATCGTAATGTTTATTTAATTAATTAAGAAATGAATAAGAAAAGATGATTAAATAAACTTATTTATTGAAATGAAAGAATGAACAATATAAATAAATTATTTAAATTTATTTATCTGTGATTAAATATTAAAAATATTTAATTCATTGAATATGTGATGTGACCATTTTTAGGTGTATACACCAACTATAGGAAAATTATCCTAAAGATTATGGGAAGAGTCTACATGCTACATATTTGTGGCCAATCTGTGCTCAGTTGTAATTTTCTTTAAAGGTTTTAATATGGTATTTTGAATTTTTAGCTTCTCCATATACAAATTTAGAACAAAAATTCTCAAGATTTTTTAGTATTTCATGTAAGGGAACTTTCATTTTTTGTGAAGAAATCCATCAAAAATGTTTGAGGCACAACAACAATTATTTTTATGGTGAATTTGAACTTATAGGTGTTATAAGTATGAGTAGTTAGTGTTGTCATTGATGTCAACAAGTCTATTTTTTCATTGATGCATGTAGTTGAGTGAGCACGTATGAGTAGTTGATGTTATCCATGCTTTGATTAATTTCATTATGTTGTCATTAGTAAAGCAATAATAGAGGGATTGCAATTATGTTAAGATTGTTGCTTTGGTAAGATTTTCTCTATGGTTTTGGAAGTGTTTAAGATGATGAGCATGTGTCTCTTGTGCTTTGTTTCCAATTGCTTTTGAGAAAATTTGATAAAAGAGGTAATAGGGTGTTGTAATGGTATTTTGGGTTATAGATTTGTGTTTGGTTATGCTCCACATTTCTTCTAGGTTGAATATCTTCTTGCGTGATTTGGATATGTTAGTGAGAGGTGTTTAGAGGTGTTATATTAAATATTTTGTGTGTTGGATAATTGTACATAAGAATTTTTGTTCACCAACGTGTAATTGTGCATTGAAAAGTTGTATGGGAGAAATGTTTTTGACCCGTGTTTCTCTATAGTTGTGTTTCAGGTCTTGTAATTCTGAAGGTGTTTTGTTGGTGTTTGTAGTTTACCTCAATCAAGAGGGTTTGAGGTTTTGTACATTCTTTAGGTGGAATTTGTTGTGAAGGAGTTTGTTGGATTTTAGGGTGTTTAAGGAATATGCTAGATCATGTTAAAGCATGGAGTGTGGTTTACAATTCATCCTTTGGTTTGAGGAATCATGTATTTAAAAGTTTAATGATTTTTGCATACGTAATGACCGACCTAGTGTTTACACTATGTATGAAGGATAAATATAGTTTGTGGTAGCATGTGATTAAGTAGTGTTGTTGATTTGGGGCCTAATTAAGTTTTGATGTGGTCCACATTCACTTCTATCTACCATGGAAGTGTTTTGGCACTAACCTAATTTGAATTTGCACATTTGAGGTGCATATCCAACCTTGGAGAGGGTTTCAAGGTTGAAGATAGTATAAGTATGAGTTGAGTTTTTGAAGGATGATAAGATAGAAAAAAGATAGATGTGTGTGATGCAAATGATATGAAATTCAGAGTTGTAGAGTGTGAAATTGAGATGTGCAGTGTGAGATTTCAAGTGTTAGTTTACTGGATGCAGTGAGTAGAAGGTGGCTACAATTCTTGATCAAACTCCAAGGTGCTTAGAAGTCATTTGTGTTGTAATCTTTGTTGCATTGAGATGCTTTTCGCTATATGGCAATCCCTTCTCTATCTTCTTTTCTATTATGGTAGTGAGCCTTTCTTCTTTGGGTCATGAGCCCTACCAATAGTGAGCCCTATTGTATTTGGAATTGATATTATTTATATTGTGAGCTAATCCTTACCATGGTTTTTCCCTTCTTAGGTTTTCCACGTAAATCTTGTGTTTTCTTGTGTATGGTGTTAAGTTGTTTCAATTTCTCTTATTTTATTTTCATGCTAATTCATCATAACAGATTTCAAGGTTGAATGAATGAATGTGGATCTAAATGTCAATGAGGGTTTTGAAGTTTTAAGGTACAACTGAATTTCCCCCCTCTCAGTTGTCTTGTGCATTTCAAAAATTTGTATCAGATTGAGGTTCCTTGGAGAAAATATTGTTTGCTTAAGGTAGATCTAGGATGACACACAAGAAGTAGATCCCTATGTTTGATGGAACAAAATATGGATTTTGGAAGATAAGAATGGAATACTTTCTGGAATATCTAGTATATGACATCTGGAAATCAGTTAAGGATGGAGACACTATGCTTGAAAATGGTCTGAGCACTAAAACTGAACTAAAAGCCTATGAAACCAATCACAAATCAAGGTATGCTCTCTTAAGTAGTCTTACAAATTCTAAATTGGTGAAAGTTATCGATTTGAAAATTGGTAAATAAATTTGGGAAAAACTAGAAAGTATTTATGAAGGAGATAAAATAGTTAAACAAGCTAAGATGTAGAATCTAAAGATTTCTTTTGAGAACTTTGGTATCTACTTTTCATGCTAGACAAGATAAGAACTATCGAATCATTGACATTTTTTTCTCAAATCATATGATTAGAGATAAGAATAAGTTTGTTAAACATGAAAAGTATGAAGGAGGACTTGTTATATTTGGAGATGATTTAGGTGCTAAGATATATGGAATAGGTTCAATCAATTTTGATGGAAAGAATAATAGTGAAGATGTTTACTATGTTAAGGTTTTAAGGCATAATCTTTTGAGTGTTGAGAAAATATATAGCAAAGGATACAATCTTATGTTTCAAGATGATGGATGTGAGATTAGAAAAGGGTCCAAAAAT